>CP144697.1:149365-307675 GCA_036885675.1 Vigna mungo | reverse complement strand
CCTCAATTGCTAGGCCATTCGGCCTCACTGGTACTTAGCCAAATCTGGCATCAAGTGTTCTACCCTTCGGCCCCAATTCCTTGGCCATTCGGCCTTAGGTACTTATCCAATTTTGGCAACAGGTATTCGGCCCTTCGGCCTCAATTGCTTGGCCATTCGGCCACAACTGCTCGACCATTCGGCCCTACAGGTACTTAGCCAAATTTGGCATCAAGTGTTCGACCCTTTGGCCTCAACTCCTCGGCCATTCGGCCTCAAGTACTAGGCTACATTTGGCAACAGGTATTCGGTCAGTCGTCCTCAATTGCTTGGCAATTCGGCCTAAACTTCTCGGCCATTCAGCCCCACAGGTAGTTAGCCAAATTTTGCATCAAGTCTTCGGCCCTTCGGCCTTAACTCCTCGGCCATTCGACCTTAGGTACTTAGGTACATTTGGCAACAGGTATTTGGCCCTTCGGCCTCAATTGCTTGGACATTCGGCCTTAACCGCTCGGCAATTCGGCCTCACAAGTACTTAGCCAAATCTGGCATCAACTATTCGGCCCTTCGGCCTCAACTCCTCGGTCATTCCGCCTTAGGTATTTTGCCAAATTTGGCAATTGGAATGCGGCCCTTCGGCCTCAATTGCTTGGCCATTCGGCCTCCACTGCTCGGTCATTCGGCCTCACAGGTACTTAGCCAAATCTGGCATGAAGTGTTCGGCCCTTCGACCTCAACTCCTCGGCCATTCGGCCTTAGGTACTTAGCCAAATTTTGCAATTGGTATTCGGCCCTTCGGCCTCAATTGCTTTGCCATTTGGCCTCAACTGCTCGGCCAATCGGTCTCACAGGTTCGTAGCCAAATCTGGCATCAAGTGTTCAGTCCTTCGGCCTCAACTCCTCGTCCATTCGGCCTTAGGTACTTAACCAAATTTGGCAACAAGTATTCGGCCCTTCGGCCTCAATAGCTTGCCCATTCGGCCTTACCAGTACTTAGCCAAATTTGGCATCAAGTGTTCAGCCCTTCGGCCTTAACTCCTCGGTCAGTTGGCCTTAGGTACTTAGCGAAATTTGGCAACATGTACTCGGCCCTTCGGCCTCAATTGCTTCGTCATTCGACATCAACTTCTCGACCATTCGGCCTCATAGGTACTTAGCCAAATCTGGCATCAAGTGGTAGGCCCTTCGGCCCCAATTCCTTGGCCATTCGGCCTTAGGTACTTAGACAAATTTGCCAACAGGTATTCGGTCCTTCGGCCTCACAGGTACTTAGCCAAATCTGGGATCAAGTGTTCGGCCTTTCGGCCTCAATTCCTTGGCCATTCGGCCGTAGGTACTTATCCCTATTTGGCAACAGGTATTCGGCGCTTCGGCGTCAATTGCTTGGCCATTCGGTCTCAACTGCTCAGCCATTCGGCCCTACAACTACATAGCCTAATTTGGAATCCAGTGTTCGGCCCTTCGGCCTCAACTCCTCGTAGATTCGGCCACAGGTACTTAGCTACATTTGGCAACAGGTATTCGGCCATTTGTCCTCAACTGCCTCGCAAATCGGCCTCAACTGCTTGCCCATTCGGCCTCACAGGTACTTAGCCAAATTTGGGATCAAGTGTTCGGCCCTTCGGCCTCAACTCCTCGGCTATTCGGGCTCAGGTACTTTCCTACATTTGGCAACTGGTACTCGGCCCTTCGGCCTCAATTGCTTGGACATTCGGCCTCATAGGTACTTAGCCAAATCTGGCATCAACTATTCGGTCATTCAGCCTCAATTCCTCGGCCCTTCGGCCTTAGGTACATAGCCAAATTTGGCAACAGGTATTCGGCCCTTCGGCCTCAATTGCTTGGCCATTCGACCTCAACACCTCGGCCATTCGATCTCACAGGTACATAGCCAAATCTGGCATCAAGTGTTCAGTCCTTCGGCCTCAACTGGTCGTCCATTCGGCCTTAGGTACTTAGCCAAATTTGGCAACAAGTATTCGGCCCTTCGGCCTCAATTGCTTGGACATTCGGCCTTAACTGCTCGGCAATTCGGCCTCACAAGTACTTAGCCAAATTTGGCAACAAGTATTTGGCCCTTCGGCCTCAACTCCTCGGTCATTTGGCCTTAGGTACTTAGCCAAATTTGGCAACATGTACTCGGCCATTCGGCCTCAATTGCTTGGCCATTCAGCATCCACTTCTCGGCCATTCGGCCTAACATGTACTTAGCCAAATCTGGCATCAAGTGTTCGGCCCTTCGGCCCCAATTCCTTGGCCATTTGGCCTTAGGTACTTAGAAAAATTTGGCAACAGGTATTTGGCCCTTTGGCCTCAATTATGTGGCCATTCGGCCTCAATTATGTGGCCATTCGGCCTCAACTGCTTGGCCATTCGGCCTCTCAGGTACTTAGCCAAATCTGGGATCAAGTGTTCGGCCGTTCGGCCTCAATTCCTCGGCTATTCGGCCTTAGGTACTTATGAGAATTTGCCAACAGGTATTCGGCCCTTCGACCTCAATTGTTTGGCCATTCGGCCTCAACTGCTCGGCCATTCGGCCCTACACGTACTTAGCCAAATATGGTATCAAGTGTTCCGCCCTTCGGCCCCAACTCCTCGCCATTCGGCCTCAGGTACTTAGCTACATTTGGCAACAGGTACTCGGCCCTTCGGCTTCAATTGCTTGGACATTCGGCCTCACAGGTACTTAGCCAAAGCTGGCATCAACTATTCGGTTCTTCGGCCTTCACAACTCGGCCATTCGGCCTTAGGTACTTAGCCAAATTTGGCAACAGGTATTCGGCCCTTCGGCCTTAATTGCTTTGCCATTCGGCCTCAACTTCTCGGCCATTCGGCCTGACAAACACTTAGCCAAATCTGGCATGAAGTGTTCAGCCCTTCGGCCTCAATTCCTCGGCCCATCGGTCTTAGGTACTTAACCATTTGGCAACAAGTATTCCGCCCTTCGGCCTCAATTGCTTCTCCATTCGGCATCAACTGCTCGCTCATTCAGCCTCACAGGTACTTAGCCAAATCTGGCATCAAGTGTTCGGCCCGTCGGCCTCAACTCCTCGGCCATTCGACCGGTAATTAGCCAAATTTGGCAACAAGTATTCGGCCCTTTGGCCTCAATTGCTTGGCCATTCGGCCTCAACTGCTCAGTCATTCGGCCTCACAGGCACTTAGCCAAATATGGCATCAAGTGTTCGGCCCTTCGGCCTCAATTCCTCCACCCTTCGGCCTTAGGTACATAGCCAAATTTGGAAACAACTATTCGGCCCTTCGTCCTCAATTGCTTGGCCATTCGGCCTCATCTGCTCGACCATTCGATCTCACAGGTACTTAGCCAAAACTGGCATCAAGTGTTCGGCCCTTCGACCATTCTGCCTTAGGTACTGATCCAAATTTGGAAGCAGGTATTCGGCTCTTCGGCCTCAATTGCTTGGCCATTCGGCCTCAACTGCTCGGCCTTTCGGCCTCACAAGTACTTAGCCAAATCTAGCATCAAGTGTTCGGCCCTTCGGCCTCAATGAATCGGCCATTCACCCTTAGGTACTTAGCCAAATTTGGCAACAAGTATTCGGCCCTTCGGCCTCAATTGCTTGGTCATTCGGCCTCACGGGTACTTAGCCAAATTTGGGATCAAGTGTTCGACCATTCAGCCTCAAGTCCTCGGCCATTCGGCCTTAGGTACTTAGCAAAATTTGGCAACAGGTATTCGGCCCTTCGGCCTCAATTGCTTGGTCATTCGGCCTCAACTCCTTGTCCATTCGGCCTTAGGTACTTAGCCAAATTTGGCAACAAGTATTGGGCCCATCGGCCTCAATAGCTTGCCCATTCGACCTTACCGGTACTTAGCCGAATCTGGCATCAAGTGTTTAGCCCTTCGGCCTCAATTCCTCGGCCATTCGGCCTTAGGTACTAAGCCAAATTTGGAGAAAGGTATTCAGCCCTTCAGCCAGAACTCCTCGGTCATTTGGCCTTAGGTACTTAGCCAAATTTGGCAACATGTACTCGGCCCTTTAGCCTCAATTCCTTTGCCATTCGGCATCAAGTGCTCGCCTATTCAGCCTCACAGTTACTTTGCCAAATCTGGCATCAAGTGTTCGGGCCTTTAGCCTAAATTCCTCGATCATTCGACCCTAGGTACTTATCCAAATTTGGCAACAGGTACTCGGCCCTTCGGCCTCAATTGCTTTGCCATTCGACATCAACTGCTCGGCCATTCGGCCTCACAGGTACTGAGCCAAATATGGCATGAAGGTTTCGGCCCGTCGGCCTCAACTCCTCGGCCATTCGACTGATACTTAGCCAAATTTGGCAACAAGTATTCGGCCCTTCGGCCTCAATTGCTTGGCCACTCAGCCTCAACTGCTCGGCCATTCGGCCTCACAAGCACTTAGCCAAATCTGGCACCAAGTGTTCGGACCTTCGGCCTAAATTCCTCGGCCCTTCGGCCTTAGGTACTTAGCAAAATTTGGCAACAGGTATTCGGCCCTTCGACCTCAATTTCTTGGGCATTCGGCCTCAGCTGCTCGGCCATTCGGTATCACAGGTAGTTAGCCAAAACTGGCATCAAGTGTTCAACCCTTCGGCTAGTGTTCAACCCTTCGGCTATTATGCCTTAGGTACTAATCCGAATTTGGAAACAGGTATTCGGCCCTTCGGCCTCAATTGCTTGGCCATTCGGCCTAAACAACTCGGACATTCGGCGTTACAGGTACTTAGCCAAATTGGGATCTAGTGTTCGGCCATTCGACCTCAATTCCTCGGCCATTCAGCCTTAAGTACTTAGCCAAACTTGGCAATAGGTATTCGGCCCTTCGGCCTCAATTGCTTTGCCATTCGTCCTCAACTGCTCGGCCATTCGATCTCACAGGTACGTAGCAAAATCTGACATCAAGTTTTCAGTCCTTCGGCCTCAACTCTTCGTCCATTCGGCCTTAGGTACTTAGCCAAATTTGGCAACATGTACTCGGCCCTAAGGCCTCAATTCCTTTGCCATTCCGCATCAAGTGCTCGCCTATTCAGCCTCACAGTTACTTTGCCAAATCTGGCATCAAGTGTTCGGGCCTTTGGCCTAAATTCCTCGGCCATTCGGCCCTAGCTACTTATCCAAATTTGGTAACAGGTACTCGGCCCTTCGGCCTCAATTGCTTGGCCATTCGGCCTCAACTGCTCGGCCATTCGGCCTCACAGGTACTGAGCCAAATATGGCATGAAGGTTTCGGCCTGTCGGCCTCAACTCCTCGGCCATTCGACCGGTACTTAGCCAAATTGGGCAACAAGTATTCGGCCCTTCGACCTCAATTGCTTGGCCACTCAGCCTCAACAGCTCGGCCATTTGGCATCACAGGCACTTAGCCAAATCTGGCACCAAGTGTTCGGACCTTTGGCCTAAATTCCTCGGCCCTTCGGCCTTAACTACTTAGCAAAATTTGGCAACAGGTATTCGGCCCTTCGACCTCAATTGCCTAGCCATTCGGCCTCAACTGCTCAACCATTCGGTCTCAAAGGTAGTTAGCCAAAACTGGCATCAAGTGTTCAGCCCTTCGGCCATTCTGCCTTATGTACTAATCTGAATTTGGAAACAGGTATTCGGCCCTTCGGCCTCAATTGCTTGGCCATTCGGCCTAAACAACTCGGACATTCGGCGTCACAGATACTTAGCCAAATTTGGATCTAGTATTCGGCCATGCGACCCCAATTCCTCGGCCGTTCAGCCTTAAGTACTTAGCCAAATTTGGCAACAGGTATTTAGCCCTTCGGCCTCAATTGCTTGGCCATTCGTCCTCAACTGCTCGGCCATTCGATCTCACAAGTACGTAGCCAAATCTGACATCAAGTTTTCAGTCTTTTGGCCTCAACTTTTCGTCTATTCGGCCTTAGGTACTTAGCCAAATTTGGCAATAAGTATTCGGCCCTTCGGCCTTAATAGCTTGCCCATTCGGCTTTACCGGTACTTAGCCAAATCTGGTATCAAGTGTTCACCCCTTCAGCCTCAATTCCTCCGCCATTCGACCGTAGGTACTAAGCCAAATTTGGAAAAAGGTATCTGGCCTGTCGGCCTCAACTCCTTAGTCATTTGGCCTTAGGTACTTAGCCAAATTTGGCAACATGTATTTGGCCCTTCGGCCTCAATTCCTTGGCCATTCAGCATCAACTACTCACTTATTCAGCCTCACAGGTACTTTGCCAAATCTGGCATCAAGTGTTCGGGCCTTTGGCCTAAATTCCTCGGCATTCGCCCTAGGTACTTATCCAAATTTGGCAACAGGTATTCGGCACTTCGGCCTCAATTGCTTGGCCATTCGGCCTCAATTGCTCGGCCATTTGGCCTCACAGGTACTAAGCGAAATATAGCATGAAGTGTTCAGCCCGTCGGCCTAAACTCCTCGGCCATTCGACCGGTAGTTAGCCAAATGTGGCAACAAGTATTCGGCCCTTCGGCCTCAATTGCTTGGCCATTCGGCCTCAACTGCACGGTCATTCGGCCTCACAGGTACTGAGCCAAATATTGCATGAAGTGTTTGGCCCGTCAGCCTCAACTCCTCGGCCATTCGACCGGTAGTTAGCCAAATTTGGCAACAAGTATTCGCCCTTCGGCCTCAATTGCTTGGCCATTCGGCCTCAATTGCTCGGTCATTCGGTCTCACAGGTAGTTAGCCAAAACTGGCATCATGTGTTCGGCCTTTCGGCCATTCTACCTTAGGTACTATTCCAAACTTGGAAACAGGTATTGGGCCCGTCGGCCTCAATTGCTTGGCCATTCGGCCTCAACTGTTCGGCCATTCGGCGTCACAGGTATTTAGCCAAATTTGGCATCAAGTGTTCGGCCATTCGACCTCAATTCCTCGGTCATTCGGCCTTAAGTAGTTAGCCAAATTTGGCAAAAGGTATTCGACCCTTCGGCCTCTACTGCTCGGCCATTCGATCTCACAGGTACGTAGCCAAATCTGACATTAATTTTTCACTCCTTCGGCCTCAACTCCCCGTCCATTCGGCCATAGGTACTTAGCCAAATTTGGCAACAAGTATTAGGCCCTTTGGTCTCAATAGCTTGCCCATTCGGCCTTACTGGTACTTAGCCAAATCTAGCATCAAGTGTTCAGCCCTTCAGCCTCAATTCCATGGCCATTCGGCCTTATGTACTTAGCCAAATTTGGAAAAAGGTATTCGGCCCTTCGGCCTCAACTCCTCAGTCATTTGGCCTTAGGTACTTAGCCAAATTTGGCAACATGTACTCGGCCCTTCGACCTCAATTGCTTGGCCATTCGGCATAAACTTCTCTGTCATTCGGCCTCACAGGTACTGAGCCAAATATGACATCAAGTGTTCAGCTCCTCGAGCTCAACTCCTCGGCCATTCGGCCTTAGGCACTTATCCAAATTTGGCAACAAGTTTTCGGCCCTTCGGCCTCAACTTCTCGGCCATTCGGCCTCATAGGTACTGAGCCAAATATAACATCAAGTGTTCGGCCCGTCGGCCTCAACTCCTCGGCCATTTGACCGGTACTTAGCCAAATTTGGCAGCAAGTATTCGGCCCATCAGCCTCAATTGCTTGGCCATTCGGCCTCAACTTCTCGCCCATTCGGCCTCATAGGCACTTAGCCAAATCTGGAAGCAACTGTTCGGCCCTTCGGCCTCAATTCCTCGGCCCTTCGGCCTTAGGTACTTATCCAGATTTGGCAACAGGTATTCGGCACTTCGGCCTCAATTGCTTGGCCATTCGGCCTCAACTGCTCGGCTATTCGGCCTCATAGGTACTGAGCCAAATGTGGCATGAAGTGTTCGGCACGTCGGCCTCAACTCCTCGGCCATTCGACCGGTAGTTAGCCAAATTTGGCAAAAGGTATTCGACCCTTCGGCCTCGATTGCTTGGCCGTTCGGCCTCAACTGCTCAGCCATTCGATCTCACAGGTACCTAGCCAAATCTGACATTAATTTTTCAGTCCTTCGGCCTCAACTCCCCGTCCATTCGGCCATAGGTACTTAGCCAAATTTGGCAACAAGTATTCGGCCCTTTGGTCTTAATAGCTTGCCCATTCGGCCTTACCGGTACTTAGCCAAATCTGGCATCAAGTGTTAAGCCCTTCGGCCTCAATTCCATGGCCATTCGGCCTTAGGTATTCGGCCTCAACTCCTCGGTCATTTGGCCTTAAGTACTTAGCCAAATTTGGCAACATGTACTCGGCTCCTCGGCCTCAATTGCTTGGCCCTTCGGCCTCAATTACTTAGGCATTCGGCCCGTCGGCCTCAATTCTTTGGCCAAATTTGGCAACAGGTATTCGGCCCGTCGGCCTCAATTGCTTAGCCATTCGGCCTCACAGGTACTTAGCCAAATCTGGCATTAAGTGTTCGGCCCATCGGCCTAAATTCCTCGGCCATTCGGCCTTTGGTACTTATCCAAATTTGGAAACAGGTATTCAGACCTTCGGCCTCAATTACTTGGCCATTCGGCCTATCAGGAAGTTAGGAAAATCAGGCATCAAGTGTTTGGCCCTTCGGCCTCAACTCCTCGGCCATTCGGGCTTAGGTACTTATCCAAATTTAGCAACAGGTATTCGGCGCTTCAGTACTTATACCTGTTTCCAAATTTGCATAAGTACCTAAGGCAGAATGGCCGAAGGGCCGAACACTTGATGCGAGTTTTGGCTAAGTACCTGTGAGACCGAATGGCCGAACAGTTGAGGCCGAATGGCCAAGCAATTGAGGCCGAAGGACCGAATACCAGTTGCAAAATTTGGCTAAGTACCTAAGTCCGAAGGGCCGAACACTTGATCCCAGATTTGGGTAAGTGCCTGTGAGGCCGAATGGCCAAGCAATTGAGGCCGACGGGCCGAACACTTGTTGCCAAATTTGGCTAAGTACCAGTCGAATGGCCAAGGAGTTGAGGCCGACGGGCCGAACACTTCATGCCATATTTGGCTCAGTATATGTAAGCCGAATGGCCGGGCAGTTGTGGCCGAATGGGCAAGCAATTGAGGCTGAAGGCCCGAATACCTGTTGCCATATTTGGATAACTACTTAGGGCCGAATGGCCGAGGAATTTAGGCCGAAGGCCCGAACACTTTATGCCAGATTTGGCAAAGTACCTGTGAGGCTGAATAGGCGAGCAGTTGATGCCGAATGGCCAAGCAATTGAGGCCGAAGGGGCGAGTACATGTTGCCAAATTTGGTAAGCACCTAAGGCCAAATGACCGAGGAGTTGAGGCCGAAGGGCCGAATAACTTTGTCCAAATTTGGCTTAGTACCTAAGGCCGAATGACCGAGGAATTGAGACCGAAGGGCTGAACACTTGATGTCAGATTTGGCTAAGTACCGGTAGGGCCGAATGGGCAAGCTAATGAGGCCGCAGGGCCGAATACTTGTTGCCAAATTTGGCTAAGTCCCTAAGGCCGAATGGACGAGGAGTTGAGGCCGAATGACCAAGCAATTGCGGCCGAAGGGCCGAATACCTGTTGCCAAATTTGGCTAAGTACCTAAGGCCGAATGGCCTAACACTTGATGCCAAATTGGGCTAAGTACACATGAGGCAGAATGGCTAAGCAATCGAGGCCGAAGGGTCGAATACTTGTTGCCAAATTTGGCTAAGTACCTAAGGGCGAATGGCCGAGGCATTGAGGCCGAAGGGCCGAACACTTGATGCTAGATTTGGCTAAGTACCTGTGAGGCCAAATTGTCGAGCAGTTGAGGCCGAATGGCGAAGCAATTGAGGCCGAAGGGCCGAATACCTGTTTCCAAATTTGGATAAGTATCTAAGGCAGAATGGCCGAAGGGCCGAACACTTGATGTCAGTTTTGGCTAAGTACCTGTGAGATCGAACGACCGAGCAGTTGAGGCCGAAGGGCCGAATACTTGTTGCCAAATTTGGCTAAGTACCGGTCGAATGGCCGAGGAGTTGAGGCCGACGAGCCGAACACTTGTTGCCATATTTGGCTCAGTACCTGTGAGGCCGAATGGCCGAGAAGTTGACATCGAATGGCCAAGCACATGAGGCCGAAGGGCCGAATACCTGTTGGAAAATTTGGATAAGTACCTAAGGCCGAATGGCCGAGGAATTTAGGTCGAACGGCCGAACACTTGATGCCAGATTTGGCTAAGTACCTATGAGACTGAATAGGCGAGCAGTTGATGCCGAATGGCGAAGCAATTGAGGCCGAAGGGCCGAATACCTGTTTCCAAATTTGGTTAAGTACCTAAGGCCGAAGGACCGAGGAATTGAGGCTGAAGGGCTGAACACTTGATGCCAGATTTGGCTAAGTGCCTGTGAGGCCAAATGGCCTAGAAGTTGAGGCCGAATGACCAAGTAATTAAGGCCGAAGGGCCGAATACCTGTTGCCAAATTTGGCTAAGTACCTAAGGCCGAATGGCCGAGGAGGTGAGGCCGAAGGACCGAATAATTTATGCCAGATTTGGCTAAGTACCTGTGAGGCCGAATGTCCTAGCTATTGAGGCCAAAGGGCCAAATACTTGTTTTCAAATTTGGATAAGTACCTAAGGCAGAATGGCCGAAGGGCCGAACACTTGATGCCAATTTTGGCTAAGTAACTGTGAGACCGAATGACCGAGCAGTTGAGGCCGAATGGCCAAGCAAGTGAGGCCGAAGGGCCGAATTCCTGTTGCCAAATTTGGCTAACTAACTAAGGCCGAAAGACCCAGGAATTGAGGCCGAACGACCGAGCACTTGATGCAAGATTTGGCTAAGTGCCTGTGAGGCCGACTGGCCGAGAAGTTGAGGCCGAATGGCCAAGCAATTGAGGCCGAAGTACCTAAGGCCGAACGACCGATGAGTTGAGGCCGAAGGACCGAATAGTTGATGCCAGATTTGGCTAAGTACTCGTGAGTCCGAATGTCAGAGCAATTGAGGCCGAAGGGCCGAGTACCTGTTGCCACCCTAAACCTTAAACCCTAATGTTATTATTATTGCTATTATTTTTATGATGATAATGATTATTTTTATTATTAATATTATGATTAATATTTATTATTATTATTATTATTATTATAATTATTATTATTATTATTATTATTATTATTATGATTATTATGATTGGATTATTATTATGATTATGATTATGATTATTGTTATTATTATAATTATTATTATTTTTATTTTTATCATGATTATTATTATTATTATTATTATTATTTTTATTATTGTTATTGTTATTGTTATTTTTATTATTATTAATATTAATATTATGATTATTATTATTATTATCATTATTAATATTCATATTATGATTATTATTATGATTTTTATGATTATGATTTTATGATTATTATATTTATGAATATTATTATTATTATTGTTGTTATTATTGTTATTATTATTGCTATTATTATTATGATGATAATAATTATTACTATTATTGCTATTATTATTATGATGATAACAATTATTACTAAAACGAATTTTATTTGTACAAGTCATCAAATATTTGCCAGGTGGCAATTCTGCCGTTAGCAGAATTAATGCCGTTAGCAAAAAGGACTAACTTGCACAGTTTTTGCAAAAAGTAGGACCTTATTGAACTTTTTAAAAAAGGGAGGACCACTTTAAACAAATCCCCCAAAAAGAGGGTCCAAAATAGGTATTAATACTTATTATTATTATTATTATTATTATTATTATTATTAATATTATTATTATTATTATTATTATTATTATTATTATTATTATTATTATTATTGTTATGATGATGATGATTATTATTATTATTATTATTATTATTATTATTATTATTGATTATTATTATTCTTATTATTACGACTATTAATTTGATTATTATGATTATTGATATTATTATTATTATTTTTATTTTTATTATTATTATTATTATTATTATTATTATGGTTATTATTATGGTTATTATTATTATGATTATGATTATTAAGATTATTGTTATGATTATTATTATGATTATTAATATTATTGTTATTATTATAATTATTATTATTATCATTATTTTGATTATTATTATTATTATTATTATTATTATTATTATTATGATAATTATGATTATCATTATGATTATTATTATTATTATTATTGTGATTATTATTATTATTATTATTATTATTATTATTACAATTATTATTTTTATGATTATTTTTATTGTTTTGACTATAATTTTTATTATTTCTATTATTATTATTATTATTGTTATTGTTATTATTAATATTGTTGTTATTATTATTATTGTTATTATCATTATTTTTGTTAATATTTTGATTATTTTTATTATTATTAATATTATCATTATTATTAATATTATTATTATTGTTATGAATAGTATTATTATGATTATTACTATTATTATTATGATTATTATGGTTATGTTTATTAATATTATTATTATTATCATTATTATTATTATTATTATTATTATTATTATTATTATTATTATTACGATTATTATTATTATTTTTATTATTATGATTATGATTATGATTATTGTTATGATTATTATTGTTGTTTTTATTGTTATTATTATTATTACGATTAATATTATGACTAAAATGAATATGATTATTAGTAGTATTATTATGATTATTATTATTATTATTATTATGATTATTATTATTATTATTTTTATTATTATTATGATTATTATTATTATTATTGTTATTATTTTTATTCTTATTATTATTTTTTTATTGTTGTTGTTGTTATTATAATTATTATTATTATTATTATTACTTTTATCATTATTCTTGTTGTTATTAGTATTGTTAATGTTATTATTATTCTTTTTATTATTATGGTTATTATTATTATTATTAATATTCAGGTACCTAGCCAAATCTGGCATCAAGTCTTCGGTCCTTCGAACTCAACTCCTGAACCATTCAGTCTTAGGTACACTGCCAATTTTGGCAACATGTATTCGGTCCTTCAGCCTCAATAGCTTGGCCATTCGGCCTCAACTTCTCGGTGTTTCGGCCTCACATGTACTTAGCCAAATCTGGCATCAAGTGTTCGACCCTTCGAACTCAACTCCTCAACCATTCGACCTTATGTACTTAGCCAAATTTGGCAACAGGTATTCAACCCTTCGACCTTAATTTCTTGGCCATTCCGCCTCAACTGCTCGGCCATTCGGCCTCACAAGTACTTGGCTAAATCTGGAGTCAAGTGTTGACCCTTCGCCTTCAACTCCTCGGCCATTCGGCCTTAGGTACTTCGCCAAATTTGGCAACAGGTATTCGGCCCTTCGGCCTCAATTGCTTGGCCATTCGGCCTCAATTGCTTGGCCATTCGGCCTCAACTGCTCGGTCATTCGGCGTTACAGGTACTTAGCCATCTTTGGCATCAAGTGTTTGGCCCTTCGGGGTCAATTCCTCGGTCATTCGACCTTCGGTACTTAGCCAAATTTTGCAACACGTATTCAGCCTTTCGTCCTCAACTCCTCGGACATTCGGCCTTACGTACTTAGCCATATTTGGCAACAGGTATTCGACCCTTCGTACTCAATAGCTTTGCCATTCGGCTTCAACTGCTCGCTCTTTGGGGCTTACTGGTAATTAGGCAAATCTGGCATCAAGTGTTCGGCCCTTCGGCCTCAACTCCTAGACCATTCGGCCTTAGGTAGTTAGCAAAATTTGGGAACAGGTATTTGGCCCTTCGGCCTCAATTCCTTGGCCATTCGGCCTCACTTCTCGTCCATTTGGCCTGAAAGGTACTAAGCCATCTTTGGCATCAAGTGTTCGGCCTTTCGGGCTCAATTCCTCGACCATTCGGCCTTCGGTACTTAGCCAAATTTTGCAACAGGTATTCGGCCCTTCGGCATCAATTCCTTTGCCATTCGGCCTCTACTCCTCGGTCATTCAGCGTCATAGGTACTTAACCAAATCTGGCATCAAGTGTTCGGCTCTTCGGCCTCAATTCCTCGGCCATTCGGCCTTAGGTACTTAGCCAAATTTTGTAACAGGTATTCGGCTCTTCGGCCTCAACTCCTCGGCCATTCGACCTTAGGTAGTTAGCCAAATTTTGCAACTGGTATTCGGCCCTTCGGGCTCAATGCCTTTGCCATCTGGCCTCAACTGCTAGGCCATTCGGCCTGACAGGTACTTGGCCATCTTTGGCATCAAGTGTTCGGCCCTTCAGCCTCAACTCCTCGTCCATTCAGGCTTAGGTACTAATCCAAATTTAGAAACATGAATTCGGCCCTTCGGCCTCAATTGCTTGGCCATTCGGCCTCTACTGCTCGGCATTCGGCCTCACAAGTCCTTAGCCAAATTTGTCATAAAGTGTTCGGCACTTTAGCCTCAATTCAGCGGAAATTCGGCCTTAGGTACTTAGCCAAATTTGGCAACAAGTATCCGGCCCTTCGGCCTCAACTGCTTGGCCATTTGGCCTAAACTGCTCCGTCATTCCGCCTCACAGGTACTTAGCCAAATCTGGCATCAAGTGTTCGGCCCTTCGGCCTCAACTCCACGGCCATTCGGCCTTACGTACTTAACCAAATTTGGCAACAGGTATGCGGTCCTTCGGCCTCAATTACTTGGCCATTCGTCTTCACAGGTACTTAGCCAAATCTGGCATCAAGTGTTCGGCCCTTCAGCATCAACTCCTCGGCCATTCGGGCTTAGGTACTAATCAAAATTTGGCAACAGGTATTCGGCCCTTCGGGCTCAATTGCTTGGCCATTCAGCCTCTACTGCTCGGCCATTCGGACTCTCAGGATCTTAGCCAAATCTAGCATCAAGTGTTCGGCCCTTCGTCCTTAATTACTTACCAAAATTTGGCAAAGAGTAGTCGGCCTTTCGGCCTCAATTACTTGCCCATTCGGCCTCACAGGTACTTAAGAACTTTGGTCTCAATTGTTCGGCCCTTCGGCCCTTCGGCCTCAATTCCTCGGCCATTCAACCTTAGGTACTTAGCCAAATTTGGCAACAGGTATTCGGCTCTTCAGCCGTAGGTACTTAGCCAAATTTTGCAACAGGTATTCGGCCCTTCAGCCTCAACTGCTCGGCCATTCGGCCTGACAGGTACTTAGCGATCTTTGGCATCAAGTGTTCGGCCATTCGGGGTCAATTCCTCGGTCATTCAGCCTTCAGTACTTAGCCAAATTTTGCACCAAGTATTCGGCCTTTCGTCCTCAACTCGGCCATTCAGCCTTACGTACTTAGCCAAATTTGGCAAAAGGTATTCGGCCCTTCGTCCTCAATCGCTTTGCCATTCGACTTCAACTGCTCGCCGTTTGGGGCTTACTGGTAATTAGCCAAATCTGGCATCAAGTATTCGGCCCTTCGGCCTCAACTCCTCGGCCATTCGGCCTTAGGTACTTCGCAAAATTTGGGAACAGGTATTCGGCCCTTTGGCCTCAATTCCTTGGCCATTCGGCCTCAACTCCTCGGCCATTCGGCCTGACAGGTACTTAGCCATCTTTGACATCAAGTGTTCGGTTTTTCGGGCTCAATTCCTCGACCAGTCGGCCTTCGGTACTTAGCCAAATTTTGCAACAGGTATTCGGCCTTTCGGCCTCAACTCCTCGGCCATTCGACCTTAAGTACTTCGCCAAATTTGGCAACAGGTATTCGGTCCTTCGTCCTCAATCGCTTTTCCATTCGGCTTCAACTACTCGCCCTTTTGACCTTACTGGTAATTAGCCAAATCTGGCATCAAGTGTTCGGCCCTTTAGCCTCAGCTCCTCGGCCATTCGGGCTTAGGTACTTATCCAAATTTGGCAAGAGGTATTCGGCCCTTCGGCCTCAACTCCTTGGCTATTCGGCCTCTACTGCTCGGCCATTCGGCCTCATGGGTACTTAGCCAAATTTGGCAACAGATATTCGGCTCTTCGGCCTCTACTCCTCGGTCATTCGGCCCTAGGTACTTAGCCAAATTTGGCAACAGGTATTCGGCCCTTCCGCCTCAACTGCTCGGCCATTCGGTGTGACAGGTACTTAGCCCAATTTGCAACAGGCATTCGGCCTTTCGGCCTCAATCGCTTTTCCATTTGGCCTCAACTACTCGCCCTTTCGGCCTTACTAGTACTCAGCCAAATCTGGCAACAACTATTCGGCCCTTTGGCCTCAACTCCATGGTCATTCCGCCTTAGGTACTTCGCCAAATTTGGAAACAGGTATTAGGCCCTTCGGCCTCAATTGCTTTGCCATTCGGCCTCACAGGCACTTTTCGAAATCTTGCATCAATTGTTCGGCCCTTCGGCCTCAACTCATTTGCCATTCGGCCTTAGGTACTTAGCCAAATTTTGCAATAGGTGTTCGGGCCTTCGGGATCAATTGCTTGGCCACTCGGCCTAAACTTCTCAGCAATTCGGCCTTAGGTACTTAGCAATATTTGGCAACAGTTATTCGGCCCTTCAGCCTCAATTACTTGGTCGTTCGGCCTCATAGGTACTTAGCCAAATCTGGCATCAAGTGTTCGGCCCTTCAGCCTCAACTCCTCGTCCATTCGGTCTTAGGTACTAATCCAAATGTGGAAACATGTATTCTGCCCTTCGGCCTCAATTGCTTGGCCATTCGGCCTTTACTGCTCGGCATTCGGCCTCAATTCATCGGCAATTTGGCCTTAGGTACTTAGCCAAATTTGGCAATAAGGATTCGGCCCTTCGGCCTCATCTCCTCGGACATTCGGCCTTAGGTACTTAGCCAAATTTGAAAAAGGGTATTCGGCCCTTCGGCCTAAACTGCTCCGTCATTCAGCCTCACAGGTACTTAGCCAAATCTGGCATCAAGTGTTTGGTGCTTCGGTCTCTACTCCTCAGCCATTCGGCCTTAGGTACTTAGCCAAATTTGGCCATAGGTATATGGCCCTTCGGCTTCAATTACTTAGTCATTCGTCCTCACAGGTACTGAGCCAAATCTGGCATCAAGTGTTCGGCCCTTCGGCGTCAACTCCTCGGCCATTCGGGCTTAGGTACTAATCAAAATTTGGCAACAGGTATTCGGCCCTTCGGCCTCAATTGCTTGGCCATTCGGCCTCTACTGCTCGGCCATTCGGCCTCACAGGATCTTAGCCAAATCTAGCATCAAGTGTTCGGCCCTTCGGCCTCAATTCCTCGGCCATTCGGCTTTAGGAACTTACCCAAATTTGGCAACAGGTATTCGGGCCTTCATCCTCAATTACTTGCCCATTCGGCCTCACAGGTACTTAGGAAAATCTGCCATCAACTGTTCGGCCCTTTGGCCTAAACTCCTCGGCCATTCATGCTTAGGTACGTATCCAAATTTGGCAACAGGTATATGGCCTTTCGGCCTCAATTCCTTGGCCATTCTACCTCAACTCCTCGGTCATTCGGCGTCATAAGTACTTAGCCAAATCTGGCATCAAGTGTTCGGCCCTTCGGCCTCAATTCCTCGACCATTCAACCTTAGGTACTTAGCCAAATTTGGCAACAGATATTCAGCTCTTCGGCCTCTACTCCTCGGCCATTCGGCCCTAGGTACTTAGCCAAATTTGGCAACAGGTATTCGGCCCTTCGGCCTCAACTGCTCGGCCATTCGGTGTGACAGGTACTTAGCCAAATTTGCAACAAGTATTCGGCCTTTCGGCCTCAACTCCTCGGCCATTCGGCCTTAAGTACTTAGCCAAATTCGGTAACAGGTATTCGGCCCTTCGTCCTCAATCGCTTTGCCATTCGACCTCAAGTACTCGTCCGTTCGGCCTTGCTAGTACTTAGCCAAATCTGGCATAAACTGTTCGGCCCTTCGGCCTCAATTGATTTGTCATTCGGCCTCAGAGGTACTTTGCCAAATCTGGCATCAACTGTTCGGCCCTTCGGCCTCAACTCATCTGCCATTCGGCCTTAGGTACTTAGCCAAATTTGGCCTCAACTCAAATTATGTTGATTATTATTATTATTATTATTATTATTATTATTATTATTATTATTATGATTATTATTATGATTATTATTATTACTATTATTATTATTATTATTAAGATTATTATTATTATTATTATTATTATTATTATTATTATTATTATTATTATTATTATGGTTGTCAATATAATTATTTTTATTTCTATTATTATTATTATTATTATTGCTATTTCTATTATTATTATTGTTATGATTATGATTATGAATATTACTATTATTATTATTATTATTATTATTATTATTATTATTATTATTATTATTATTATTATTATTATTATTATTATTTTTGCTATTATTATTCTGCCGATAATGATTATTATTATTATTAATATTAGAATTATTTTTATTATTATTATTATTATTATTATTATTATTATTATTATGATTATTATTTTTATAATTAATATTATGGTTTTGACTATAATTATAATATTTTCTATTATTATTATTATTATTGTTATTATTATTATTATTATTATTATGACTATTATTATTATTATTATTATTATTATTATTATTATTATTATTATTATTATTATGATTATATTATTATGATTATGATTATTATTATCCATTTTGACACCTCTAACAATTATTATTATTATGATTATTATTATTCTTATTATTCTTATTATTATTATTATTATTAGTATTATTGTGACTATTATTATTATGATTATTATTATGATTTTGATTATTATTATTATTATTATTATTGTTATTATTAGGATAATTATGATTATTATTATGATTTTCATTATTTATATTATTATTATTAATATTATTATTATTATAATTATTATTATGGATTATGATTATTATGATGATGATTCTTATGATTATTATTATGATTATTATTATTATTATTATTATTATGATTATTATTATTATTATTACTATTATTATTATGATTGTTATTATGGTTTTGATTATCATTATTATCATTTTTATTACTATTATCATTATTGTTGTTACTATTATTATTGTTGTTATTATTATTGTTTATGAATATTATTATGATTATTATTATTATTGTTATTATTATTATTATTATGATTATTATTTTGATGATTATTATTATGGTTTTGATTATAATTATTATTATTTTTATTATTATTATTATTATGGCTATTGTTATTATTATTATTATGATTATTATTATTATTATTGTCACTATTCTTATGATTATTACTATTATTATTATTATTATTATTATTATTATTATTATTATTATTATTATTATTATTATTATTATTACGATTATTATTATGATTATGATTACTATGATTATTGTTAGGATTATTATTATGATTATTAATATTATTTTTATTATGATAATTATTATTATTATCATTATTACGATTATTATTATTATTATAATTATGATTATTATTATGATTTTCATTATTATTATTATTATTATTATTATGATTATTATTACGATTATTATTATTATTATTATGATTATTATTTTTATGATTATTATTATTGTTTTGACTATAATTATTATTATTTCTATTACTATTATTATTATTTTTGGTATTATTATTATTGTTATTGTTATTATTATGATTATGATTATTGTGATTATGATTTTGACTATGATTATTATTATTATTATTATTGTTATATTTCTTATGATGATTATTATGCTTTTGATTATGAGTATTTTTATTATTATTATTATTCTGCATCTACGTAACCTTGTACTTTTAACTCTCCTTTGCTAAAGTACAAACACTTCTCTATAGTGCCTCGTAGATATCTCAAAATCCATTTAACAGCTTCCCAATGAGCTTTACCTGGATTTGACATAAACCTGCTAACAACTCCCACTGCATGACCAATGTCTGGCCTTGTACAGACCATCGCATACATTAAACTTCCAATAGCTGAAGCATATGGAATTTCAGCCATGGACTCCTTTTCCTTCTCTGTCTGAGGAGACTGTTCCTTGGATAGATGAAAATGACTGGCCAAAGGTGTGCTAACTGCTTTGGCGTCTCTCATGTTGAATCTCTGCAAAACACGATTAATGTACTCTGCCTGAGATAGCTGCAAAATACACTTTTGCTTATCTCTTTTGATTTTCATTCCAAGGATCCTTTTTGCTGGACCCAAATCCTTCATATCAAATTCTTTTGATAATTGTTGCTTCAAACTTCTGATCTCGTCCATATCTAAACCAGCTACTAACATATCATCAACATAAAGTAGCAAAATGATATAATTGGACTTATATTTCTTGAAGAAACAATAGTGATCGGCATTACACTTCTGGAAACCTTCCTTGTGCATGAAGCTTTCAAACTTCTTATACCACTGTCTTGGAGCTTGTTTCAAACCATACAAGCTTTTCTTTAATCTACACACCATGTTCCTTTTTCTTTCTTCTAAGAAGTCTTCAGGTTGATGCATGTAAATCTCCTCATCTAAGTCTCCATGAAGAAATGCAGTCTTCACATCTAGTTGCTCAAGGTATAATCCTTCATTGACAACAATACTTAGAACAGATCTGATGGTATTGAGTTTTACAACTGGAGCAAAGATTTCAGTGTAGTCAACTCCTTCCTTTTGCTGAAATCCTTTGACAACTAGTCGGACTTTGTATCTCTTGGACCCATCATGATCTTCCTTCACCCGATACACCCATTTGTTGTGAAATGCCTTTTTCCCAACAGGTAACTCTACTAGTTCCCATGTCTGGTTGGACATTAAAGACTTCATCTCATCTTTCATGGCAAGCTCCCACTTACTAGCATCTGTCATCTGACATGCTTCCTCATTACTTTCAGGCTCTCCTTCATCAGTTAACAATATATAATTCAGATATTTTCTATTAGGTACATGAGGCCGAGAATACCTTCGCAAAACAGGAGCTGGAATAGAAAGTTCTGGTGTGTCGAGTTCTTTGTTATCATTATTTTCACATGATTCCTCTGACTGAGGAGTCTCAATTACAGGAGTTTCTGGAACATCATCCATCTCCACATACACTGGTCTACTCTGTTCTGAGTTTTTATTGCATGTGTTGTTCCTGTCCTTATACATAACCTTTTCATTGAATATCACATCTCTACTACGAATCATCTTTTGATTGTCATTATCCCATAACCTGTAGCCAAACTCATCTTCACCATAACCGATGAAAGTGCACTTCTTTGATTTAGGATCAAGCTTATTTCTGCCTTGGTCACTAATGTGCACATATGCTACACAACCGAAAATTTTGAGATGTGATAGTTTTATCTCTTTACCACTCCATACCTCTTCTGGTATTTTGTGCTCTAATGGAACCGACGGACCTCGGTTGATTAAGTAAGTTGCTGTGTTGACTGCTTCTGCCCAGAATTGCTTCGGTAAGCCTGATTGCAAACGCAAACTTCTGGCTCTCTCTGTCAACGTTCTATTCATACGTTCTGCCACACCATTATGTTGAGGCGTACCTGGTACAGTCCTCTCCATTCTGATCCCGTGCTCATAGCAAAACTTCTTAAATCTAGTGTCTTCATATTCACCACCATTATCTGATCTAAACTTTTTTATCTTTAATCCTGTCTCATTTTCTACCATGGCTTTCCAAATTTTGAAAGCTTCAAATACTTCAGACTTATGTTTAAGAAAGTATGTCCATACCTTCCTAGAGTGGTCATCAATAAAAGTCACAAAGTATCGCTTACCACCAATGGATGAGACGGTTGTTGGACCCCAAACATCAGAGTGAACAAGCTCAAGTCTCTCTTTCTTTGGGATTCTTCCACTTCTCTGAAAGCTTACTCGTTTCTGCTTTCCAAGTATACAGTCTTCACATATGTCAAATTCTATTGACCGAAGACTTGGTAGTTTCCCCTTTGAGTGCATGATTCTCATCCCTTTCTCACTCATATGACCTAACCTCTGGTGCCATAGGTTAGGATTTTCATTCATTGCAACTGCAATCAAATGACAAGCTCCTTCTGTCTTGTAGAGAGTACCACTCTTCCTACCACGAGCAATTGTCATTGCACCCTTTGAAATCTTCCAATTATCACCATGGAAGACTGTTGTGTAGCCATCATTGGCCAATTGCCCTACTGAGATTATGTTCTTTGTTAGGTCGGGAATATGTCTGACATTGTTCAATTCCCATACAGACCCATTTAACTTAATCTTCACCGCACCTTTACCAGCAATCTCACAAGATTGCTCATTACCAAGGTAAACTTTTCCAAGGTTTCCAGGAACATAATTCTCAAAGAATTCTCTCTGTGAGGTGGCATGAAAGGATGCTCTAGAGTCTAACACCCAAGACTCTTCCTTGTTCTCTAAAGAACATATCAATGCATCTTCTCCTCCTGAGGTTGAAGCAACATTTGCTTCTGCTTTATCATCATGATTCTTCCGTGCACTCTTGCAATGGTTTTTGTAGTGTCCTACCTTTCCACAATTCCAACACTCAATTGTCTTTGAGTTTTGGAAACTACGGCGATTCTTAGAATTGGACCTTCTTTCCTTGGATCTTCCACGTCCATATCCTTTATTCGAACTTCTTCCTCTTGACTCTGTATGCAAAACTGAAGAGGTTGAAGATTCTCCTGACTCTTTCCGTCGAATCTCTTCACTAAGAATCAGATCACGAACATCATCAAACTTTAATTTGTTAATGCCTGATGAGCTACTCACAGCTGTGACTGTAGCATTCCAACTTTCCGGTAGAGAAGACAAAAGTATCAAGGCTCGTACTTCGTCATCAAATTCGATTCCAACTGAACTCAATTGAGTTGTGACTATATTGAGTTCATTAAGATGTTGCGCTACCATTGCGCCATCTGACATCCTCAAATTAAATAACTGCCTCATCAAATGAACTTTATTTGAGGCTGACGGCTTCTCATACATACTTGAAAGAGCTGTCATAAGACCCACCGTGGTCTTTTCTTTTGCAATATTAAATGCAACATTGCGGGATAATGTTAATCGAATAACTCCGAGAACTTGTCGGTCGAGAAGAATCCAATCTTCATCCTTCATGTTTTCTGGTTGATGCCCCGAGAGAGGTTGATATAGCTTTTTCTGATATAAATAATCTTCAATCTGCATCTTCCAAAAGCCAAAGTCCGTACCATCGAACTTCTCAATTTTTATCTTTCCTTCATCTGCAGCCATTTCTCCCACTTAAATCTGACTCCCTTTGAACCGTTGATTATAATAATAGCAACCGGCTCTGATACCAGTTGTTAGGAAATTATGCACAATTCCTCTTAATCAGATTTGTGAGAGAAATATATAAACGCAGAATAATGACATTCAAATTGAACTTTTAAATTATACTGTAAAATATTATTGATAAAGAAAAGTATAGAAATAAATCTCTCTCTTAACTTATATCTTCTCTACTTATTGGAATGATATTACAAAGGAAACATAATATGTATTTATAAGTGTACAGAAGAAATATTATCCATCCACTTCGGCTTCCTATCTTTTAACTTTTCTAAAATATGGTTGGTTTTTTCTTTTGTGAAAAACAAGAGTTTAAGCTTCCTTAATTTTCTCTCAAATGAAGGATGTGATTCTTGTTTTGTTTATTTGACCAATTCCAACAGACCAAGCATGCCATGATCAAAGTTCCTTCATTTTTTTATATAATGTGGAGTCTTGAAAATAAAATAAAACTACAGGAGAGATAATCTCAGCTGATGAAACATCTTTAGCCCAACTTTTAATAAAGTTATTGAATTTTAAATTCACTAGAATTATAAGAGGAGTCATCCCAGTCAATAAAGCTTCCTTACCTAAACCTTTAATTCAATATAATTATGGGAGGGATCATCACATTTGGTGAATCTTCCTTACCCAAACTTTTAATTTAATAAGATTATAGGAGGGATCATCTTTGTCGATGAAACTTCCTTATCCAAACTTTTAATTTAATGAAGTTATGGAAGGATCATCCCGAATGATTAAGCTTCCTTATCCATGTTTAACTAGAGTAAAGATATGTGAGCAGAATAATTATAATATAATCATATAATAAAATCTTGAGTTATTAAATGAAATACTTATTGAAACCTCCTGAAGAAAAACAGACTCACATAGAAAGAGAACAGAGAAAAGTATATTAAGATGGATAGAAAAGGTAACAGAGAACCATCCCATATTTAAAATTATGATTTTAAAATATTTTTGGAAATTCAATTTTTACTCTCTATTGTATTTATTTTCATTACTGTATAAACAAGAGAAATTACACTATAAGTCTCATGTTTTCTTTACTAGGATGTGCATAATGAAACAAATTTTAATATTTTAAAAGATTTAAAAAATAACCTCTTACAATATAGATTATACTTTTTAATTATATTAGAATCTATCTATTACTATTTTTCAAAATGAAAAGTTCAAAACATTAGAAATAATTAAATTTAATATATATATATATATATATAGGACTGGGCATAATTAACTAAATTATACTGAACTATGGATTATCTATACTATTTTGCACTATAAAAACTGAACTACTTTTCATAAAAACTGAACTATACTTATTTGTAGTTCAGTTCAAATAAACTGAACTTCTTTTATTAACAATATAGTTAACTACTTCAAACTATGTACCGTTTCACTTTTACTCTACGCTCTTTTTCAATTTCCAGTAACGGCGTGAGACAACTTTTTTTATACGTCATTTTACGTTCTGGTAAGTTTTAAGCTTAAAATATATATATATATATATATATATATATATATATATATATATATATATATATATATATATATATATATATATATATATATATAATATAGATAAATAAATAAATGTTTTTCAAGTCTCTTAAAAAGGTAGCTATTATTATAATAATTATTTATTTTTATTTTTATTTTTACTAAAAATTATTATACTATTAAAAATTATAAATGGATAGATTTTGACTAAAGTTTTTCTTATCAATTTTTTTAATATAATTTATGCAATTAAATTTTATTTAAGTTAAGAATTTAAGTAAACTTTTTAAACTTATTCTGAAATAGTTTTAAGATAAAAAAAAAAGAAAAGAAAAGACATATTTAATAAGTTTTACAAATTGGTATGAATTATTTTTTTATAATAAAACATGTAACTTAGTTATTTGTGTTAATTTATATCTATATATCCTACTTTTCATAATTATATATCATACTCGTTTACTATTTTTTTTTTTTTACTAAATTTATTGAAATTTATAAATGGATAGATTTTGATTAAGGTTTTTCTTATCAATTTTTTTAATGTAATCTATGTAATTAAATTTTATTTAAGAATATAAATAAACTTTTCAAACTAATTCTGAAATAGTTTTAAGATTAAAAAAAAGACACGTTTAATAATATTTAGAAATTGGTATAATTTTTTTTCTCATAAAACATGTAACTTAGTTATTTGTATTAATTTATATTTGTATATCCTATTTTCGTAATTATATATCATATTAGTTTATTATTATTTTTATTTTTATTAAAAATTATTATACTGCTAAAATTTATAAAGGGATAGATTTTGACTAAGGTTTTTCTTATCAATTTTTTTAATATAATTAATGCAATTAAATTTTATTTAAGTTAAGAATTTAAATAAATTTTTTAAACTTACTCTGAAATAGTTTTAAGATAAAAAAGAATAAAAAAAGAAAAACATGCAGTTTCCGAATGTTTGCTATGGCAAGTAGACTATTGTATGATATACTATTTGGAACAGTTAACTTTAGTTAACTGCTAATAGGAAAGTTCAATTTTTTTAAATTGAACCGCAAAATAGTATAGTTTAGTTTTTTATAAAATTAGTTCGGTTTTTATAGTATAGATATAGTTTAGTACAGTTACACTAATTATGCCCAGCCATATATATATATATATATATATATATATATATATATATATATATAATTTAAATTAAATTAATTGAGTACCTAAGAAAATACAATAAAGGATAATTATACATAAATATTCTGTACAAACGGTTAAATATTATAATATAAAACATACATTTTTTTAATACTTTACTGATATGTGGAGGAGTAATATAATAATTTGAAAAAAGAAAAAAAAATGAGATAGAAAAGAAAATCTTAGTTTTAAAATTTAATAACAATATAAAATATATAAAACATAATAAATAAAATGGAATCACGTGATATCTCATTAAAGAGGCACTCTATTAGACGCAACAAGGGTGGGTGCATAGCTGTATAATTATGGAAACCTCTTACCAATTATTGTGTAGAAAAAGAAACAAGGAAAAAGTTATCAACACAGCAATATCTCTGCAATGTCCGAGGAAGCAGCTACAGTCTCCTCAGATCACCGGTTCTCTATTCTTCACAATTCAACTCGCTTCCAACTCAGCACTGAACTTGGTTATTGCTTTTTCATCTAAGGATCATATTTGTGTTAAATGGTGATGGCAATCCTTTCAGCTTGGTTCCAATGGTATATGTTTTCTCTCATTGTAAACCATTTTTTTTGTTCTCTTTTCTCTCAACATATGAACTGGGTCAGACCAAGGAACAAGTAATTTACAGTTAAAGTGTAGATTAACTCAGTCAAGTTCATAAGATCATGATTGTCTTTCTCAACTCAGAATAATTCATAAAATTTGTAAGAAACGGTAGTATTTTTTTTTACATTTTGAAATCAAAGGTCTATTGGTCTAACCTAATTGTTGTTATTCATAATGTAACCTTGTGAATAGATTTAAACATTGTAAATCTGATTTCTTCCCATCTGTCTTGGCACAAATGAAATTAGGTGGTTGTTAATATGTTTGTAACATGTTACTTTGTGCATTGAAGTTTTGATTGATAGATCCCCTGTAATTTTTCTTTTCTTGTTATAGATGTTTGTATATTTTATAAAAGTGTGATATGCTTAACACCACTTTTAAAGGAAGAAATCTCAACTAGATTTAGTGCTATTGTCACACCTATCATATGAATCATACCAGAGATATATAAGAAGATATGGTAACAGTGGAAGGGCATAGAAGAGCTCAAGGCCTTTTTTTGTCATGTTTATGCTAAAGCTTTTTTTTAATTTGCAAGAATATACAAAGAAATTACAAAAATATCTTATCTTGTATCAGGTACTCTATTTCAAAGTGGCAAGGGATATGATTTTAAATCAGTTATAAAAATGCTTGCACTTAAGAAGACTTCAGAAACATTAAATGTATTAAAGGTAGTATGGAAAAGGTATGTTATTTTTCTAATTTGTGATAAGGTAAAGATGATGTGAGGGAAAATGCCTTGCAACTTTTAAACTTTTGCAGAGTATTTGGAGAGTTATGGTTTCATGTTAAGAATATTTCCTCAATTCTTTTATTAATTACATTTAATAGTTGAGTGAGTGAACAATCACATTTGGCAAATTCCTTTAATGTTACAAAGGATGTTACAAAATTTGGAACTACTTATTTCAATCAATATCATGCAACTTAAAAGTCAAATTTTAGATTATTTTGCAACTGGTCATTTAATTTGCAACACCATTCAAAGATTCATTGTTTAGTAAGAGTATACAAAGAAATCATAAGACCATGAATAACACAATTATTGTCTATAGTGGTTCTGCTTGAGTAAGATTGTTTATTATACTATGACTACATAGACGGAATTAGGCTCTGATTGTCAACTGAGATATCCTTGGTACAAAATGAAAGAATCGGAGAGTATAACAATACAATACTTGTATATACATATATGTTTTCTCCAATGACGATTTTCCTATGGTGAATTAGGTATGAGGAGAATGCTGAAGAGGTTGCGCAGTTGGCTAATTGGACATGTCCAAAGTGTCGAGGCATTTGCAACTATAGTCTTTGCCAGTGAGTTTCTTTTAGATTTTTTCTATTTGCTTTTTGAGTTGATATTGTATTCATGAGTTCATTTTGATAAAGGAGTTACGTTTGTAGAAATCGACGAGGTGAACAGCCTACTTATCTCCTATATCGAAATGCCAAGGAATCTGGCTTTAAATCAGTTGTAGAAATGTTTGCAATGAAGAAGAATTTAGAAACATCATCAAATCCATTAAATGAGAGTAATATGAGAAAGGTATGCTATTTTTGTACCTTTCCCCTTTTTTAAATCTCTTGTGGTTGAAAAGGATCTCTTGTTTAATTCTACAAATTCATGATATGTTAATGATGCAAATGTCACTGAAGTTTGCACCAATTATGATGGTGGTGAGAATTTTGTAATGAATTTGGAGCGAAACACTTACAGAGGAAATTCTTTTGCCACATGGCATGAAGTTAAAAGAAATATTTGACATTGAGTTATCACCCAAAGAGATTGGGGGAATGCATTGCAGATTTTAGAGTTTTGCAGAGTATTGGAAAGGTATGGTTTAATGTTAATAATTTTTCCTGATGTTTCTTCTAATTAATTGCATTTAATAGTTCACTGATTGAATAGCCATAATCGGAAAATTCCGTTAATGCTATAGAGGGTTTAGGGCTGTCAAAACGGGTAACCCGGCTCGACCCGGCCCGGTCCACCACGGGTTCGTCACTTAGTGAGTCAACCCAACCCGGCTCATTTATTAGCGAGTCAGAAAAACTTGAACCCGGCCCGACCCACCACGGGTTGGTGGGTAAACGGGTTGGCTCACTAGCCCATTTAATTTTTTTTTAAATAAAAAAAAATACAAACTTTCTGTAATTTAAATTTAAACAAACTTTCTGTCATTATCTTTGTTTGTTTGCTACAGAACAATCTTCAATCTCAACCGCACAAGCATGCACAAAGCACAATAATACTATATTATATGCAAAAGTAGGAAATGTGAAACCAACCTGAATGTAGTTTATCACATCAATTGTTGTAACCCTTGATCCTTGTTCTTGTTGTCTCCAAATTCACTAATAAATATTTTCCTAATATTAGAACAATTCCGACAATCAATAAAAAAAATATTAGTAAAAAAAAAGAGAACCAGTTCTCAACAACATCAACAAAAAATTAATAGTTTAATCTGTAACATAATTTTCCAAATTCAAAGATATCAAAAAGAGCTTGTTCAAATAATATATATTCAAATTGTTTAAATAAAATTAAAAAAATCTGATAGAAGCATGACAGAACATGAAAAAATCATTCCATGTCTTCAAATCCCCCAGAACAAAAAACAAATTCGCAAACTCCTATTTTTGTCATTATAGTGTTTTTGAAAAAAAAAAGAAAGAGAAGTGAGAAAACAAAAATGTGGAGAAAAGAGAAGAAAAAATGAAGGGTGTTTTACCTGCTCCTTGAAGAATTTCAGTTAAGTGAGGGTGAGAGCACCGTCAAATGAGAGCAAACACTTTGTGAGAGCAGATGTTACTTTTTTGGTATACACACTGAGGTGAAGAGAGTATTTTACTTTTTAGGGTTTCATAAATAAAATAATAAATTAAAAAAATAGAATTAGGTAGGTGGCTTGGTGGGCCAACCCGGCTGACCACGGGTTCAACCCGCATGAGCCGGGTCTAAATGAGCCAGGTTGAAATCTGACCCGCATATAAGTGGGTTGTATTTTTTCAAACCAACTCGGCCCGAACCCTGACGGGCCGGGTTGGCCCGCGGGTTGTGACCCATTTTGACGGCTCTAAGAGGGATGTTATCAAATTGGAACTAATTATTTCTATGAATATCATGCAACTTTAAAGTCAAATTTTAGATGATTTTGCAATTGGTCATTTAATTGAACGTTTTGACCATGAATGATATTCCCTTCTATTACATTAAAATATATGCCCTAGAAAAAAATGGTATTATTGTTCAAGCTTACTTCTTGTTGTATAGTTATGGTGTTGCAACCATTCATAATATATTTATCAAGTGTTTCTTCACTATTATTCCTATGTGTTATTTTAATCAGGTTTTTGATCTCAAGAAAGGAGAAGTTGAAGCCATTTTTAAAGGAATTGATCAGTAAAGAAAGTATGGATCAACATAACTCCTCACTAATTCAATTTCACATTTGTTGGCATTGATGGTAAGCAATTCGAAAAAAAAGAGTGAGTTATCCCTTACAACTCTTGTTTGAAGTTTTCTCAGTGATTAAATTTTATTGAGATGCTTGAATTGAAGTTTCCATATGGATGATTTTTGTGTAGGTCTCCATCCTTATCAACTAAGAATGAAACAAATTCATGGCTGAAAGATTTAGAGGATTTGATTATCCAATCATATCATCTTCTAAATGATTCCCTTTTGGATTGGTTTCAAGAAGGCATCACTCGATATTATAAATTGGATTTGTCTAAGAAGTGTAAATTGAAGACTCTTCTTTGTGATGAAGCTTTAAACACTGAGTAAGAAGTATTTCAAGTTCTGTTAAAAAATATTCCTTTTTTGTGTATTCTTCTTTTGTTGTATTACTTTCACCACTTCATCTTTCTTTTGTTTGTTTTCTTACTTTTGTTGTCTTAATATCTATTAAAGTGGTTGGGAGCTTGCTTGATATGTCCACAAAATTAAGGAGCTATAACAAAAATTCAAGACATGCAAAAGTAGTGAAAGAAGCACTACTTTAATGTGGCAAAAATTAATGCAAAATTAAAGTATTATACTTTTTAATTATATTAGAATCTATCTATTATGATTTTCAAAATGAAAAGTTCAAACATTAGAAATAATTAATTTTAATATACATAATTTAAATTAAATTATTTGATTACCTAAGGAAAAAAAAGAAAAATAATCATACATAAATATTCTCTATAAACTGTTACATATTGTAATATAAAAGATACAATTTTTTTTAATACTTTACTGATATGTAGAAGAGTAATATACTGATTTAAAATATAATAATATGAGATAGAAAAACAAATCTTACTTTTAAAATTATTAACAACATAAAGTATATAAAACATAATAAATAAAATGGAACATCACGTGATATCTTACTAAAGAGGCACTCTATTGGACACGGACAGGGGTTGCATGACTGTATAATTATGAAGGCATTCTATTGGAAGGCACTCTATTGGAAGAGACATCAGTGCATGGCTTTGTATAATTATGGAAACCTCTTACCAATAATAATAAAGTTTTGTATGATAACAAGGAAAAAGCTGTTAACATAGCAACATTTCTGCAATGTCTGATAAAGCTACCGTCTCTTCAGGTCACCGATTCTTTATTTTTCACAATTCAACTCGCTCCCAATTCAGTATTAAACTCGTCACTGTTTTTTCATCTAAGGTTCACATTTGTGCTGAATGGTGATGGCAATTGATTCAACTTGATTTCAATGGTATTTGTTTTCTCTCATTGTAAATTATATTTTTGTTCTATTTTCTCAACATATGAACTAGATCAGTCCATATCCTAAGATGAGTTTGGAAGAAGTAATTTAACTGAAGTATTTTGCAGTTGGTCATTTAATTGAGTTTTATCACCATGAATGATATTGCCTTTTGTTACATTAAATTATATACTCTATAAAAAAAATGATATTATTGTTCAAGCTTAATTATTGTTTTACACGCAGTCATTCATAATATATTTATCAAGTGTTTCTTCCATGTTATTCTTGTGTGTAATTTTATTCAGGCTCTTTATTTCTAGGAAGGAGAACCTAAAGTCATTTTTTCTTGGACGTGAGATTATCTTTTGCTCAAACCAAGAACTCTGAGGATGTTATGGCCAGTCTTCATATCAAATTAGAGGAACTGGAAAATCTTGTCATCAAGTAATTCATTATTTTTTTTTTTTACTTTTGTTATGTCCAATTTTTCATTTTGCATCTTGGAATGTGGTGATTTTTTTTTATTACTCTTTGTTGTTCAGTTTGGTTCTTGTGTAGCATCCCAATAATTGATGAAAACTATATAGGACGATTAACATCATAATATGACAAAACAGTTTAAAGGATGTAAATATAGTTATAAGTTTTATAGTCATACTAAATTTGACTCTAAATTTAGAACTTTACTTATAAAAGATATAAAGTTTCACAAAATATGGAACAATCTAAGAGATCCTAAGAACTAGGCAGCTGCATCATCCTTCTCCAATGCTTGCTCCAGAGGTACCCCATCTACCTCTGCTCACATCCAATTTGGATGATCATTGCAAGAGGAAGAACACAGACATACAACACAGACAAGAAACAAACAGCAAGGGTAAGCTAGATTTCCAAAAAGAATACCAGTTAAACAAATCTAAACTATAATCACCAGAAAAAAATAAGTAAACCAATCATAGAAGACAGTTTTATTAGATTATGTTAGACTTAGACTCATCCGGACTTGGAATGAATATCGAGCTATGGCGGGTTATACACTTGTGGTGGCCTCTACTGCTTTGCAAAGCCAATTGCTATGGGTTCCACCCTACCACCACCAGGTTAGTCCGTTATCACTCACCTTGACCCATTAAAAATGGAGACAACCAAGGCTAGGACCTCCTACTACTCTCACCACATGACATATTCTTCTCTAAGTGATATTGAACAGTCATTAGAGTGTTAAGGAAAATCCCCAAGACTGAGCTACCCATATTCATTCCAATACTTAACATGATATCACTCATATCTTGGCCCATAAATGGAGACACCCAAGACTGAGCTTCCTATATTCATTCTCAACATTAACAATGATCTCACCTAGAGATCTTGATTTGATTCTCAAAGTCCATGATTCATACCACCAATCTTGTTTCATTTCACCAATCTCATCCAATTCATCATACAATCTCATTCAGAAGCATTTTTTAGATTATATATAGCTCAAATTAATACCATATATCGTCAATCAAACAAAACAGACTTAGAAGAACCACTAAACAACCTAATATCCTTAAACTCAGACTTAGACAAAGAAAATGACTCTTAAACCATCACCAACAGTTCCGGAAAGGTCAAAAACCCCCAGAACGACCTAAAGAACGTCCAAAAATGATACCCGGAACCCCTAGAACCACTCAAAACTGTCTTGGATGATTTCCTGACAACAATAATCGATTATCACATATGATAATCGATTATTTACGTATGATAATCGATTATTACATGTGATAATCGATTATTTACGAGAACTTTGAAGAAAATAAGATGTTCTGACTAGAATAATCGATTATCAAGTGACATAATCGATTATTCTTATCAGTATTTGACAGAAACCTGATTTTTAGTGCATCTGAGACACTTTGATGAGTTTCTAACACTCTCAACTTGATCTATATGATGAATTAAACTAGCCTAAATGAATTTAAACCTTTCTAACTCCATTTTTTAGTGTTTGTGCATTATTTCTTATTCCAAAACTTAAGTTTCATCAACTCAAGCCTCAAATTCTAATTCTACCATTTGGAATTGTTTCTGACCATTAAAACATGCCTAATAAGTCACATATAACCTACCTAGACTATCCTAATTCATCAAATTAGTCCCCAATACCTAAATCTCCAAATCACTACTCTAGTTCCTTGAATTTGAACTCTATCATCATAAAAACTGAACTGGTTCCACAATAATCTTCATAACATGCAATCACAACTTCCAAACATTCAATTCACACATGCACATGTTCCAATCAGCTTCATGATTCATCATACATTAAATCACATAATTCCTTAACTAGAAAATACATTCCAGCACACAAACATATCAACTCAGAATAATAGGAACAAATTCTACAATACAGATCATGCATGCAGTAATCAAATGCTTTCACACACAAATTCAACCCATACAAATTTATATTTTACAACAATAATATAACCTAGCTTCCCTTACCTTTGTTTCACAGCATAGTATGATAGAACCTTGCTTGTCTCTTGCACCCCAAGAAAATACTAGGATTACCTATACATAATAAATCGAAGATGGAAAACAGTTTCTTAATCTTCAATTGGAATAAGAAATTTGAAGAAGAGAACTGTTAAACACATGCAAGCAAAACTGTTGCATGATCACAATTCAGAGAAAATAGGGAAAACGCTTACCGGGGGAAAAACACCGAATTGGTCGGTTGAATTCGAAGTCTATAACGCCAGGACTGCTTAGGTGCTTTCAGATTGTTGAACAATTGACTCAGTGAGAAGAAATCCTAGAGAGATTATACAGAGAATGAAAGGGTTATGTTTCTAGAGAGAAGAAAAGCACGTTTGAAGAGAAGTAGTGTTCTATCTGATAATGGTTTGAACTTAGAAAGTTTTAAGTTAAAATTGTTTTACTAATAATGACTCAGCCCATTGTGTGTTGCCACGAGTCCAACTCCAAATGCTCTCTTTTTCTCAGACTTTACATCTTGACTTTGTGGTACATTTGGATGATAACACATTTGTTTTGTTGGTTTTCGACTGCCAACAAAAAAAAGGAGAACTTTGCTGCAACAACCTGCAAGAACTTAAAAGAAAGGGAAGAATTTTCCGATTAAGTTATGCCACAAGTGCCTCTTCTCTAGGTCAGTTCAGCATTACAAATCTCGGAGTTTTTATTTATTTATTTTAGATGTTTGTATTTTTGATAAAAGTGTGATATTTTAGATGTTTGTAAATGTGAAATATTTCAAATGTGGGTCCAAACATGCTATATATTTAGAAGGAATTAGGCTCTGATTGTGAGATGAGATATCTTGGTACAAAATGAAAGAATCAGTATAACAATACAATACTTGTATATAGACGTATATGTTTTCTCCAATGACGATTTAATTTTCATATTATATGTATTATATTTAATTTTCGTATTAATTTTATAATAATTTGTTTATGAAAAATATTTCTTATGGCATCCTTGTAATAATTAAAGGACACGTTAGTCATTTACTTTACTTGCTCATCTTTTTCTTTTCTGCTCATTGATGAGAAGGATAATAGATTATTGATCTTCTTCAACTTTTACATTTGCGAGAATCAATATTAAGCAATTTCAATATGTGCATTTAATTTTTTATTATAAATGAGCAAACACAGCAGTACATTTGTTGTTCTTTTATTGGTTAAAAAAAAAATACAGTTTTGAATGAAAGAAAAAATACTATTGAAAAGATGAATACAGTTAGCAATGGAGAAAACCCTAGAAATTGTAGAGAGGTTCCGTCTCCTACCTTTCTTCTTTTGTATTAAAATTGCTTCTTTCATATTCATCCTATGATTCCTGTCCCATTTAATTCTTTCATAAGTGACGTCCGCGTGTCACTCTCTCGCAGTGTCCGGTAAGCTGTAGTGGGAGATAGACTCTGCTTTGCATTAAATTCTCCAACCTCGGGAAGCGTCCGGCGGCAAAGAGAAGAAGGAAGATCTTCGGTCAGTGGAATCTAGGTGGCGCGCTAGGAGTAGACGGACGTTTTAGTGAAAACCACGTGGCGGCCTGAGAGCAAACCGACCGTTCGGTTTTGGAGGCGTATTTAAGGTAAGCAGAAATACCCTGACACCACTTTTCTGCATGCAATCTTCTTCTTCTTCCTCAAACTCAATTTTCTGAAATTCCAAATTCTCCTCCTTCTTTCTAAAAGCTTAAAACTTCTCTCTAGAATTATAACCTAAACACTGTTCCGATCATCAACCACCTTTTAGAATTATTACTCCTGCTGTCAAGGCCTTTCATTTGCACCGATCAGTTTTCCCGTCAGAGCTTTTCGGACGTTCGGACAAGCTTATAGTTGAATCTTAGAAGTCTAGCTGGAAATTAGAGGTAAGAGAAGCATATAAAATTTAATTTGGATTTTCTGTATGTTTTGAATGTGTGTTTGATTAATGCATGTTGGATGTATGAAGTATATGGTTTAAATTTTTTGAATGGAAAATGATATGCTGAGTATGAATTGTATGATGATTATAAACTTAGAGAAAAATGTAAATCTGAGACCGAAGGTCATTAGGACCGTTCGGTTTTTCCCTAACGATCGTTTTTGGTATTGTTATATCGAAACTCTAATGATTGCTTATTTAGTCATAATAATCTATTTATTACAGGACGCTCGGTCTTATACTGAGTGTTCTACTTTAACGTATTCGGTCATAGACTGATTACTTAGTCTCATGTTAACTGTGTTTACTATAGTAGCGTTCGTTCATTCTGAACGTTCGTTTTTATATTGATAATATTTCTTTGTAAGTACTTAGTCATAAACTGAGGACTTGGTTTTATATTAATTACCCTTTATTGTATTTAACGTCCGGTCTTATACTAAACGTTCGACTTGGAGTTACTTAGTCATACACTAAGTATTCGGTTCATATGAATTGTATAGAACGGTCGGTCATACACTGAGCGTTCAGTTTATATCAATGAGGTTTATTAAAAGTGCTAAGTAATACACCAGTAACCAACATATAAGAACATTCGGTCATAAACTGTACGTTCAGTCATTCAAGTGTTCAGTATTAGACTGACACTCGGCTTATGAAGTATTCGGTTTCACTGTTAACGTTATTCTTCCTGAGGACGTCCGGTCATGTGAAGTACTTGGTCATAGATCTAGTGCTCGGTTTTATGAGATGTTTAATCAGCAACTATCCGGTATGGAGTATCAGTATTCTTCTTAAAAATCTTAACAAATTATGAAATAATAACGAATGACGAATATGTTGAAGTAAGAGAATTCCACGGGTGGAATGTCTCATGAACTCGGAATTGATTGGTAAAGTATGAATGTAGGAATGACTCAGGTGTTGTCCTTGATCCTGATATTCCGTGAGGACGCTTTCTCAAGTAGAGAGAGGTCGCTCATGCGTGGGAATGGCAGGAAGTCCGCGGTTATAAGAGTAAATAACCGTTTGAGGGCTAACCTCGGGCGGCAACTGGGGAAACAGTTACTACACCGCCCGGGTGCTAGGGACGACCGAGCTACATGTTCATACCGTCCGGACAGTGTCTTATGGTCGGTCTTGAGTTTATGAATGACATGTTGTATGATTGAATTGGTTGCATTATATGTTTACTTGCATGATGATTTGATAAGTTAAATTTACATAAGCTTACCCTTATCTGTTTTTGCCTTATGTATGTTGTCGTTCGGTATCCGACCGTTCGGCTTTTCTCTTCATGGCTGTGATCATCCTTTGGATGTGAGCAGAGTATACTTTGGAAGCGGCGTTGGAAGAATCTTTGGAGGACGTTTTGCCTGTTGAGGAACCGGTGGATGCTGTGCCAGAGGATTGTGCAGGACCGTCCGGTCCTTAGCTTTAGGCGTTTCCTTTATCTTTGTAAATTTTGTAAATGTCTAGTACTAGAACCTCTTTAGTGTTGGCCTTTCGGCCGTTGCTTGTAATCAGGACCGATCCGTCTAACTTTTGTAAACGTTGTATATATTTAATCGTTCGTCTTCAATTTTCAGTATTGTCGTTCGGTTTTTCTTTATTCATTACTGTTCTCAATTATTATTTTTGTTAACTCCTAAAATAAATTATGGCTTTGGTTATATTTATTGGGATGTTACAATTCCACTCCAGCTTATTAGTTCAGAAAAGAGGCAAAGAAAAACAGTTTTAAAAAAAAATTAATATTCATTGAAAAGCTAAATCTGCTGCTTTGCCATTATGGAGAAATACAAATATGAAGCAACAACCACAACATTGTTGAGTTGGAATGACAAACCCTAAATTTTGTTTCATGGCTATGATCCCAGTTCAGTTCATTGGTTCATGAAAAAAGAAAAAGAAAACGGTTTTAAAGAAAACAAGATTCATTGAAAAGATAAACCTGCTGTCATAAGAGACACAATGCTTCTTCTTCCTAAATAAAATTTGTCTTCTTACAAATTCAAATAGATCTTTAATATTCATTCGCCATAACTCTCCAAAGATGTAATAAAAGTAACATAAATACATAAATTTTTTATAAAACATTTTATCCATTAATTTTTTTTCCTAAATCATCAGATGACATAAAACATTTCAAGAGTATAGAAAACACATTGGTTTCTATAATAAAAAAACAAGTTACTTGACTGATAAATTTCTAACAGAAGAAACATATTTTATTAAATTTGCTTATATTTGAACTCACTTATTTAAATAAAAATGATAAAAACGGTGTATATATATATATATATTTTTTTTTTCATGGAGGAGAGACTAGTGAATCTTTCTTTTTATATATGTGTATTTTTACGTTACTTTTCTTTCTTACAATGAGGATGATCATATGAACTCAGTATAATACGGGATTGATGCTATAATTCTGAAATAGATAATGCTTTTAACACGAAAAAGTGGAGGTGGAGGAAGAATTATTTCTCTGCAATATCTAAGGTGAAAGCACGGTTTCTTTAAGAAACAACAGGTTTATCTTTTCAATAAATCTTATTTTCGTTGAAAACCGTTTTCTTTTTGTCTCTTCAAGGAACCAATGAGCTGAACTGGGATCATAGGCTATGAAACAAAATATAGGGTTTTTCATTCCAGCAATTTTGTGACGATTACTTGATATTTGTATTTATGCAGAATGACTATTGGCAAACTAACCGATTTAGCTTTTCAATGAATATTTTCTTTGAAAATTGTTTTTCCTTGCTACTTTTCTGAACCAATGAGTTGAATTAGGACCATATAAAGAATATGAAAGAAGCAATTTTAGTACATATAATGAATATGAAAGAAACAATTTTAGAAGAAAGGTATCCATCTTTTCAATAGTATCTTTTTCTTTCATTAAAAACTGTATTTTTTTTTTCTGAACTAATAAAAGAATAATCAATTTACTGCTGTGTTTGTACGTTTATACTAAAAAAATTGAATTTGCAAATTGAAATTACTTCCTTCTATAAAGTAATATTGATTTTCACACATGTAAAAATGGAAGAAAATCAATAATTAATTATCCTATCATCGAGCAGAAAAGAAAAAGATGAATAAGGTATAGGACTAACGTATCCTTTAATCTATTACAAGAATGACATAAATAAGAAAAACATAAACAAAGTTCTTTCGTCTTTTTAAATATATATATAACAGTTTTCAATTAAAAAATTGGTATATAATTTTAAAATTTAAAATATTTATATAAATCAAATAACATATTCATTTGTATTCATTCTAGTACTTTCAGTATAATTATGGAAATCTGTTACCAATAAAGTTCGGTATGATAATGTTTCTTTAAAAGAAGAAACAAAGAAAAATGAAGCTATTAACAGAGCAACATCTCTGAAATGTTTGATGAAGCGAGCGGTTCTTTATTCTTCACCATTCAACTCGTTTTCCGACTCAATGCTGAACTCTATCACTGCTTCTTTATCTGGGTTTTCATATTTGTGCAGCATGGTTGTCGCAATCGGTTTAGCTTGGTTATGATGGTATTTGTTTTTTCTCATTAGAAATTATACTTCTGTTCCTCTTTTCACAATATATGAACTGGATCAGACCATCCTTGAATGAGTAGTAGTTTAAAAGTAAAATAAATATTGTGGTTGATTGTTAGAAAGTTAAAGCAGATGTTCTTGTAATCTTTCTTATTCTTGTAAAAAGTTACTCTAAATAGCTTTTATTCTTTCTTGTTAGAATGCTTATGCACATCTCTGGTCTGTTGATATGTGCTGGACACATAAAAAAGGATATTAATGTAAGTGACTTAGGGATAACGTGTAATATTTTTCCTTTTATGTGTTACATTATTGCCATTTACAATTTTAAATTAAAGTACATAAAAATATTCATCTTATTTTAATAAATCTTACCAGAAAGTAAATCCTTCTCAAAAGCAGACTATTGGATGTTGGATAATACTTATTGATAAAATCAAATTATATAAACTAGCGATATGCTGTTTTTGTCTTATAGAAGGTTAGATAATATAAATTCATTATGCTTTTTAATTGATTTAGCAAGTTCCAAAGCATATGTTCAAACAAGAGGATATGTGGTTTAACTCTGTTGTTACTTTAAAACTTAATCTTGAATGTTATTATCAAAATGTAATGTAAATGTCATCTAGTATGTTTAAACAGTATGAGACTGACTATTTGAGTCCTAACAGTTGTTTCATGATGTTTCTCTTGGTGCATTGATATTTTGATTGAATGATCATTGGTGCATTGATGTTTTGATTGAATGATCATGTGGGTCAAGGACCCTTCGTATTGTTAATATCCTGTCATTATGCCATCTTTGTTTGCATAATGACATCTTGGAACTTACAAAAAGTTACAACGAATATGTTCTTCTGTTGCAAGGTAATTTTCAAAATTTACGAGCAAAATTTTTCAAATTAATGATACTATTTTGACTTGGGATTTAGCAGATATAAAAATACAAGATGATACTACTACTTTACCTAAAGAAAGCTGGTTTGTTTACAGTCTTAAGTGAATTGTTCTTGTGGTTTCAATACTTTACATCATATTTGAAAGTTTGAATACTTATATTTTGTCAATGAATATGATGATGAATTTTTAAAGCCCTATTCCGATGTTTATATTCGTAGACTAAGCCACAGTTATTGCATCACATGTTTTTTTTTCTACCTTGGTTGTAGAACTAAAAAAACTTAAGAGTCTCAATTCTCAAACAAGTTTGTAGGAGTTTATATTTAATGTTAAGTGTTCTTGATAGCATAATGCTAGCAAAAACCCTCATTGCATATGGGTTTTCTTTCGGTGATGGAGTATTGTATTAATGAGACTGATCTTGTAAATTTATCTACCAATAACAATATGTTGCTAAGATTCTTTTTAACATGATATTATTTTTTTTTTAGGTTTCGGTGGAAATCTCTATATGTGGCCATTTTTATCAAAGTTAGAGTTGGTTCCTCTTTGTTTTTGGACTCAAGGGACCTTCATTATTGTAATAATTGTATATAGTTTTTTTTTGTATTTTATTTTAGTGGAATACGAAATGAAATGATTTTTTGTAATTTTTAATTACTATTTATAGTTGTATTTTTTTTATTTAACTAGTTTGATGTACAAAAATATGTTCATTATAAAGTGGTCATGTATTCTGAATATTTTTGTCTTGATCAAATGTTAGCAATATACTACTTAGTGTTACTATTTTCCATAAAATCATATAATCCATTATTAGAAATATGTAGGATTATTTGTAGAAGATGTTCATAATAAATAGTTTTATTAGGTGAATGTCTCTAAACCAACAACAACCAAAAAAAAAAAATTCTTCTTACGACTTTCACTCCAAAATCATATCTCTAAACCATCATACCCGACATAATGATATATAGCCAAAATAACACTAAATACATAATAAGTTAGAATCTAGATATATCAATATGATAATTTTATATCATTTTATTTTAAATAATTCACAAGAAAATATGTTATATATTATTCTACATTTCTATTATATATTTTAAATATATTCTCTTTACATACTGTATGGATTTCTAATGCATATGTAAGACTCTTGAATTTATGTATAAAAGATAACAATTTTAATTAATATAAAAAGACAAAGTTCCAAAAGTAATTGATTCAATAATTATTACTCTTTCAAAACTAGTTGTAATATGAGTTTGAGACATAATAGTTATCCATTGTATTACATAGTAATCACACTTATATGAACCGGTTTGTTTAACACTATAATAAATCAACACAATTATAAATAATTAGAGAAAGAAATGAATTAAACAATTATGTATGGACGAAAATAACAACCTCAAGGGACAACGATGCAAGCTCTTTTATATAGTAGTTGATGTCCCTAACAGCATGTTATGTCTAACAAATGAATTATGAAAAAGAGAATGTTTTAGGATATACTTATATAACAAAAAAAGTTTGTAACATTAAGGTTCTTACCAATCTTTCACTTGTTTGAGATGATTGGAGAGATACTTGTACAAAGAACAAAACTACATAACATCCTTGAAGGAAACTACAACTAGTTGCCAATGACGTCTAACATCGACTTATTGTTTATAATGTTAATAAACTTGTGTGATATACTAAGAGGATCGTCCACAAATAAAACAATCTTCTTGGATTTAAGACTTTTCTCTTAATACGACTGTTGTTACATTGAAATTAATTTAAGTCTAAACATAAGTAATACGTAAACTTAAAAATAAAGTAATGTAGGGTGGGTTTAATAATGTGTACAAGGGGGTCAGATGTAGAACCAATCAAACTCTTTTACAAACTTTAGACTTGTACTATTATTTTGTCTTTTTAAAATTTTCTCATTCTACTAACACTTTGCATATTCTTTAAGAGAAAAAATTTTCAACTAAACTCTCACAAGTCATTTAAATGGTGTCGGCCAAGCATGTGTGAACAAAGTTCCTTCATCTTTTTAAATAAATTTAAGTTGTGAAGTCTTTAAAAAATAGACTAAATTTATGGGAGGGATCATTTCAGCTGATGAAACATCTTCAGCCAAACTTTTAATAAAGTTATGAAATTTTAAATTCACTAGAGTTATAAGAGGGGTCATCTCAGTTAATGAAGCTTCCTTTCCTAAAATTTTAATTCTAAATTCTGGGAGTGATAAAATTATGGGAGACATACAAACCTTTAATTCAATATAATTATGGGAGAGATCGTCTCATTTGATGAAGCTTCCTTACCCAACTTTTAATTTAATAAAATTTTAGGAGGGATCATCTCACTCGATGAACCTCCCTTACCCAAACTTTTAATTTAATGAAACTATGTGAGGGGATCATCCCGGATGATAAAGCTTCCTTATCCATGTTTAACTAGAGTGACGATATGAGAGTATAATAATTATAACATAATCACAGAATAAAATCTTGTGTTATTAAATAAGTGTCTTATTAAAATCTCTTCACCTTATGTTTACTCTATCATTTAGCATTCTCCATACTAATTCTCCTTATATTTTTATTTAGGTTTCACATTAATATTATATCCTCTACATGATCTTTAAAACTTCTTATGCAATAAATTTTATTTATTTTTAATTATTAGATTGAAATTAACTTCTTTTTAAGGGAGTATCATTTTTCATATCACATATTTCATTCACACCCTCTTATTTAAATACAAGAATGAAAAAGTATATTAAGATGGATAACAAAGGTAACAGAGAACCATCCATGTTTAAAATTATAATTTTAAAATATTTTTGGAAATTACAATTTTTACTATCTACCCAACCATTTATATTTATTTTCATCAGTGTATACCTATTATAAATAAGAGAAATTACACTATAAGTCTCATGTTTTCTTTACTAGGATGTGCATAATGAATCAAATTTTTATATTTAAAAAGATTTAAAAAATAACCTTAGATTATATTTTTTAATTATATTAGAATCTATCTATTATGGTTTTTCAAAAAGAAAAGTTCAAAACATTAGAAATAATTAAATTTAATATATATAATTTAAATTAAATTAATTGATTACCTAAGAAAATAAAATAAAGGATAAATATACATAAATATTCTCTACAAACCGTTAAATATTATAATATAAAACATACATTTTTTTTAATAATTTACTGATATGCAGAGGAGTAATATAATAATTTAAAAAAATAAAAAAAATGAGATAGAAAAAAAAAATCTTAGTTTTAAAATTTAACATCAACATCAAATAAATAAAACATAATAAATAAAATGGAATCACGTGATACCTCGTTAAGGAGACACTATTGGACGCAAGAGCAGCGGCTGTGCATGGCTGTATAATTAGGGAGACACTCTATTAGACGGAAAATCGGTGCATGACTGTATAATTATAGAAACCTGTTACCAATAATAATAAAGTTTTGTATGATAACAAGGAAAAGGCTATTAACAAAGCAACATCTCTGCAATGTCCAATGAAGCTATTGTTTCCTCGTGTAATCGATTCTTTATTTTTCACCATTCAAATCGCTTCCAACTCATCATTGAACTCGGTCATTGCTTTTTCATCTAAGGTTCACATTTGTGTTGAATGGTGGTGACAATCCGTTCACCTTGGTATTTGTTTTCTCTCATTGTAAACCATTTTTTTCTCTTTGTTAACCTTCCTAGTTCTAGTGTTCTCTTAACTTCCCGAATAAGGTAGCCATATTCATGTTTGTAAGATTTCTTGATTTAGAAATTGCAGTAGTCTTGGGTTGCCAGCTTCTGTTCAAACTTTTCAAAATGTTGATATTGATATCTTCTTTATCAAACACTTTTCATAGAGCTATCCGGTGGTTGACTATGTGAGTAAATCTTTTATGTACTTCATATATAGTTTTTCCACTTCATCCTGAACAATTCATACTCCTGTCAATGTGTTCTTTCTGGCTCTCTTTACTTCTTATGTGTCTTCGTGTGTGACCTCCAACACATCCCACATTTCCTTAACAATCTTGCATTGTGAGATCCTGAAAAATTCATTCGTTGTTAGTGCAGAGACAATTATATTATGTGCTTTAACATCATTATGCCTTACGGTTTTCTTCTTGAGCCCACTAAGAAAATTTTTTCAAAATAGTGTTTCCTTTAATAACATGAGTTGGCTCAAAAGAACCGTTTAATGTTGCATCCCAAACACCTTTACCCACAGATTCAAGAAAAAATTGCATCCGAATTTTTCAAAAAGCATAATTTTCACCAACAAACTGTGTTGGTCTATTTGTTGATGCACCTTCACCAAAGGTTTGAGAACTAAAAGTCATTTTCCAGGAATAGTTGACTTAAAGAAAAATATAATCAACTTGTTTTTCAAATATTTTATGAAAATCGGCTCTGGTGCCAATTGTTGAAAATAGAATAGCTTAGTTTCAATACCAAGAGGGGGGGGGGGTGAATTGGTGAAACACAAAAATCAGAGTCTTTTAAAAATCTTTTTCGTAAAAGGATGATCTTTCAAAAGTTTCTTGAATCGCAAGGAATAAGATTTTTCAAATGTAGCGGACATAGTTGATTACGTGAAAAGTAAAGTCGATTTTGAAAATAAAAGTTCAGGGATAGAGAATTCAAATGTAGGTTTTTATACTGGTTCGGCCAAACTACCTACATCTAGTGTCCTTCCAATCCCAAGAAGGAAATGCATTATAATGATCAGGGCTTTTACAACAAGGTTTCTATAGCGACCTCCACATCAAAATATAAAAACCTCTTTAACCCTCTAACCAAAATATAGGCATATACAAACAAAGAACAACAACAAGATGTCCCCTCTCTTGCAGTCTTTAATCACTTTGAACAATCCTCAAAGTCCAGAATGCAACACGTCCTCTTCTTGTAGTCACAACAAGGCAAAAACAATCTTCACAAGATTGAGAGAAAAAATTGATCACATATCAGAAACCTCCAGTGCAGGTTGATCAAACAGTCAATGTGCACAAAATCGTGCTCGTCAAGAAATCACCAAAGAATGAACACCTTGGTCTTCCTGATGAATTCTTGGTGTTTTCCCACGTTCTACAAGAGATCAATAATATGAAAACAATTCAATCAAAACATTAGAATCACAACAGTCTCTGTATAAATCAAATTCCCATCTATATATAGTTTTTCACAAAACTGACACTCCTAAGTCGACTTTGCTACTAATAGAGTCGATTATACTCAGACAGTTATAACAATTAGTAGCAGTCAAACCAACTTAATTTTTTATGCATTTAATACAGTTGACTCACAATCAATGCTTGGTCAAAGATATAAAATTTGTTATGCAATCACAAATAAGATCTCATGTAAAACACAGTGAATTTGCATCAATGACAAAAACAACATCAACATGTTCACAAGTAATCATAAACATGAAAGTAATGAACATGTAACACATATAAACACATAACAACACATGTGTTATTAATAATGTGTTGTCATAATAAAAAATCAGAAGTTTTGAGATTGTAAGGTTTGGCTAAATCAGTGCTCCCCTTATCAACAATCTCAGCAGTTATTAAAGTGGAAAACAAATGAATGAAAGCAAGATCAACAAATTGCGGTGTCGCGGGTCAGACATATAGACGTCAGTTGGGATATTTCCGGCATCTAAAATACTATAGACGTCGGACCCTTTTAACTGACACCTATATGGCTAACTTATTTACGTAAATGCAACCGGTCATCAATATATGTCGTGTTTACCCTTAACCGACGTCTAAGGGGTGATGTTAAACAACATTTTTGCACTAATAGTCTGGAGAGAAATTAAACATATTTGTGAAAAATAATCACTATTTTTAAAAGACAATCACTTTTAAAATGTTATATTTTTTAGATTGTTACAAAAATTAAGATCAAAATATTTAATTCAGAAAATAATTTTGATAATACTATCGTGTATTTAAAAAAAGAAAACTGTTACATTAATAACATATAAAATTTAAGTAAACCTATTTTTTGGTTAAAATTAATCTTAATAAAAAATTATATTTATTTCAGTTTTTACTAGTTATAAGTTTTGAAACAAAATTAGTCTTTGATTTTATTTTTTTATGTAATAAATTTTACTTATTCTCAATAGATTGAATTTAATTTTTTTTAAAGGAACTATCATCTTTCATATTATAAATTTATATATTTCATCTCATTCATTTATTTAAACACTGTAATAAAAACTATATGAAAAATATATAAAAATAGATGAAAAAAAAGCAAAAGAAACAAAGCACAATCCCATATTTAAAATTATGATTTAATTTGTTTGAAATTTTAAGTTTTCAAAATATTTTTGGAAATCACAAATAATACTAACCCTCCATTTGTATTTATTTTTATTATTCTATTCATACTTATTACAAATAAGGGAAATAATAAAAGTCTCATTTTCTTTTACGTATACATAATAAAAGCAATTTTAATTTAAAAAATAACGTCTTATATATTTTTTATTTATATTATAAATTATCTATCATGATTTTTGAAAAGAAAATTTAAAAACATTAGAAAAAATAAAACTCAATTTAACACGGATATATATATATATATATATATATATATATATAATTTAAATTAAATTAATTATAATATTAAAATAAAATATGGTAATTATATTACATAAGAAAATATTATTTTATATTTAATATAAAAAACTATTTTTTAATTATATTACGTAAGAAAATAAAATAAAAGATAATTATAAATGTTAAATATTATAATATAAAACAGTTTTTTTATACTTTACTGGGAGTAAAAGATGGAAAATGAAACAACATGGAGTAGAAAAAAAAATCTTAATTTTAAAATCTAACTGCAACGAAAACTTTAAAAAATAAAATAATAAAAAATATGAAACATCATCACGTGATATATGAGTACTTTTAGTGGCCATCACAACGGTGCAATCTTAATGGTTGAGATATTGGTGCATTGTTGTATAATGATGAAAACCTGTTACCAAGAATAATAAACTTTTGTAGGATAACAATTCTTCAAAAGAGTAAGCAAGAAAGCTGAAGCTGTTAACAGAGCAACATCTCTGTTGCGATGTCCGATGAAGATATTTTCTGTTTACGGGTTCTTTATTCTTCACTGTTCAACTCGCTCTCAACTCATTGCTGAACTCGGTCACTGCTTGCTTATCTCAAGAGGTTCATATTTGTGCCTAATAATGGTGGCACAAATATAAAATTTTTTAATAACTATCAATTCGTATTTATTTTTATTATTGTATTTATACTTATTACAAATAAAAAAAATTATAAAAATCTCATATTTTCTTTAATAGAAGGTACATGTGCATAATGAAAAATATTTTAATTTAAAAAATAATGTCTTGTATATTTTTTAATTATATTTCAATTTATCTATCATGATTTTTGAAAAGAAAATTTCAAAACATTAGAAAAAATAAAATTCAATTTAACACGTGTATATATATATATATATATATATATATATAAGATAAATTAATTATAATATTGTAATTATATTACGTAATAAAATATTATAATATATTTAATATAAAAATTTGTTTTTTAATTATATTACGAAAGAAAATAAAATAAAAGATAATTATAAATGTTAAATATTGTAATATTAAACAGTTTTTTTTTATACTTTACTAATAATAAAACATTCATTTAGAAAAGAAGGAAAATAAAACAATATGGAGTAGAAAAAAAAGTCTTAATTTTAAAATCTAACAGCAACAAAAAATATAAAAAAATAAAATAATAAATAACATGAAATATATTTTTAGTGGTCATTGCCTCGGTGCATTGACATATCAGTTTAAATTAATTTTTTTATTTTCTGGTTGTAATATGAAATTAGTTGTTTGGGTGCTCTGTGCTACTATATGAGTGAATATGGCATTGGACACGAATTTCAAATTCATATAGTGTACTAATATGTTTCGTAGCTATTTTTAATGCATGGATTGTCTAGAGCTTTGTTACATGAATTTGTTGATGTTAGTTGAGCTATTTTGAAGTAGCCTAGACTGTCTAATTATATATTTCATTAAGCAACATAGATATGTAATAGTTTGGAGTGAGTTTGGGTCTGGATAGAAATTAAACATATTTGTGGAAAATAATCACTATTTTTAAGGACAATTACTTTTAAAATGTTATATTTTTTAGATTGTTACAAAAATTAAGATCAAAATATTTAATTCAGAAAATAATTTTGATAATACTATCATGTATTAAAAAAAAGAAAAATGTTACATTAATAACATATAAAATTTAAGTAAACCTATTTTTTGGTTAAAATTAATCTTAATAAAAAAATTATATTTATTTTAGTTTTTACTAGTTATATGAGTTTTGAATCAAAATTAGTCTTTGATTTTATTTTTTTAAGTAATAAATTTTATGAGATTAAATTTTACTTATTCTCAATAAATTGAATTTAATTTTTTTTAAAGGAACTATCATTTTTCATATCATAAATTCATATATTTCATCTCATTCATTTATTTAAAAACAGGAATAAAAACTATATGAAAAATAGATAAAAAAAAAAGTAACAGAAACAAAGAACAATCCCATATTTAAAATTATGATTTAATTTTTTTTAAAATTTTAACTTTTAAAAATATTGGGTTAAATATGTCTTTAGTCCCTATACTATCAAACAGTTTTGATTTTAGTCTTTCTTTCGGTACATTTTAGTCCTCCTCCTTGAGGAAACTTTGATTTTAGTCCTCCAAAATTAACACCGTTAAAATCCAGCTGACGTGGGTAATGGTAGACGACTGACATGATCTTTTTTTTCAAGTGTTTCTCACCTTTTCTCTCTCTCCCTGGTCTTCCTTCCATCTTCCACCCAATTTCATCTTTCACAACATCCCTGATCACATCTCTAACGTAACCGTTTATAGCCTCCTCGTAAACGATTACAAGGCACATTTTTATAACAAAGATAGCAGGTACAGTCTTGGTCCCTTAAGTTTTCACTGGTGACTCCTTCAGTTCAACAGGTTGTCCATAATCTAATTTGACTCGCGTAATCATTTACAGCCCCATCGTAAACGATTATAATGCACAATTTAGCAGCATCATCTTCACCAATTTACCTAAATTCATCAAATCACAAACATTACATCATTCTTGTCTCACAAACATTATCACTTGCAAATCAAAATATAAAGCATTTCAATAACATAAGCAATGAAATTGCAATTATCAATTACATAAATAGATGGAACCAAACATGCATCTTGTATATATTGAACGAAATAGGTTTAATTACAACATCAAGTTCTTGTCCTATTCAAAATCTCATACAATAATCACTCATTTTTTTTCTAGGTCTTACATTTCCGGTGTATGGTGTCCTAAGTGTTTGGCTCTTATAACGCCTTCTTGATCCAATCCTGACATACGTCTTGAAATGTGATTGATTGTTGGACATCCAACCCGGTGCGTTCTTTGACATCCACCTTGTTCAGTGTTGGACATTCCACCTGGTTCGTTGTTTGACATTCCACCCATTTCAACAATAACTCCGTCAATATTTTGTTATTAAACACAACTTTACCACTCAAATCTAAAAACCAAGCAAACGAAGTCTTCGCAATCACTGACCGATGCTCCTCTATCAGACGTTCGTTCAAACTACAAATGTATTTTGTTGAAAACGAGTGACGAACGGTCAACTACTCAACGAAAACAATACAAATCTAAAAACCAAAACAAAAACCACGAAACTCTAACTGAGAACAACATAGTGCAAAAACGCATTTACCTTGGTCAAACGAAGATGCTCACCGGAACTTGCCATTTCAAACACCCACAAGGAGAATGAACTGCGACACACCCACAACGACAACGAACTACGAAAACCCACACCTACAACGAGAACCAACTGCAAACACCCACAACTACAATGAGAACAGCGACAAAAAGCTGCGAGAACACACACAACCACAGTACGAAGACGAGAACGAAGACAGAGCTTTTTGTGCAAATGAAAAGAGAAACTTCGTTTCTAATGAAATGGGGCAAGGGTATAGTTGGAAAATGATTGTTAAGTGTATGTTAAAAAATGATTGTTAAAATAACGAAACCCTATTACAAATAAGGAAAATAATAAAAGTCTTATAGAAGGTACATGTGCATAATAAAAACAATTTTAATTTAAAAAATAACGTCTTATACATTTTTTATTTATATTATAATTTATCTATCATGATTTTTGAAAAGAAAATTTAAAAACATTAGAAAAAATAAAATTCAATTTAACACGGATATATATATATATATATATATATATATATATATATATAATTAATTATAATATTAAAATAAAATATGTTAATTATATTACATAAGAAATTATTATTTTATATTTAATATAAAAATTTATTTTTTAATTATATTACGTAAGAAAATAAAATAAAAGATAATTATATATGTTAAATATTGTAATATAAAAAAGTTTTTTTTTATACTTTACTGACAGTAAAAGATGGAAAATAAAACAACATGGAGTAGAAAAAAAAAACTTAATTTTAAAATCTAACTGCAACAAAAAATTTAAAACATAAAATAATAAATAATATGAAACATCATCACGTGATATCTGAGTATTTTTAGTGGCCATCACAACGGTGCAATCTTAATGGTTGAGATATCGGTGCATTGTTGTATAATTATGAAAACCTGTTACCAAGAATAATAAAGTTTTGTTGAATAACAATTCTTCAATAGAGAAAGCAAGAAAGCTGAAGCTGTTAACATAGCAACATCTCTGCTGCCATGTCCGATGAAGACATTTTCTCTTCACGGGTTCTTTGTTCTTCACCGTTCAATTCGTTCTCAATTCATTGCTGAACTCGATCACTGCTTACTTATCTCAAGAGGTTCATATTTGTGCCTAATGATGGTGGCAATCCTTTGAACTTGGTTATTGGTTATAATGGTATTTGTTTTCTCTGGTTGGAAATCATATTTTTGGATCAGAGCTTTGAATGTGAATTCTTCTTTGAGCTGATCTAGATTTTGAATGATCTAATAATTTGGCTCCTTTTCATTGTTCCTCTAATTCATCTCTTCTTTTCAATTTTTTGGCAAGTGGTTTGAGTAATATTCTCTGTGTATTCTATTGTTAGTTAATCCTAACCAATAGAATATGGAAGATTATTACTCAAACCATTTGATAAATGTCGCTTTTTCAATTTTTTTTTAAGAACCAAACAATAAATATTTTGGCTCCTCTTTATTGTGCTCTTCTTCATTTTCTTACTGTTCCTCTAATTTGTCCTCTTCCTTTAACTTGCAGACAGACCCTCTTTTGAATCTTCTGGCAAGTGGTTTGAGTAACACTCTTCCCATATTCTATTGATTAGCTTTGTTGTTGTTGCTTGCATGGCTTTCTCTTGAAAACAACAGAACTCACTGTTGAGCTCAAGGCCCTTTTTTGTCATGTTTATGTTAAAGCTTTTTTTTTAATTTGCAAGAATATACAAAGAAATTACAAAAATATCTTATCTTGTATCAGGTACTCTATATCAAAGTGACAAGGGATATGATTTTAAATCAGTTGTAGAAATGCTTGCACTTAAGAAGACTTCAGAAACATTAAATGTATCAAAGGTAGTATGGAAAAGGTATGTTATTTTTTTAACTTGTGATAAGGTAAAGATGATGTGAGGGAAAATGCCTTGCAACTTTTAAACTTTTGCAGAGTATTTGGAGAGTCATGGTTTCATGTTAAGAATATTTCCTCAATTCTTTTATTAATTACATTTAATAGTTGAGTGAGTGAACAATCACATTTGGCAAATTCCTTTAATGTTACAAAATTTGGAACTACTTATTTCAATCAATATCATGCAACTTAAAAGTCAAATTTTAGATTATTTTGTTTGCAACACCATTCAAAGATCCATTGTTTAGTAAGAGTATACAAAGAAATCATAAGACCATGAATAACACAGTTGTTGTCTATAGTGGTTCTGCTTGAGTAAGATTGTTTATTATACTATGACTCCATAGAAGGAATTAGGCTCTGATTGTCAGCTGAGATATCCTTGGTACAAAATGAAAGAATCGGAGAGTATAACAATACAATACTTGTATATACATATATGTTTTCTCCAATGACAATTTTCCTATGGTGAATTAGGTATGGGGAGAATGCTGAAGAGGTTGCGCAGTTGGCTAATTGGACATGTCCGAAGTGTCGAGGCATTTGCAACTGTAGTCTTTGCCAGTGAGTTTCTTTTAGATTTTTTCTATTTTCTTTTTGAGTTGGTATTGTATCCATGAGTTCATTCTGATAAAGGAGTTACGTTTGTAGAAATCGACGAGGTGAACAGCCTACTGATCTCCTATATCGAAGTGCCAAGGAATCTGGCTTTAAGTCAGTTGCAGAAATGCTTGCAATGAAGAGGAATTTAGAAACATCATCAAATCCATTAAATGAGAGTAATATGAGAAAGGTATGCTATTTTTGTACCTTTCCCTTTTTTAAATCTCTTGTGATTGAAAAGGATCTCTTGTGGTTGAAAAGGATCTCTTGTTTAATTCTGCAAATTCATGATATGTTAACGATGATATTAGGGAATGTATTTATATTTGAATTTATGATAAACTTTTCATGAGATGGTTCGTGTCCTTTGTTTTTTTTTTGTTCTTGCAGGAGCCTGAAGTATTTCTCTCAGGAGAACTTGGAAATGAACATTTTTCAGATGCAAATGTCACTGAAGTTTGCACCAATTATGATAGTGGTGAGAATTTTGTAATGAACTTGGAGCGAAACACTTACAGAGGAAATTCTTTTGGCACCTGGCATGGAGTTAAAAGAAATATTTGACATTGAGTTATCACCCAAAGAGATTGGGAATGCATTGCAGATTTTAGAGTTTTGCAGAGTATTGGAAAGGTATGGTTTAATGTTAATAGAAAAGTAGTGAAAGAAGCAAAACTTAAGGTTGCTGCAGCCAAACAAAAGGTAATAGAAAACAAGGTATTGGACATGGCCCAATACTGTGCACTTAAGTCACAGAGGCCCAACCACATGTGCAGCCCGAGACGTGAATTACTTCTGAGGGGTTGAATGTCTTCGTGGCATATCAAGTGCAAGATAGAAAGAAGAGAGAGAACAGAGCGAGAAGAGACAAAAGGGCGATGGTGAGACAACCGAACGGAGGGCCACCGGAGCAGCTCAGGCACGGCGGTTGCCGGTGCTCCAGAAGGCAAAGGTGTAGATCGGAGCAAGACAAGTAAGAAAAACGTACTCTTTTCTCATTATACTGAATATCAATATTCTGTGTTTTTGTATATCGTATTACAACTGAAGGGAAAAGGGGGGAACTCTATTTATAGAGTTCTAAGGGGAATGAAAAGAGAGAATAAACAAATAAACAAAAAATAACTGTCATCGGACAGTTAGGAGAACTGTAAAGTTCTCAATACCCTCCCCTCAAGTTGGACGGTGAATGTTGATCAGTCCAAGCTTGGGAATAATGGCTCCAAATCGGGTGCGGTGCGGAAATTTGGTAAAAAGGTCAGCAAGTTGTTCGTCGGAGCGGACAGGAAGAAGACGCAGAAGACCCTCTTGAATCCTTTCACGAACAACGTGACAATCAAGCTCGATGTGCTTGGTCCGTTCGTGAAAGCTCTGACTATGAGCAATGTGGCGCGCAAATTTATTGTCACAGTATAGGACAGGAATTCCAGATTCTTCTGTTTGAAGATCTTGTAGTAGGTATCGGAGCCACTGTATTTCACATACAGTGGCTGCAAGTGCCCTGTACTCTGCCTCAGTGGAGGATCTCGACACAGTCCTCTGCTTCTTAGATTTCCATGAGATGAGAGAAGACCCAAGAAAAATACAAAATCCCGTGGTGGATCTTCTAGTATTAGGACATGTTGCCCAGTCGGAATCGCTGAAAGCCTTTAAGTGTTTAGGAGAATCAGCTGCAAAAAACAGTCCTTCAGATGGTGAAGATTTAATATATCTAAGAACATGTTGAATGGCTTGATAATGAAAATCTGTAGGGAATTGCATAAATTGACTAAGAAGATTAATGGTAAAGCATAAGTTAGGTCTGGTGTTAGTGAGATATAGAAGCTTCCCTATCAGTCTTCTGTAGATTTGAGGATCATCCAAATAGTTGTCAGCTTTGTATAAGAGGCTAGTGTCCTTTAGAAAGGGGGTGAAAGAAGGTTTGCACCCCTGCATTCCAGTTTCTTCAAGTATGTCCAAAGCATACTTCCTCTGACATAGATGAATTCCCTTCTTGGATCTTGCAACTTCAAGGCCAAGGAAATATTTAAGCTCTCCAAGGTTTTTAATCCGAAATCTTTTGTGTAAAAGGTCCTTTATGCAGTTAATTTCTTCCATAGAGTTTCCTGTCAAAACAATGTCATCCACATATACCAATAAAGCAGTAAAACCTGTAGCAGTTTTCTTAGTGAAAAGTGAGTGATCAGATTTGGATTGATTGTAATTAACAGAAATTAGGTAAGAAGATAGTTTTTCGAACCATTGTCTACTAGCCTGTTTCAAACCATATAAGGACTTAGTTAACTTGCAAACCTGTCCCTCTTTGTGAGTATTAAGGCCTTGGGGCAATTCCATGTAGACTTCTTCATTCAAATCGCCATGCAAAAAAGCATTATCAACATCAAGTTGATGTAGGAACCAATTGTTTGTGGCTGCAAGGGCAATTAGGAGTCTAACAGTGGTAAGTTTGGCCACTGGTGAGAAGGTATCAAGATAATCTATTCCTTCTTGTTGGGTATATCCCTTTGCCACTAATCTGGCTTTGTGCCTTTCAATACTGCCATCAGCTCTATATTTGGTTTTATAAACCCACTTACACCCTATAGGAGTTTTTCCTGGAGGCAGCTGAGTTATGATCCAAGTATTGTTGTCTTGTAAGGCTTTAATCTCTTTTTGCATAGCTTCCACCCATTCATTTTTTACCTTAGCTTCATTATAAGTCTTTGGTTCCCTATTGTTGGTGACAACCATGGTGTATCTTGAGTGTTTTTCTGACAAATTGTCACAATATAACAAATTAGAGATTGGGTAAGGAGTTTTATAATCATTTTTCATTGATAAGGATTGATTGACCTGATGGATATAATCCCTTAGATATTCTGGGGTCTTTCTGATCCTCTCTAATCTTCTATTTTCATGATTTTGCTGTTCGTCTATGATATTGTTGTTATTTCTGTCAGCAAATGTCTGTTGTTGGTCTTCCTGGTTGAAAATATGTAATCCATCATGTCTGTCTTCAGCAAGAGGATGATAATTCTTTAGTAGATCAGTAATAGAGTCAGCTATCTCCTCTTTAGTAACAGTTTCCTGTCTATTTTCTTGCAGATTATTGTAGGGAAAAACACTTTCATGAAATATGACATTTCTACTTATAAAGATTTCCTTGGTATTAATATCAAGCACAATGTATCCTTTAATACCACTCTTATATCCTAGAAAAATCCCTTTTCTAGCTCTAGGATCAAGCATATTTCTGTTGTTTTCTAGAGTTGAAGCAAAGCATAAACATCCCAAAGGCCTTAGATCTAAGTAAGTAGGGGGTTTGTTATGAAGCATGTCATAAGGAGTTTTGTTATTCAGGATGGTGAAGGCAATCTGTTTATCAGATAAACAGCATGCCCAACAGCATATGACCAATAATCCTTGGGTATGTTAGACTGGAAAAGCAGACTCCGAGTAACATTTAGTATATGTTGATGTTTCCTTTCAACAACAGAGTTTTGTTCAGGGGTCTCAATACAACTTCTCTGGTGATCAATACCATGCAAGTTATAAAAATTTTCACATTTAAATTCTGGTCCATTATCAGATCTGATAGTTTTAACAACTTTATTGAACTGATTCTTGATTTTAATAACGAAATTCTGTAGTAAGTCTCTTGCCTGTCCCTTATTGTTCATTAGAAAAATCCAAGTGTGTCTACTATAGTCATCAACTATGGTGAGGAAATATCTATGGCCGTGAACAGAAACCATGTTTAAGGGACCCCATATATCACAATGCAAAATTTCAAAACATTCAATAGTAGCAGAAACACTTTTTGAAAAAGATAGCTTGTGTTGCTTAGCAAAATGACAAGTGTCGCATACAGAATAAGAATCTATCTTAACATAGGGAAATCTTTCACAAATATGTCTAATAACTCTGTCTCCTGGATGGCCCAATCTAAGGTGCCACAGGTTTACATCAACATTTTTAAAAGAGAAAACAGTTTTCGGAGTGTGTCTTTGATCCTGTTTAGGGCAAGCTTGTAGGTAATAGAGTCCATTCCAGGAATTAGCACATCCAATCATCTTCAATGTACAATTCTCCCTTATCTGACAATGCTCAGAAGAGAAAATTAGATTGCAATTCATATCTTTGATAAGACCTTTTACAGATATCAAGTTAAAACAAAAGTCTGGTATATAAAGGACATTGAAAATGATAAAATCTTTGGTAAACTGTACAGTTCCAGCATATTCAGCAGTAAGAAGAGTGCTATTGGGTAGTTTTATAGAGATAGGTTTAATCTTGTAAAAAGTGATAAAATTGTTTTTGTCATGTGTAACATGATCTGTAGCACCGTGTCAATAATCCAAGAAAAATCACCTTGTTTATTCTCAGTTTCATTTCTCTGAACCTGATTGACCTTGTGTGTGGATGGTTCATCAATTCTGTCTATCATCTTGAGAAGTTTATGCATCTGTTCATGTGTGAAAGGATTGGAACTGTTACCATTGCCGTTGATAATCTGTTGACCTTTTTGAACACCCTCTGACTCATTACTGTTTTGACAAACATTGATATTTGTCCAGTCATTCTTTCTTTCTTCTTTCTTATACCAGGGAGGATAGCCATGTTTAGAATAACACTCGTCAATCGTATGATTCATTTTGTTGCAAAAAGAACATTGCTTTCCGTAGTTAGGATTTCTTCCTCTGCCTCTGCCTTGACCACGAAATCCAGAACCTCTGCCTTGGTTTTTCCAATTCTGATCAGATTTCCATTGACCATTTCTTTCAGTAACATTAGCCAGAATCTTCGTCTCTGTAGGAGTTTGCTTCTCATGTCTTTCTTGTTGGATGATAAGGGAGAAAACACGATTGACATTAGGTAAGGGGTCCATTAGGAGGATTTGTGTTCTGACGGTGCTGTAAGAATCATTTAGTCCCTTCAGAAAGCATATTACATGCTCGCCTTCCCTATACTTCAAGGAAACTTTAGATAAATCGCAAGTGCAAGGTGTGGCGCATGTGCATATGGGTATAGGTCTCAAAGATTCTAGTTCTTCCCACATGATTTTTAAGTCTGTAAAAAATTGACTCACCCCCCCTTTCACCTTGTCTGATAGAATGTATATCTTGCAATAAGTCTGAGATTTTGAAGTAATCTCCCTTGGAAAACCTCTCTTTTAGCTCCTCCCATAAATCTTTAGCTTCTTCAACGTAAATCACACTTTCAGCAATGTGTGATGATAGAGTCTTTGTTATCCAGGATAAAATCATCATGTTACACCTTTCCCAGGCATCATAAAAAGCATCAGTCTTCTGAGGTTTTTTAATGGTGCCATTAAGAAATTTCACCTTGTTTTTGGACAGCAGAGCTCTCCACATGCTCCTGCTCCAAGAAGAGTAGTTGCTTTCGTCTAAAATTTGGGTTATGAGGGTGAGTCCAGGGTTCTCTCCTGGGTGTAGATAGTAAGGGCTTGCTGGGTTGGAAACTTGATCCATGGCAGAAGAGAGACACCGGGAACGAGAAGGCCCAAGAATGTATCAAGATCAGCGCAAGAATCAACGGAAGCAGAGCAGGCACTAGACCTGCTCTGATACCATATTGGACATGGCCCAATACTGTGCACTTAAGTCACAGAGGCCCAACCACATGTGCAGCCCGAGACGTGAATTACTTCTGAGGGGTTGAATGCCTTCGTGGCATATCAAGTGCAAGACAGAAAGAAGAGAGAGAACAGAGCGAGAAGAGATAAAAGGGCGATGGTGAGACAACCGAACGGAGGGCCACCGGAGCAGCTCAGGCACGGCGGTTGCCGGTGCTCCAGAAGGCAAAGGTGTAGATCGGAGCAAGACAAGTAAGAAAAACGTACTCTTTTCTCATTATACTGAATATCAATATTCTGTGTTTTTGTATATCGTATTACAACTGAAGGGAAAAGGGGGGAACTCTATTTATAGAGTTCTAAGGGGAATGAAAAGAGAGAATAAACAAATAAACAAAAAATAACTGTCATCGGACAGTTAGGAGAACGGTAAAGTTCTCAATACAAGGTGTTATGATGCTCTTTGTTTATGGATTATCCTTGCTGTTACAGTGTTCATAATAATTCTGTGTATATGATATGTACAGGTAAAGTGACTGGCAAAGAAGTTGCACCAAAGTGTCCTCCATTCCAATGAAGCACACAGTGAGATGTTCAGGTTAAAGAGCACAAGTGAAAAATGTATGTCATGATTGTTCACTCACTCATGACACCTTCATTATTATAATCATTGTATATAATACTTTTGTATTTTATTTTAGTGGAATACGAACTGGAATAATTTTTTGTAGTTTAATTACTATTTATAGTTGCATTTTTTTATTTAACTAGTTAGATGTACAATAATATATATATATATATATATTGTTTTATGATTTTTCATTTTTCTTGACTGTTCTACGTATCATTGAAAATCATTAACAGAAATTAATAAATACACTAATGCTCATGCATAAAAAACTAAAATGAAAACATTTTTTGAAAAAAAATATTAATCAAACTAAAAAGTAAATGATACATATTAAGAAGATAAAAGTTATGTTGATCTATTTTTCAACTAAATTATCTATTTCAAAACTTCAGCATCAATCCCGTACTATACTAAATTCATATGATCATCCTCATCTCCTAACCAATATACATAAAAGTAAAATTCACTCTAAAGCAAGTCTCTCCTCCATGAAAAATAAATGAGTATAAAATTTATCATATACTTCATAAATATACCATTTTCATAATTTTTATTTAAATAACTGAGTTTAAATATAAGCAAATTGAATAAAATATTTCTCTATGTTAAAAATTTGTCATATACTTCACTCCATATTTAATATACTTATAGGCTTATAAACTTAAGACGTACTGTATATGACTAATTTATATTTGGATTATCCAATATTTCTAGGAAGAAAAATTTTATTTAGTGTTCTACCTAATAAATATTTGTATTTTATCTGTCATTTTTTAACGAATATTTGAAATATATTTAAATTTATCAGTAACTTATTGTTTTTTATTATAGAGACCAATGTGTTTCCTATTATGTCATCAGATAATTTAAGAAAAAAAATTAATGGATACATAATTTTTTTAAAAATGAAGTGTTCATATTATGTATTAAAGTCATTGAAGTTATAAGAGGGATCAATCCAGTGAATAAAGCTTCCTTACCTAAACTATTGAATTCAATTAAGTTCTAGAAAGAGATCATCTCGAATGATAAAGTTTTCTTATCAAAACCTTTAATTTAATATAATTATGAGAGAAATCATTTTATTTGACGAAATTTCCTTACCCAAATTTTTAATTCAATAAAATTATGAGAAGGATCATCTAAGTCGATGAATCTTTCATACCCAAACTTTTAATTTAATAACATAATGGAAGGAATTATAACTTCCTTACCCATGTTTACCTAAAGTAAATATGTAGGCTGAATAATTATAACATAATACATGAAGATAAAATCTTGTATTATTAAACCATGTCTTATTAAAACCTCCCTAAAGACAATAGACTCACAAGAGAGAGTACATCAGGAATATATACAATAAGATCAATTATAATAGAATTTCAAATGTGATGGATTCAAGTTATTGGTACATATAGTACTTCCACAAAGATGCTCAAGGCCATATACTCCTTTTTTGACTAGTTCTGGAATACGAAAAGATTCTTTCCTGATAATCATTTTCAAGGTTTAAAATTATGATTTCAAAATATTTTTAGAAATTACAATTTTAACTATCTATCCATCCATTTGTATTTATTTTCATTACTGTATACCTATTTATAAATAAGAGGAATTACACTATAAGTCTGATGTTTTCTTTACTAGAATGTGCATAATGAAACAGATTATAATATTTAAAAAGATTTAAAATTAACCTCTTACAATATAGATTATACTTTTTAATTATATTAGAATCTATCTATTATGATTTTCAAAATGAAAAGTTCAAAAATTAGAAATAATTAATTTTAATATACATAATTTAAATTAAATTATTTGATTACCTAAGGAAAAAAAAAAGAAAAATAATTATACATAAATATTCTCTATAAACTGTTACATATTATAATATAAAAGATACATTTTTTTTAATACTTTACTGATATGTAGAAGAGTAATATACTGATTTAAAATATAATAATATGAGATAGAAAAACAAATCTTACTTTTAAAATTAATAACAACATAAAGTATATAAAACATAATAAATAAAATGGAACATCACCTGATATCTCACTAAAGAGGCACTCTATTGGACACAGACAGTGGTGCATGACTGTATAATTACGAAGGCACTCTATTGGAAGAGACATCGGTGCATGGCAGTGTATAATTATGGAAACCTCTTACCAATAATAATAAAGTTTTGTATGATAACAAGGAAAAAGTTGTTAACAGAGCAACATCTCTGCAATGTCTGATAAAGCTACCGCCTCTTCAGGTCACCGATTCTTTATTTTTTACAATTCAACTCGCTCTCAATTCAGTACTGAACTCGTCATTGCTTTTTCATCTAAGATTCACATTTGTGCTGAATGGTAGTGACAATCGATTCAGCTTGGTTTCAATGGTATTTGTTTTCTCTCATTGTAAATTATACTTTTCTGAACCAATGAGTTGAATGAGGACCATATAAAGAATATGAAAGAGCAATTTTAGTACATATAATGAATATGAAAGAAAAAATTTTAGAAGAAAGGTAGAACGGAACCTCTATGCAATTTCTAGGGTTTTTTTCTTTTGCCAACGGTATCCATCTTTTCAATAGTATCTTTTTCTTTCATTAAAAACTGTATTTTTTTTTTCTGAACTAATAAAAGAATAATCAATTTACTGCTGTGTTTGTACGTTTATACTAAAAAAATTGAATTTGCAAATTGAAATTACTTCCTTCTATAACGTAATATTGATTTTCACACATGTAAAAATGGAAGAAAATCAATAATTAATTATCCTATCATCGAGCAGAAAAGAAAAAGATGAATAAGGTATAGGACTAACGAATCCTTTAATCTATTACAAGAAATCCATAAATAAGAAAAACATAAAGAAAGTTCTTTCGTCTTTTTAAATATATATAACAGTTTTCAATTAAAAAATTGGTATATGATTTTAAAATGTTAAAAATTTATGTAAATCAATAACATATTCATTTGTATTCATTCTAGTACTTTTAGTATAATTATGGAAATCTGTTACCAATAAAGTTCGGTATGATAATGTTTCTTTAAAAGAAGAAACAAGGAAAAATAAGCTATTAACATAGCAACATCTCTGAAATGTTCGATGAAGCGAGCGGTTCTTTATTCTTCACTAGGGGTGGACAAATCGAACTGAACTGTACTGCATTGCTAAAAACTGAACTGTAAAACAGACGAACTGAATTGAACTGTTTTTTGTTTTATCAAACTGAACTGAATTATATTGTACTAAATTATACTAAACTACAGTACGAACTGAACTATTAACTGAATTGTAAACTGCACTAACTGAACTATTAACTAAACTGTAAACTGCACTAACTACTGAATTATTAACTAAATTGTAAACTGTACTGAACTATATATATATATATATATATAAACTGTAAACTGCAAAAATTTATTTTAATATTTATTTTATTTTATTCATAAATATTTTACAAATTAATTTTTTAATTATTTGATATAATAATTTTCTATTTCATTTATATTTTTGTATAAAAATTATTTTATTTTTTATTTATTTATTTTATTAATAAAAAAATATAAAAAATAAAATAACACAATATATATATATATATATAAATATAAATTATTTTTTTATTTATATATGTTATATATTTATTGATAAAAAAATATAAAAAATTGTGATAAAAAAATTGTCTTAAAAAATTAATTATTAATTTTTTTATGTGAATAATTTCTTTTATTAATATTTTATTATTAAATAATTTTTTTTTGGTAAGACGGAAACAAGAGAAAAGGAAAAAATAAAACAGTTCTCAGTTAACTGAACTGAAACTGTTATAAATTCAGTTTTTTAAAACTGAACCATAAAACAGTTAACTGAACTTTTAGTAGAAGTGGATCAGTTTTTTTTAGTATAATATAGTACAGTTAACTGCAGTGATAAGTTAGTTTTGCCTAGCCCTATTCTTCACCATTCAACTAGCTTCCGAAACTCTGTCACTGCTTCTTCATCTGGATTTTCATATTTGTGCAGCATGGTTGTCGCAATCGGTTTAATGATTCTGATGGTATTTGTTTTCTCTCGTTAGAAATTATACTTCTGTTCCTCTTTTCAAAATATATGAACTGGATCAGACCATCCTTGAATAAGTTTGGAAGAAGTAATTTACTGTTAGGGTTTATATTAACTCAGTCAAGTTCATAAGATCACGTAGTCTTTGTCAACATAGAATAGTTCATAAAATTCGTAAAAATTTGTAGTATTTTTTCCTACATTTTGAGCATGCACATAAAAGTTGTAGCTTAATAATAATAGTAAAAATAGTAAGTTTGGAAGGTTTATTGGTCTAACCTAATAGGTGTTATTTGTAATTTATGAAAATAATTTACAATTTAAATGAGCTAAATTTGATAATGTAAAGACAACTTATACAAGGGTGTTTTCATTTCTGGTAAAAATATATATTTTTTTTTTTTGGAAATGAGAGTGTTTGCATTTGTGTAAATGTTTGAAACAATTTATAAGTAGGTTAATAAACTATTTTCAGTTTATCTCCTCATAATGAGTTATGAAAACAACTAACAGTTTACCAGAGGCATTCCGCTGTGGGGATGTGTGTTGTAAAGTCCCATATGGTCTGCTACCTTTGATAGTCCTCCTTAAATAAAACAGGTTTGAAAACCAGCTAAATATTGTGGTTGAAAGTCTGGTTAAAAGGAAGTAGTAGTTTAAAAGTAAAATAAATATTGTGGTTGATTGTTAGAAAGTTAAAGCAGATGTTCTTGTAATCTTTCATATTCTTGTAAAAAGTTACTCCAAATAGCTTTTATTCTTTCTTGTTAGACTGTTTATGCACATCTCTGGTCTGTTGATATGTGCTGGACACATAAAAAAGGATATTAATGTAAGTGACTTAGGGATAATGTGGGTCAAGTACCCTTCGTATTGTTAATATCCTGTCATTATGCCATCTTTTTTTTTGCATAATGACATTTTGGAACTTACAAAAAGTTTCAATGACCAATCTGTTCTTCTGTTGCAAGGTAATTAATTAAATTTTTTTAATTAATGATACCATTTTGACTTGGAATTTAGCAGATATGAAGATACAAGATGAAACTCCTACTTTACCTAAAGAAAACTGGTTTGTTTACAGTCTTAAGTGAATTGTTTTTGTGGTTTCAATACTTTACATCATATTTGAAAGTTTGAATACTTATATTTTGTCAATGAACATGATGGTGAATTTTTAATGTCCTATTCGGATGTTTATATTTGTAGACTAAGCCACAGTTACATCACATGTTTTTTTTTCTACCTTGGTTGTAGAACTAAAAAACTTAAGAGTCTCAATTCTCAAGCAAATTTGTAGGAGTTTATATTTAATGTTAAGTGTTCTTGATAGCATAATGCTAGCAAAAACCCTCATTGCATATGGGTTTTCTTTCGGTCATGGAGTATTGTATTAATGAGACTGCTCTTGTAAATTTATCTACTAATAACAATATGTTGCTAAGATTCTTTTTAACATGATATTATTTTTTTTTGTAGGTTTCGGTGGAAATCTCTATATGTGGCCATTTTTATCAAAGTTAGAGTTGGTTCCTCCTTTGTTTTTGGACTCAAGGGACCTTCATTATTGTAATAATTGTATATAGTTTTTTTTGTATTTTATTTTAGTGGAATACGAAATGAAATGATTTTTTGTAATTTAATTACTATTTATAGTTGTATTTTTTTATTTAACTAGTTAGATGTACAATAATATGTTCATTATAAAGTGATAATGTATTCTGAATATTTCTAATAAGAAGAATTCTAGATTTTTTTGTCTTGATCAAATTTTAGCAATATACTACTTAGTGTTACGATTTTCCATAAAATCATATAATCCATTATTAGAAATATGTAGGATTATTTGTAGAAGTTGTTCATAATAAATAGTTTTATGAGGTCAATGTCTATGAATTATTTATAAATTTCAAAGGTTAGTTGAATATCTATAATAATGTTATTAGTTTTTTTTTTTTTTTTTAATGTTTTAATACAAATTTTACGAATGTTTTCTAAACAAGTGATTTTTCATTTTTCTTGACTGTTCTACATATAATCGCAAATCATTAAAAGAAATTATTAAATACACTAATGTTCAGGTAAACAACTAAAATTAAAATATTTAATCTATAAGAAGACAAATTTTATTTAAGAGAACCTCTCTTCAATATTAAGGTGGAACTACTGTGTCTTTTCAATGAATCTTGTTTTCTTTGAAAACCGTTTTATTTTTGCCTTTTTTATGAATGAATGAGCTGAACTGGGACCATGAGTTATCAAACAAAATATAGGGCTTTTCATTCCAACTCAGCAATTTTGTGCCTGTTGCTCTATGTTTGTATTTCTACATACTGATTAGCTTTTCAAGGAATATTGATTTCTTTTTTAAAACTGTTTTTCTTTTGCCTCTTTTGTGAACCAATAGGATGAATATGAAAGAAGCAATTTTAGTACAGAAGAAGAAAGGTAAGAGACTGAACCTCTCTGCAATTTATAGGGTTTTCTCTAATAGGATACGTATAGGAGAAGAGAAAAACCATGATTTATAAAAGGATATACTTATATTAGAAAAAAAAGTTTGTAACATTACCAATCTTCATGGTTGGAAAGATACTTGTACAAGGAACAAAACTACATAACATCCTTGAAGGAAACTAAAACTAGTTGCCAATGACATCTAACATCGACTTATTGTTTATGATGTCAATAAACTTGTGTGATACATTAAGAGGATCGTCCACAAATAAAACAATCTTCTTGGGTTTAACACATAAGTAATACGTAAACATAAAAATAAAGTAATGTAGGGTGGGTTTAATAATGTGTACAAGGGAGTCAGATGTAGAACCAATCAAACTCTTTTACAAACTTTAGACTTGTACTATTATTTTGTCTTTTTAAAATTTTCTCATTCTGCTAACACTTTGCATATTCTTTAAGAGAAGAAATTTTCAACTAAACTCTCACAAGTCATTTAAATGATGTCGGCCAAGTATGTCGTGAACAAAGTTCCTTCATCTTTTTAAATAAATCTAAGTTGTGAAGTCTTTAAAAAATAGACTAAATTTATGGGAGGGATCATTTCAGCTGATGAAACATCTTTAACCAAACTTTTAATAAAGTTATGGAATTTTAAATTCACTAGAGTTATAAGAGGGGTCATCTCAGATAATGAAGCTTCCTTTTCTAAAATTTTAATTTTAAATTCTGGGAGTGATAATCTCAAATAATAAAGTTTCCCTATGCAAACCTTTAATTCAATATAATTATGGGAGGGATCGTCTCATTTGATGAAGCTTCCTTACCCAACTTTTAATTTAATAAAATTTTAGGAGGGATCATCTCAGTCGATGAACCTCCCTTACCCAAACTTTTAATTTAATGAAGCTATGTGAGGGGATCATCCCGGATGATAAAGCTTCCTTATCCATGTTTAACTAGAGTGACGATATGAGAGTATAATAATTATAACATAATCACATAATAAAATCTTGTGTTATTAAATAAGTGTCTTATTAAAATCTCTTCACCTTATGTTTACTCCATCATTTAGCATTCTCCATATTAATTCTCCTTATATTTTTATTTAGGTTTCACATTAATATTATATCCTCTACATGATCTTTAAAACTTCTTATGCAATAAATTTTATTTATTTTTAATTATTAGATTGAAATTAACTTCTTTTTAAGGGAGTATCATTTTTCATATCACATATTTCATTCACACCCTCTTATTTAAATACAAGAATGAAAAAGTATATTAAGATGGATAGCAAAGGTAACAGAGAACCATCCATGTTTAAGATTATAATTTTAAAATATTTTTGGAAATTACAATTTTTACTATCTATCCAACCATTTGTATTTATTTTCATCAGTGTATACCTATTATAAATAAGAGAAATTACACTATAAGTCTCATGTTTTCTTTACTAGGATGTGCATAATGAATCAAATTTTTATATTTAAAAAGATTTAAAAAATAACCTCTTACAATATAGATTATATTTTTTAATTATATTAGAATCTATCTATTATGGTTTTTCAGAAAGAAAAGTTCAAAACATTAGAGATAATTAAATTTAATATATATAATTTAAATTAAATTAATTGATTACCTAAAAAAGAAATAAAGGATAATTATACATAAATATTCTTTACAAACTGTTAAATATTATAATATAAAACATACATTGTTTTTAATAATTTACTGATATGTAGAGGAGTAATATAATAATTTTAAAAAAATAAGATAGAAAAAAAAATCTTAGTTTTAAAATTTAACAACAACATAAAATATATAAAAGATAATAAATAAAATGGAATCATGTTATACCTCGTTAAGGAGACACTATTGGACGCAGCAGCGGCTGTGCATGACTGTATAATTAGGGAAGCACTCTATTGGACGAGAAATCGGTGCATGACTGTATAATTATGGAAACCTCTTACCAATAATAATAAAATGTATGATAACAAGGAAAAGGCTATTAACAGAGCAAAATCTTTGCAATGTCCAATGAAGCTACTGTTTCCTCATGTCATCGATTCTTTATTCTTCACCTCGCTTCCAACTCATCACTGAACTCGATCATTGCTTTTTCATCTAAGGTTCACATTTGTGCTGAATGGTGGTGACAATCCGTTCAGCTTGGTTTCAATGGTATTTGTTTTCTCTCATTGTAAACCATTGTTTTTCTCTTTGTTGACCTTTCTAGTTTCAGTGTTCTCTTAACTCGCCGAACAAGGTAGCCATATTCATGCTTGTAAGATCTCTTGATTTAGAAATTGCAATAACCTTGGGTTGTCAGCTTCTATTCAGATTTTTCAAAATCTTGATATTGATATCTTCTTTATCAAACACTTTTCCTAGACCCATCAGGTGGTTGACTATGTGAGTAAATCTTTTATGTACTTCATATATAGTCTTTCCAGCCTTCATCCTGAACAATTCATACTCCTGTATCAATGAGTTCTTTCTGGCTCTCTTTACTTCTTATGTGTCTTCGTGTGTGACCTCCAACACGTCCCACATTTCCTTAGCAGTCTTGCATTGTGAGATCCTGAAAAATCCATCCATTGTTAGTGCAGAGGCAATTACATTACGTGCTTTAACATCATATTATGCCCTAAGGTTTTCTTCTTGAGTCCACTAAGAAAAATTTTTCAAAATAATTTTTCCATTAATAACATGAGTTGGCACAAAAGAACCGTTTAATGTTTCATCTCAAACACCTTTATCCACGGATTCAAGAAAAATTTGCATCCGAATTTTCCAAAAAGCATAATTTTCACTAGCAAACAGTGTTGGTCTGTTTGTTGATGCACCTTCACCAAAGGTTTGAGAACTAAAAACCATTTTCCAGGAATAGTCGACTTAAAGAAAAATATAATTGACTTGTTTTTCAAATATTTTATGAAAATCGGCTCTGGTGCCAATTGTTGAAAATAGAATAGCTTAGTTTCAATACCAAGAGGGGGTGAATTAGTGAAACACAAAAATCAGATTCTTTTAAAAATCTTTTTTCGTAAAAGGATGATCTTTCAAAAGTTTCTTGAATCTCAAGGAATAAGATTTTTCAAGTGCAGGTGAAATAGTTGATTACGTGAAAAGTAAAGTCGATTTTGAAAATAAAAGTTCAGGGATAGAGAATTCAAACGTAGATTTTATATTGGTTCGGCCCAAACTGCCTACATCTAGTGTCCTTCCAATCCCAAGAAGGAAATGCTTTATAATGATCAAGGTTTTTACAACAAGGTTTCTATAGCGACCTCCACATCAAAATATAAAACTGTTAGCAGAATGACAAGTGTACCATATCGTATCAAGTAATAAAAATGGTATAACCCATTATCGTTCTTCCCATGAGACTCGAAAGGCCTTATCGTTTGCGTGAATCAAAATCGTAAGACTTGCGGTTAAAAATTCAATAATTGTGGTGGATGCAATGATAGAAAATAAATATGCAATGTGTAATTCAATTGACGAGATTTAGGCAATGAATGAATGAAGTTGTTGGGGGTTTACAATTTCATCTAATCCTCTCTCTTTTATTTACTCCTCTTGTTTAAATAGCGTTATTATCTAATTGCATGCAAACTTTCTTGGCCTCCTCTTAACCCGATCCCTCGGCGAAAAGGGCCTATTACTAATTACCGGCTTGCTATCCCTAGCCTCCCCTAGCAACTAGCAACGCATTACAAATAGAAGCAAATACAATTGGTCGTCCTACTCCCCTATCCCTAGGTGGTATTGCTTAACCAAGGAAATTCTCACCATTTCGTGCCATTACTGTACGTCCCCGTATCAATAAAGTCAAAAATCAATTACTGAATGAGTTAAATGATAAAGGCATTAAGCATAGTATGAGAATCCAACAATTGATAATAAACGCATATGAGAATCATATAATTCAAACAAGAGTTTCAATAAACGAGAGTATCAAAAGATTACATTGTTCCCCCCAACAACAAAAAGGGTTTAGTTCACCATAGTCATGGTAAACCAAGATGAAAATAATGGAAGATATGGAAAGCAAACCCTAGAAAAGACGAAAAGGAGCCTAAGCATCCAAGAGATCCTCTCCAAAGAGTGCAAAGTAGGTCTGGCCGCCCTCCTCTGTCAAAAGAATGAATTAGAATTCGTAACAGGGCCATTTATAGGTAAGAAGCGCAGCAGAAAAATAGGCCCAAGCCCAGCTGACCACCGCCCGGCATCACACTTTGCCGCCCGGCGGTGGACCCTAAATCGCACCACCGCCCGGCGGTAGGGGTCTACCGCCCGACGGTTTCCCTCGTGCCGCAAAACCGCCCGGCGGTAGGGGTATACTCTTCTTTTCTTCGATTTTCTTGCTTTTCTTGAGTCTATGACCTTCATCTTTATTCCCAATCTTCACTTCTGTCAATTTTGCTACAAAACAATGCAAAACAAGCATAAAATCGCTAAAAACAGCTTTTGACTCTCGACTGACTCATTTATTGAGTTTTGTTTGATTTCAAGCTCATTCTAAGCAGTAAAGGGCGTAATTTAGTCCAAAATAGCATATGAAAATAACGGTTTTTCAACCGTTATCAAAAAGACCTCTCTAACCCTCTAACCAAAATATATGCATATACAAACAAAGAACAACAACAAGATGTCCCCTATCTTGCAGTCTTTAATCACTTTGAACAATCCTCAAAGTCCAGAATGCAACACGTCGTCTTCTTGTAGTCACAACAGGGAAACAACAATATTCACAAGATTGAGAGAAAAAGTTGATCACGTATCAGAAACCTCCAGTGCAGGTTGATCAAATAGTCAATGCGCACAAAATCGTGCTCGTCAAGAAATCACCAAAGAATGAACACCTTGGTCTTCCTGATGAATTCTTGGAGCTTTCCCACGTTCTACAAGAGATCAATAATATGAAAACAATTCAATCAAAACGTTAGAATCACAAAAGTCTTTGTAGAAATCAAATTCCCCTCTATATATAGTTTTTCACAAAACTGACGCTCCTAAGTCGACTTTGCTACTAATAGAGTCGATTATACTCAGATAGTTATAACAATTAGTAGTAGTCAAACCAACTTAATTGATTATGCACTTGATACAGTTGACTCACAATCAATGTTTGGTCAAAGATATAAAATATAGTCGTTATCAAAACATAACTAAGTCGAGTTGCTTATGCAAACAGTCGACTTTGTAACACTTCAATGCAGTTCTGAAAAACGTTCTTTCCAAAAATATTCACAGCACACTTAGAAAAATTTGTGCAAAACCACGAGTTTTAATTGACTTACTTCATAATGAAGTCGACTTAAAACTATTGTTTTGCTGCACAATTAAAGTTCAACTAAAGTGCATGTGGTTTTCCTTATTAATTCAAAACATTTGTTATGCAATCACAAATAAGATCTCATGTAAAACACAGTGAATTTGCATCAATGACAAAAACAACATCAACATGTTCACAAGTAATCATAAACATGAAAGTAATAAACATGTAACACATATAAACACATAACAACACATGTGTTATTAATAATGTGTTGTTATCATAAAAAACCAGAAGTTCTGAGATTGTAAGGTTTGGCTAAATCAGTGCTCCCCTTATCAACAATCTCAACAGTTATTGAAGTGGAAAACAAATGAATGAATAAAGTAAGAGCAACAAATTGCGGTGTCGCGGGTCAGACATATAAACGTCACTTGGGATATTCCCGACGTCTAAAATACTATAGACGTTGGGCCCCTTTTAACTGACGCCTATATGACCAACTTATTTACGTAAATGTCACTGATCATCAATATACGTCGTGCTTACCCTTAACCGACGTCTAAGGAGTGATGTTACACATCATTTTGCACTAGTAGTCTGGATAGAAATTGAACATATTTGTGAAAAAGAATCACTATTTTTAAAAGACAATCACTTTTAAAATGTTATATTTTTTAGATTGTTACAAAAATTAAGATCAAAATATTTAATTCAGAAAATAATTTTGATAATACTATCGTGTATTAAAAAAAAGAAAAATGTTACATTAATAACATATAAAATTTAAGTCAACCTATTTTTTGGTTAAAATTAATCTTAATAAAAAATTATAGTTATTTTAGTTTTTACTAGTTATAAGTTTTGAAACAAAATTAGTCTTTGATTTTTATTTTTTTGTGTAATAAATTTTACTTATTCTCAATAGATTGAATTTTTTTTTAAAGGAACTATCATCTTTCATATTATAAATTCATATATTTCATCTCTTTCATTTATTTAAAAACTGTAATAAAAACTATATAAAAAACATATAAAAATAGATAAAAAACAAAAGTAAAAGAAACAATCCCATATTTAAAATTATGACTTAATTTGTGAAATTTTAACTTTTCAAAATATTTTTGGAAATCACAAATAATATAACCGCCCATTTGTATTTATTTTTATTATTCTATTCATACTTATTACAAGGGAAATAATAAATGTCTCATATTTTCTTTAATAGAAGGTACGTGTGCATGATAAAAGCAATTTTAATTTAAAAAATAACGTCCTATACATTTTTTATTTATATTATAATTTATCTATCATAATTTTTGAAAAGAAAATTTAAAAACATTAGAAAAAATAAAATTCAATTTAACACGGATATATATATATATACATATATATATATATATATATATATATATGTGTATATATATATATATATATATATATATATATATATATATATATATATACATATATATATATATACATATATATATATAAATATATATATATATATATATATATATATATATATATATATATATATATATATATATATATATATATATATATATATATATATATATATATATATATATACATATATATATATATATATATTTAATTTAAATTAAATTAATTATAACATTAAAATAAAATATGGTAATTATATTACATAAGAAAATATTATTTTATATTTAATATAGAAATTTATTTTTAATTATATTACGTAAGAAAATAAAATAAAAGATAATTATAAATGTTAAATATTGTAATATAAAACAGTTATCAAGAAATAAAATAAAATAATAAATAGTATGAAACATCGTCACGTGATATCTGAGTATTTTTAGTGATCATCACAACGGTGCAATCTTAATAATTGAGATATCGGTGCATTGTTGTATAATTATGAAAACCTGTTACCAAGAATAATAAAGTTTTGTTGAATAACAATTCTTCAAAAGAGTAAGCAAGAAAGCTGAAGCTGTTAATAGAGCAACGTCTCTGCTGCGATCTCTGATGAAGACATTTTCTCTTCACGGGTTCTTTATTCTTGACCGTTCAACTCGTTCTCAACTCATTGCTGAATTCGGTCACTACTTGCTTATTTCAAGATATTTATATTTGTGTCTAATGATGGTGGCACAAATACTTTTGGAAATAAAATTTTTTAATAACTATCCATTTGTATTTATTTTTATTATTATATTTATACTTATTACAAGTAAAAGAAATTATAAAAATCTCATATTTTCTTTAATAGAAGGTACATGTGCATATTGAAAGATATTTTAATTTAAAAAATAATGTCTTCTATATTTTTTAATTATATTACAATTTATCTATCATGATTTTTGAAAAGAAAATTTCAAAACATTAGAAAAAATAAAATTCAATTTAACAAGTATATATATATATATATATATATTATATTTAAGTTAAATTAATTATAATATTATAATAAAATGTTGTAATTATATTACGTAAGCAAATATTATAATATATTTAATATAAAATTTGTTTTTAATTATATTACGAAAGAAAATAAAATAAAAGATAATTAATCTTAATAAAAAAATTATATTTATTTTAGGTTTTACTAGTTATATAAGTTTTGAAACAAAATTAGTCTTTGATTTTATTTTTTTATGTAATAAATTTTATGAGATTAAATTTTACTTATTCTCGATAAATTGAATTTAATTTTTTCTAAAGGAACTATCATTTCTCATATTATAAATTCATATATTTCATCTCATACATTTATTTAAACACAGAAATAAACATTATATGAAAAATAGATAAAAAAAAGTAACAGAAACAAAGAACAAACCCATATTTAAAATTATGATTTAATTTTTTTGAAATTTTAACTTTTTAAAATATTGGGTTAAATATGTTTTTAGTCCCTATATTATCAAGCGGTTTTGATTTTAGTCACTCTTTCAAAATAAGGTACATTTTAGACATCCTCTTTAAAGAAACTTTGATTTTAGTCCTCCAAAATTAACACCGTTAAAATCCAGCTGACGTGGCTAACGGTAGACAACTGACATGATTTTTTTTTTCAAGTGTTTCTCACATTTTCTCTCTCTCCCTGGTCTCTTCCTTCCATCTTCCACCCAATTTCATCTTTCACAACATCCCTGATCACATCTCTAATGTAACCAATTTTTCTTCCTCATGGCATCCCTTTCTATGTCTCCTTCATCACCAAAGCAATTTTCTTCCCAATATCATCACACTTAACACTAGTAAAAATTTGGGTTTATACAGCGCACATTATGCCACGGTTCACCAGAAACCGCAGCATAATGGTGTGCGGTGGCAGTTTTGTAAATAAATCTAACTTATATGCCGCGGTTCCCCACTTAACCGCGGCATATACCCCAGTCAACCATCATCTTTGACGCCACGTACACAAAAAAATTAAATAACAGGAAAATATGTTGCGGTTCTCTGACCAACCGCGGCCTATTCCCCTGCCAATTTACTGCAAGTCTGACTGATGTGGAATTTCAGAAGTTGCAGGGGGTATATGCCGCGGTTAGCTACAGAACCGCGACATATACCCCCTACAACTTCTGAAATTCCCCAAAAGGCAGTTGGTATTGCAGTTGAAGAATTCAGAACGTTAGGGAATAGGTCGTGGTTTTGTTAGGAACCGCGACCTATTCCCATGTAGTTTTAATGCAAGGTCTGAACTGATGGGAATTTCAGAAGTTGCAGGGGGTATATGCCGTGGTTCTGAACGTAACCGCGGCATATACCCACTGCAGCTTCTGAAATTCCCCAAAAGGCAGTTCCCCAAAAGGCAGTTGAAGATTGCAGAACATTAGGGAATAGGTCGCGGTTCTCTGGTCAACCGCGGCCTATTCCTTGATCTGAGTAAATTTTAAAAAAATCAGAGAATATGCCGCGGTTGGGCGCTGAACCGCGGCATATAGTTTAAAAAAAATTTCAAAAATGCCATTATGAATTTTTTTTTTAAATGAATAGGCCGCGGTTAGGTGTAGAACCGCAGCATATACCCCCTTTATGCCACGGTTAAGTGTAGAACCACGGTAGATTCTCTTCTGAAGGTTAAAAAGACAAAATTCACGAACAGTGTCGTCTCCTTCATCGTGAAACAGAAAACGCTGCCCTCTGAAACCATCGATGACGCACCACCTTTGCTTCCATTTTCCATCGTTTTGCACCGATTAAACTCAAATTCGTTTCGTTCATTTGCCATTTTCAACGTTGGGGAAGAGTTTTGACCGATCAGAATCGTCAATCTTCCACTTGGAAATCATGAACTTCTGCTCCCGTTCGTCTTACGCTGTGCCATTGTCGCGCCGTCCTTCTCGCCGTGCCCATTCCAGGTATTCGATGCCCTTCATCGTTTTTTATTTTTTTCACTATGATTTTTTTGTTTTTTTTTTGCATGATAACAATTACTGTTATTTGATAATGTAGACATAGAAAGTATATTGTTTTGGTAATTTAGAAATATTAGAATTATTATTAGAATTTTTATAATTATTAGAATTATTAAAATATGAAAACATAGAAATTATAGAGTTATGATAATTCCTAAACTTAAAATATTTGAGTAATCACTAGGTGAAATTATAATTTTGGTATGTATGAAATTGCAAGTTTGATTTTCAGTAGCTTATCTTTTTATGTAAAATTTAGGAATGGATCGAAATTGGATTAATTTACCACGTATTAGTGCTGAGTACGAGAGGTGTAGAGGAATTTATACAATTTGCGCAACGTAATGAGGGGAGAAGTGACGATGAAGTGAAGTTTAGATGTCCTTGTGTGAACTGTTTGAATGGGAGAAAGTTGAACGCAACTCAAATTAGAGAACATCTTATCTGTGATGGTTTCCTAAGATGTTATACAACATGGATATGGCACGGCGAAGAAATGCACTTTCCGACTGACTCACAAACTGAAAATGTTACTGATTCCACCATGGAAGAAGATCGTCCAGATGAAGAAAAATTAGAGGACATGATCCGCGATGTTGGCGCAGAAAATTTTGCCAAAGCTCATGTGTATGAGACGATGTCGACTGCTGCGGAAACACCTTTGTATGTCGGTTCAACTAAGTTCACACGTTTGTCAGCTGTGTTAAGGCTCATGAATTTGAAGGCGAGCAATGGATGGACTGATAAGAGTTTTACAGAATTGTTGACGTTGTTGAATGAGATGTTGCCAGATGGAAATACACTACCTACTCGTAATTATGATGCGAAGAAAATTCTTTGTCCAAAATGACTGCATTTTATATAGGAAAGAGTTTGAATTTTTGACAAAGTGTCCAAAATGTGGGTTATCACGATATAAGTCAAAAAACAATAGTGAAGATAATGGTCAGATAGAAAAAAATGGATCTGCTTTGAAGGTAGTTTGGTACCTTCCAATAGTGCCCAGACTTAAGCGTTTGTTTGTGAATCCCAAAGATGCTAAAAACCTTAGATGGCATGCAGATGAGAGAAAAATTGACGGGTTGCTTCGTCATCCAGCTGATTCAAAGCAATGGAAAAATATTGATCAACAATTCCCCGAATTTGGTAAAGAGTGTTGAAATCTTAGGCTTGGTTTAGCCACTGATGGAATGAACCCATTTGGTAATATGAGTACCAATCACAGTTGTTGGCCAGTTATATTGATAATTTACAACTTATCTCCTGCATTGTGCATGAAGAGGAAGTACATGATGTTGTCTATGATGATATCTGGTCCAAAGCAGCCTGGAAATGACATAGATGTTTATCTAAGCCCACTAGTTGAAGACTTGAAGTTGTTGTGGGTTGATGGGGTTGAAATATTTGATGCATTCGCTTCTGAGACTTTTCTGATGCGTGCAATGTTATTTTGCACCATTAATGACTTTCCAGCTTATGGTAATTTGTCAAGGGTCATAAAGCATGTCCTATCTGTGAAGAAAACACTGCAGCTCATCAACTGAAACATGGAAGAAAGACGGTGTATCTTCGCCATCGGAGATTTCTAAAACATAATCATTCATATCGAAGGTTAAAAAAAGCATTCTATGGAGATCAAGAGAGGGACGAAGCACCAAATCCACTTACTGGCCTTCAAGTTCTTGAAAAAGTTAATAAAATACATCATGTATTTGGGAAAACATCCAAGAAGTAATCTGTAACGACCCCTTGGAAGAAGAAATCAATATTCTTTGATCTTCCATATTGGTCAAAGTTAGATGTTCGACATTGCATAGATGTGATGCATGTAGAAAAGAATGTGTGTGATAGCTTGATTGGTACACTACTCAACATTCAGGGAAAGACAAAAGATGGAGTGAATGCTCGTTTGGATTTGGTTGACATGAATATCCGAGAAGAGTTGGCACCCAAGGAGATTGGTAAACGTACGTATTTGCCCCCTGCATGTTACACAATGTCTAGACAAGAGAAGATAAGTTTTTGTCTTTGTTTAAAGAGTATCAAAGTACCACAAGGATACTCTTCAAATATGAAGAGTTTAGTGTCGATGCAGGACTTAAAGCTTGTTGGCATGAAGTCTCACGATTGTCACGTCTTAATGCAACAGTTGTTACCGGTGGCTATTTGTGGAATTTTGCCCAAAAATGTTAGGCAAACCATAAACAAGTTGTGTTCATTTTTCTCGTCAATATGTAGTAAAGTCATCGATCCTACAAAGTTAGATAAACTTCAAGGCGAGATTGTTATCATATTGTGTCAACTAGGGATGTTTTTCCCTCCATCTTTTTTTGACATCATGGTACATTTACTTGTTCATTTGGTTAGAGAAATCAAGTTGTGCGGACCGGTATACTTAAGATGGATGTATCCTATTGAGCGTTATATGAAGATTTTGAAAGGGTACGTTAAAAATCCATATCGTCCTGAAGGTTTGATGATTGAAAGGTATATTGCTGAAGAAAGTATCGAATTTTGTTCAGAATACATGACATCAACGAATCCAATAGGAGTTCCTCGCACATCATGGTTGAATAAATTTTCTACAAGTAAAAGCATCTGAGGTGTGAATGTGGTGACAAAAGATCGTGATGAATTGTTGCAAGTGCATCTTTATATATTGAACAACACAGATGAGGTGATCCCTTGTTTGGAAACACACAAAGCCATTGTTAAGAATAAAAATCCAAGACAATCAGAGAAATGACAGTTGATGGAGCATAACAAAACATTTATGTCTTGGTTCAAATATGAAATTGACAAAGAGCCACATTCTTCTCAAACTTTATTGTGGCTTGCAAATGGTTTGAAGTTTGACGTCGTGTGTTGTACAGGTTATGAAGTCAATAATTGCACATTCTATACGAAAACTTTGGATGATAAAAGCACAGTACAAAATAGTGGAGTTAGTTTAGAAGCTGAGTCGCTTCAATTTTCCACATCAAAAGATCAATCTCTTGTACTTGGATCAATGAGATATTATGGTATAATAGAAGAGATATGAGAGGTTGATTACACCAAGTTTTTTGTTCCATTGTTCAAATGTAAGTGGTTTGACAATAAGAGTTGTGTCAAAATAGATGAATCGGGTATGACACTGGTTGATTTTCGAAAGGTGGGTTACCGAGACGAACCGTTTATCATGGTTCATCAAGCATCTCAGGTGTTTTATGTCAAAGATCCTGCGTCTGACCATTGGTATGTCGCTCTTCAAGGCAAAAAACAAATTGAAGTTAACGAAGAGAATCTGATTAATATTCATATTGCTGACAACCATTCATTGCAAACTACAACAAATTTGGATGACCAATCTCTAGTTGACGACGATGTACATGCAATTCGGTTAGATCATGATGAGGGAATATACATATAATGACAATGGAACTCTTTATGTATGAATTTTCATATTCTGTATAAGTATTTTATTAATATCACATAAGTTTTCCTTTTATATATTTCATATCATTACTATTACATGTTTTGTTAAATTATATGATATTACATAAGTCTTTTATTAATATTTCATGTTGCTATTTATTTTGACAGATATATGGCTAATCATCCACATTCTTCAGGGGATGAGGCTCCCCCTACCAGATCCACTAGAGGACCCACCAGGATGAAACAACTATTGATGAGAAAGAATAGTGGTGAAAGACCTCCAGTGAATGTGAACGTGATCACGGCTGTGGCAGTTGGCCCCTATGCAGATGATTTCCAATCATACCTTGGAGTAGTGGCAGGTGATAGGATTGGTATTCTCACTCCATCTTTTGATCATGTGTCCGAGGTTGACCGGAACATTATATGGAACGATATATTGGTAAGTTAGTTAATATCATTTGAATTAAAATTTGTTTATGTTGATAGTTTTGTACTGATACAACTTTATTATGTTTATTTCAGCTGACATTTGACATTCCAAATGTCGCAACACTTAGAAATAAGTGTTTGCCAACTGTTGCTGAAAACTTCAGAAACTTTAAAAGTAAGTTGACATCAAGATACATCTTTGGACAACTTAAACATAAGTCTCCATGTAGTACATATAAGTCCATTGATGAGGAGACTTGGCGGCTTTTTAAAGAGAGTCGGATGACAGAGGAATGGCAGGTTAGTATAGTTGATATTATTCAATTCCTCATTAACAAATATATATCATATTAACTAATTAATTAATGTGTATGTTACAAGTAATTAGAAGCAAAGCACAAGGAACCAGTGCTCATAACAAAAACCCCAACCTATTATCTCGTGGTGGGTATAGGAAGCTTGAGGAGAAAATCCTCAAGCAAAAGGCATATGCTAGACCACCATCTCAGGGTGGTAGCCCCCCTCAGCCTCCTTCTCCACCTTCTAGGCATGAAAAATGGAAGTTGGCTCGTATGAGACCATCGGGCGCCTACTCTTCCGACGCTGCACGGGAAATTTCCGAAAGAATTGTAAGTTATCATTGTTCCTAAAATAATAATAATTGTAATTATTCATACTACATTGAACTTTTTAAAGAATAATGATGTTTTGTAATGTTACAGTACTCCTTGGTTGAGCAGAGCTCCCAAGGTCAGTTCACTCCAGAGGGTCGCCACGATATTCTTGCTGCTGTGATTGGACGACCTGAGCTCCCTGGACGTGTACGTGGTGCAGGTCCTGGAGTAGGAATTAAAGATTATTTTGGGAGCTCTTCTCGTCAGCCTTCATATGCATACAACGAAGAACAAAGAGAAAGGATGACACAAGAGATCACAGAAAAGGTCCGAGCAGACCTTAGAGAGGAGATCAGGGCCGAGCTTAGATCAGAGCTCAGGGCTGAATTCAGCGCTATGTTCCAGCAACAGTTTGAGAGCTATGGCATGCGCCCGGTGCCATCTCCTGTACAGGAACAGGAACATGTTGTGCCTCCCACAGGTAAACTAAATAAACATTTATGTGCAATTATTTCTATCTTTTGTATAATCTAACATTTATTCTGACAGGGAGAAGCGGGAAAGGAAGTTGTTCCGCACCAGCCGTCCCAGGGGATGACATGGACGATGCTAGTCCATGTCTGCTATATATTTTAGACGATACTGAGATGGTCCTGGTAGCTCATGGAACACAGTTTAAGTCAGCGACTATTGTTCATGGTATGCAACTATCAGAGGATGAGGTGAAGGTCTCAGTGGATGAAATGATCATACCAAATGCCTCAGTTCCTCTGGCCACAGATGAGATTTTCACTGTGGAATAAGCATTCAAGTCTTTTATCGCTTGGCCAAAACATTTGGTTGGTTCAGTTTCTGACCCCCCGGTATGAAATTCTTCTTTACACTTCTCAATTTTAAAGGTTATTGATGTCAAAACTTATACTATTTTTTCATGTAACAACAGACGCAAGCCCAGGAGAAGATTCCTCTATCTGAGGATGATCCTCTTGCTTCATTGCATCTACTAGCTGACATCCTTGAAGATAAGCCTTTGGAGGTTGAGTATGATGCTAATGTATTTGGGATAGGCTATGAGGTCCCAATATACTTCATTGCCAAGATGTCAGAGAGCTTGCGTCGGGAACATAAGAGTTGAATATTTCAATTATTCAGCTATGGATGATGTAAGTATATGACCAATAATTTACATATAAAATTGATTTATATATGAAGTATCCTTATATCAAAGTTAATTTTTGATTTCAGGTATATGTTTGGGGTCAGTAACAAGTTGGGGCGTTCTGATGATTATGGATTCATTGATCCCCAATCCATTCATAATCAAATGATTTTGATACGATCAACATAAATCTGATGAGAAGTTTTGCAAGTGGCAAGAAAATATACTTTTTGCCTTATATATCCGGGTAAGTGAACTTTGTTAACATAATAAAGTTCCATATGTGATTTTAATATATATATATATATATATATATATAAAGTTCCATATGTGATTTTAATATATATATATATATATATATATATATATATATATATATATATATAGTTAAGTTATTATGAATTTCAGGCGCCATTGGCAGCTTCTTGTTATGTCTATGCAAGAGAACTATGCTTTGTGGTTCTGCTCATTCCACAGGCCTCCTCCCACACAACTTAGACAAGAAATTATTTGGTAAGAACCTCAATGTTTGGACTTTCTTTGTTATATAAATGAATGCTAAAACAACTTCTTATTATATATAGTTCTATACCAGCAAGTATGATGATTGTTAGGAAATCAATTACTAACAGTAGAAAGATTGCTTGGATTTCTCTCAAGGTTTGACATATGCTAAAGCCATACTTTCTTATAGTTGTTTTATTTTAATGTTATTCACTAACTATTTACAACTGTGATCATATATTGTAGTGTAACAGACAGACTGGGTCATATGAGTGCGGTTATTATGTAATGTATTGGATGACCCACATTGTTCGTTCCCATATCACAAGAGGCTGGGAAACGGTAACATTTAACTTTAACAAATTTTGATTTTTTCCAAAAGTTAGAATTCATATACACTAATTAATATCAATTGTCTTGTGCAGAGGTTCAAGACTACTACACCAGTTCCTGAGAAGCCACTATCATTCATCAAGAAAGTTGCTGCAAAGTATCTAGTTAGATTATATAATAGTTCTTAGTTAATAGATTTAAACATTGCATTTGATTAGATTGTAATTTATTAAACTTTGTACTTATGTGATGTTGAAATACATTTGAATATGTTTGATCTGTTAAAATTATATCTGTATACATGTTTTGATATGCAGGTTTGTTTTTGTGGTATTGGATATCACAAAAACAGACCTGCTATTTTAAAAAAACGCAGGGGAATATGCCGCGGTTGTTACCACAACCGCTTAAAGTAGGGAATATGCCGCGGTTGTGGTAACAACCGCGGTAGAAAGTTGCACGTTCCAATTTTAATTTTTTTTTAAATTAGCCTTTTGGCCGCGGTTGTGGTACGAACCGCGGTCTATTCCTGCCTTTTTATCGCGGTTCCAACTGCGGCATATAATGCTAGGATTTTGTTTTTTTTTTTAAAAAAAAAACACAGGTTTAGGCCGCAGGTGTGTTAGGAACCGCAGTCTATTCTCCAGACTTTCTACCGCGGTTACAACCGCGGCATAAAGTCCCAGACTTTCTACCGCTGCTTAATATGCCGCGGTTCTGGAACCGCGGCCAAAAGGCAAAAACAACCGCTGTAGTTTCCCCTAACTGCACTAGTGTAACTTCACAACTCTTCCCTCTCGCAACGTCCACGCAAACGCCAACCTTTTCCTCCAACAACTTGCAGTTGTAAAACTGCTCTGCCACCATCGGCCATTTGTATTTATTTTTATTATTCTATTCATACTTATTACAAACAAAAACGTTTTGTTGACAACGTTTATTTGCCAACAATTTGGCAACGCCACATGGCGTGTGTCTGTTGACTCTTTCCACTGAAGGAAAAAACTCTTTTAAAAATCTTGCGGAGGGTAATTTTGGAAATCTCAATATATGAAATTTGATTTTGGCGGTTTCATTTCATTTTTCATCCTTGTTTGAGTTTCCCGTCGTCTCTCCAAGTCTCGAATCCCCTCGTCTCTCCCAAAGTCTCCAATCGCGTCATCTCTCTGAAAGGTCTCGATTGCTCCCAAATGCCTCATCTCATCCTTCGTTTATTTCGCATTTTGTGTCGCATTCACTCTCTATTGGGAAGCTCTCTTTCGCGTTTTGGCGTTTGTCGCATTCTCTCGCTTGTCTTGGTAAGTAAAGGATCTCGAACCCTACTCTATTTTTGGAGTATTTTTTGTTTTTGTGTTTTGTGAACCCTAACCGTCTTCTCCACCATTGACTTTTTTGTATGAAATAAGTGCAGCTGCAATGGCGTCCCAAAACCCAAAGATAAGTTAAAGTTTTGGTATTTTATATAGTCGCACAAGCAAATATCCCACCCAACCAAACCTGTAAGTTGCTATAACCCTTCACTAAACATATGTTGTTGTAAGTGATGTAGTTTGTCATAAGTGGTTTATGTTATCTTTTTATTCTTTCAGACATGACTGTGGAGTTATCATGTTAAAATCTATGGAAATTTAGAATGGAGAGGATAAATACAATAGGAAAAACATGCCACAGTATACGAATGTAAGTAAGAATATGATTTTCATTATTGCTTGATGATTGGGTTGATTTTACAATTGCAATATTTTCATTTCAGGAGGAATTGCTTGCAATTAGAAATCAATATGTACGTGATTGGATCCTGGAGGACGACAACATAAGAATGCTGGATGCGCTAGCGGTGTATGGATTGTTGTAGGATAGTTCTCCTGTGTAGAAATGTAGTATAGTTTGTTTTGATAGGAATATGGATTTCTTCCAATTGCTTTATGTACACATTGTAAGATACAATAATGTATATGAAGACACTGTATTTTTTATATATATGAAGAGATTGTACAAATGATTATTGGAATAAGATGATTGATTTCAAGCTTCTTTATGTGCAATGTACAAATGATTGTTGATTGATGATTGATGTCAAGATTTGTTTATGTGCAATATATAAAAGTGCCTTACCAATTTCCTGCAATCTGTGTAGCCAAAAATAACACTGTAATCATTTACAAGGGGCTCGTAAACGATTACGCGTGTCTGTTTTGTGTTTTGGACAAGTTGTTGCACTGAAGGCACCACCTGTGGTAACCTGGGTGACCACTCGTGAACTTCTGTGTTTTTGAAGCCAAGACCACTAGATTATGAATGGATGTGTTCTTTAAGTGTGAGAGTGTGGTTGGAGGTGATGTCTAGAAAACCCCATGATGGTTTACAGCCCCCTTGTAAACGATTACAAGGCACATTTTTATAGCAGAGATAGCAGAACTTCACTTGACTCAATAATCTCAACATGGGTGGTCTCCCCCACCATCATGGGGACCCAAAACATTAAGTTCAAGCCACTCCTCACTCAAGAACATCAAATTACAATTAAAAGGACTGGACTTGGGTCAAAAGACACTGTTATTCAGCTGTGGTCCCCAACATTGTCACTGGTGGCTCCTTCAATTCAACGGGTTGTCCAAAATCTAGTTTAGACTCGCGTAATCGTTTACAGCCTCCTCGTAAACGATTACAAGGCACATTTTTACAGTAGAGATAGCAGAACTACAGTCGTGGTCCCCTAAGTTTTCATTGGTGGCTCCTTTAGTTCAACAGGTTATCCATAATCTAAGTTAGACTCGTGTAATCGTTTACAGCCCCATTATAAACGATTACAATGCACAATTTAGCAGCATCATTTTCACCAATTCAGCTAAATTCATCAAATCATAAACATTACTTCATTCTTGTCTCACAAACATTATCACTTGTAAATCAAAATATAAAGCACTTCAATAACATAAGCAATGAAATTGCAATTATCAATTACATAAATAGATGGAACCAAACATGCATCTTCTATATATTGAACGAAATAGGTTTAATTACAACATCAGGTTCTTGTTCTATTCAAAATCCCATACAATAATGGTTTAATGTCTCGTTAGGTCCTTATTTTCACTCAAAATTTCAAATAGGTCCCTTTCTTTTTTGTTGTCTCAATTAAATCCTTATTTTTGTAAAATTGAATCAAATAAAGGTTTTCCATCAATTTCATCAAACGCAGTTAAGTAAGGCATGCTGACTGTGTAATTTTTTTATTACGTGGCATTAAAAACTCACTGAATTGTTTCTTTTTTATTTTTGAATTAAAAAATGGAATTTAAAATGAGGGTAAAGTTGGAAAAACCCCGTTCTCCTCTGCAATTGCAAATCCAAACGAAATTAGGGAAAGTTTCTGTTGATGAAAGAACTTGTAAGTAGGAACTGATTAGTTTATCACCAATTTTTGATGAATTCTTTACAGTAGTCTTATCAGATGCAGACACAAAATAATTTTTCTCAATGAACAACTTTAACTCGTAGGAGTAATGTTGTCTCTCTGTTAACCCTAAAAATAGAAAATTCAAACCTGAATCCTCAGCATGAGGAAGAACAATCATGTTTTTCTTTTTCTCCTCAAGCTTTATTTGTAAGAAACCATCCATAATTGTTTTCGCTTTTATTACACTTTCGTTTCGGATACAGATCTTAAAGGAAATCACAAACACGTTTTTACCATCATTGCTAAAAGAAAAAGAAAAAAGCAAAAAGAGGAAGAAAAGAAAATCACAAACGCGTTTTTATCATATCCAGACACGGATTTCACCCCTGTATGTAGCAACTTTGACCACTTTCCTTCCAAATTTAGTTCCTTGGGATATGTTTACAGTATGATGATCAGCATAAACCCCATGGGATATTGTTCTCTTCTTCAGAATATACATCTACTGTTCTGTTCACAACTCTTCCCATAGGTATAGTCTATGCCAGATTCCATTTTCTTTTTCTGATGATAAACTTTACCAACTGTTGCTCGTCTTTGCTTCAGCCCCTGGCCATAGGAACCAGATGATCTTGGCCGTTGAACTGGTTGCCATCTATCGTCACCATCAGCATGTGCTTTAGACAAGATTTTAACAGAAACTTGTTTTTCATCCAAGGTCTTTTCTCCCACGAACCCTAAACTTTCCCAATCTCGTTTGGATTTGTAATTGCAGAGGAGAACAGCGTTTTTCTAACTTTACCCGCATTTTAAATTCCATTTTTTAATTAAAAATAAAAAAGAAACACTTCAATTAGTTTTTAATGCCACGTAATAAAAAAATTACACAATCAGCATGCCCTACTTAACGGCGTTTGATAAAATTGACAGAAAACCTTTATTTGATTCAATTTTACAAAAATAAGGATTCAATTGAGACGGCAAAAAAGAAAGGGACCTATTTGAAATTCTGGATAAAAATAAGGACCTAACGAGACATTAAACCTACAATAATCACTCATTTTTCTTTCTAGGTCCTACATTTCCGGTGTATGGTGTCTTAAGTGTTTGGCTCTTATAATGCCTTCTTGATCCAATCCTGACATACATCTTGAAATGTGATTGGTTGTTGGACATTCCACTCGGTGCGTTCTTTGACATTCCACCTTGTTCAGTGTTGGACATTCCACCCGGTGCGTTCTTTGACATTCCACCTCAGTGTTGGACATTCCACCAATTTCAACAATAGCTCCGTCAATATTTTGTTATTAAACACAACTTTACCACTCAAATCTAAAAACCAAGCAAACGAAGTCTTCACAATCATTGACTGATGCTCCTCTGTCAGACGTTCGTTCAAACTACAAAATGTACTTTGTTGAAAACGAGTGACGAACGGTCAACTACTCAACGAAAACAAAACAAATCTAAAAACCAAAACAAAAACCACGAAACTCAAACCGAGAACAACATAGTGCAAAAACGCATTTACCTTGGTCAAACGAAGATGCTCACCTGAACTTGCCATTTCGAACACCCACAAGGAGAACGAACTGCGAACACCCACACCACAACGACAACGAACTACGTAAACTCACACCCACAACGAGAACCAACTGCAAACACTCACAACCACAATGAGAACAACGACAAAGAACTGCGAGAACACACACAACCACAGCGCGAAGATGAGAACGAAGACAGAGCTTTTTGTGCAAATGAAGAGAGAAGCTTCATTTCTAATGAAACAGGGGTATAGTTGGAAAACCAATTTTTTGAATCCCTTTTCACTTTCGAGGACAAGTTCTTCTAAAAAACCAAAAACTAAAAACCACCGATCGGAACTTGACAACTGGTGTTGTCAAATGTGTGTTAAAAAATGGTTATTAAAATAACGGGACCTTATTACAAATAAGGGAAATAATAAAAGTCTCATATTTTCTTTAATAGAAGGTACATGTGCATAATAAAAGCAATTTTAATTTAAAAAATAACGTCTTATACATTTTTTATTTATATTATAATTTATCTATCATGATTTTTGAAAACAAAATTTAAAAACATTAGAAAAAATAAAATTCAATTTAACACGGATATATATATATATATATATATATATATATATATATATATACTTACATTTAATATAAATTAAATTAATTATAATATTAAAATAAAATATGTTAATTATATTACATAAGAAAATATTATTTTATATTTAATATAAAAATTTATTTTTAATTATATTACGTAAGAAAATAAAATAAAAGATAATTATAAATGTTAAATATTATAATATAAAACAGTTTTTCTTTATACTTTATTGGGAGTAAAAGATGGAAAATAAAACAACATGGAGTAGAAAAAAAATCTTAATTTTAAAATATAACTGCAACAAAAAATTTAAAAAATAAAATAATAAATAATATGAAACATCATCACGTGATATCTGTGTATTTTTAGTGGCCATCAAAACGGTGCAATCTTAATGGTTGAGATATCGGTGCAATGTTGTATAATTATGAAAACCTGTTACCAAGAATGATAAAGTTTTGTAGGATAACAATTCTTCAAAAGAGAAAGCAAGAAAGCTGAAACTATTAACAGAGCAACATCTCTGCTGCGATGTCGGATGAATACATTTTTTCTTCACGGTTCTTTATTTTTCACCATTCAACTCGCTCTCAATTCATTGCTGAACTCGGTCACTATTTGCTTATCATAAGAGGTTTATATTTGTGCCTAATGATGGTGGCAATTCTTTGAACTTGGTTCTACTGGTATTTGTTTGAAAATCATATTTTTGTTTCTCTTTTCTCAACATATGAATTGGATCAGAGCTTTGAATGTGAATTCTTCTTTGAGGCTGATCTAGATTTTGAATGATCTAATAGTTTGGTTCCTTTTCATTGTTCCTCCAATTCATCTCTTCTTTTGAATTTTTTGGCAAGTGGTTTGAGTAATATTCTCTCGTATTCTATTGTTAGTTAATCCTAATCAATAAAATATGGGAGATTATTACTCAAACCATTTGATATAATGTCGCTCTTCCAATTTTTTTTTTTTAAGAACCAAACAATAAATAGTTTGGCTCGTCTTCATTGTGCTCTTCTTCATCTTCTTACTGTTCCTCCAATTCGTCTTCTTCCTTTAACCTGCAGACAGACCCTCTTTTGAATCTTCTGGCAAGTGGTTTGAGTAACACTCTTCCCATATTCTATTGATTAGCTTTGTTGTTGTTGCTTGCATAGCTTTCTCTTGAAAACAACAGAACCCACTGCTGCTCTAGGATTTAAATTAGGCTCGCTTCGTGGCAAAACTTTCTTCTTCTTCACTAACCGTTTGGTATGCTGCCGCTCTTCCATTTTGTTTGTAAGACCAGTCACAAATTGAGAAATTGGCATTCCATCAACAGCCTGTGCTTCTGAACTAGTGGAAGAAGATTGGCCAGTCTCAGTTTCAAGATGGAACCCACTTCCATCGTCTGCAGTCATTTCACCTGAACCAAAGATTGCAACATCGATGTCTGAACAAGCTTTCATAGGAAGAAGTTCCAAGCAAACCCATCTTGCATTTGAATTGTATAAAGACCAATTATGAAGCATGCTTCCAGAAAGATCTTCAGCATCATACACGTCATAGTCATTATCAAAAACTATAAACTCATCTGTTTCTTGAAGGAGGTTGTGTAAAAAGCAGGGAGAGGATAATCATTGGCAATCTCATCTTCATTAATTTTGATATAGAATTTGTTTGATACTGAGGCTGATCTGTAGTTTTTCTTCTGCTTCATAGATTTCCAATACTCTTCTTCCTGCAAGAGTCGTGCTAACTTTGCATCTTCATCTTCATCATTTGGAGAATCTACAAAATCCATCTAATTCTTGTTTTCTTCATCTCCAGTTCCTGAGTCAATCCTTAAACTCCCATTTGAGGGCATTACTTGCGTATGTGCATGGTTTGCCTGCTTCTTAGCCTCATCTCTAAGAGCAATAAGAGCAGCTATATCTGCAAACATCATGTCGTTTGATTTGGATGTCATGTCCAAACCAATGAGTTGCTTATAAATGAACTCACCCTGAGAAATAACAAAATCCTTTATAGATGCAGTTCCAGAGAAGGATTTGCTACCACTCATAGACCGTGTCATGCATGTTTTAATTTTCAAAATCCTCAAAGATGTAATTTGCATGTTTTAATTTTCTTCATGGATTAAATGGTGAGATATGTCAGTATATCATCTTGTAAAAGTTGATGCAGATCTTCTTGTAATCTTTCGTATTCATGTAGAAAGTTATTCCAAATAGTTTTTGTTCTTCCTTATTGGACTGCTTGTGTTTTAGGGTAACTTTTAATATTTTTTATTGTATGTGTTATATTTTATAATTTTAAATTAAATATATTCATCTTATTCTAATAAAATTTTATCAGAAAGTAAATCCTATATAAAAACAGACTGTTGGATGCTGCATAATACTTTTTGATGAAAACAAATTAATTATCCTGGATAACATGCTGTTTTTGTTTTATAAAAAGTTAGATAATATAAATTCTTTAAGCTTTTTAATTGATTTAACAAGTTTCAAAGCATATGTTTAAACCAGAAGATATGTGATTTATCTATTGTTACTTCAAAACTTGAATGTTATTATTAAAACGTAATGTAAATGTATACATGAGAATACACTATTTAAGTATTATCAGTTGTTTCATGTTTTTCTTTATTATATGCATGATGTTCTGTTTGAATAATACTCTTTATAAATTTTGAATTTTCTTTTTATTTTATATTATATATATATATATAGTTTTCAATTAGTTAAGTTAGTATTTAACTTAAAAGAGTTATGAAAGAAAATAAAACACTGCATAAAAAGGAGCTTTTAGAGCTAATGTTTTCAAATTCTATCTTAATCCCTTTCTCATGAGGCTTTAAGAGCTAGGGTTTTTAAAAAGTCTCGAATTGAATGAGCCAAAAAAAAAAAAAGATCTACATTTAGAGAAGGTCAAAATCGACACCTATAATCCTCTATATATCAAATTCGCACTCAGTTGTTTCTGTATGCTTTCAATGAGCATTTAAAAGTATCTAAACATTAAATATGAAAATAGGCTAATTCTTTAAAAAAATATATTTCAACATCAAATATAAAAGTAAATTAGGCGTTTAAACAATTTCTTTTTCATATAACTATCTAATACAATTACTTTTAATAACATAATAGGACTTAATGAATAAAACGTAAGCACTAAATGAAATTTGTTAACAAAATACTATAAAACAACAATGCATATATTGTTTGTTAGAAAGTTATTTGATGTTTTAATGTTGCACTAAAAAACTATAACTATTGAGTAAACCAAGACAAAAAAAAAATTGAGAATAGATAGATATTTTGAGTGGTGGTTCAAAAGCAATTAAAACAGTCATTTTTTACATTGTTTCTTACGTTCCTCAAATAGAGTATATAAATAAATACCAATGAACAAATTTCTCATGAGATCTCTTATTCATATCTAAATTTAAGCTTGTGTGGTGATAATAGTTGAGAATGGAAATTAAAATCACATCAAGAGAAACCATTAAACCATCACTACCAACTTCTACAGAATGCAAAACCCTAAAATTATGCTTGTTTGATGTCTTTCAACTCAACACCTATTTTCCATTGATCCTTTTTTACAAAAAAACCACCAAGCTTGAAGGATTCTCAGATGTCTCAACTCAGTTGAAGAAATCATTATCTGAGGCACTAACCATTTTCTACCCTCTTGCTGGTAGAAGATGTGATTACTTTTCCATTGATTGCAACGATGAAGGTGCAATTTTCATGGAAGCTTCGGTGAGCACCAACATGGAAGTGTTCTTAAAACCACCCAAATTAGAACTGTTAAACCAGTTACTTCCATGTGAGCCTAACAAGTGCCATCCTCATGAAGAAGTGTTGCCCCAATTACTTGTTCAAGTAAGCAAATTCGAATGTGGAGGAATAGCCATTGGCATGTGCAACCTCCATATTCTCTTGGATGCATATTCTTGCAGTGCCTTCTTGAAAACCTGGTTTGCCATTTGCAAAGGGTCAAAGGAAAAAATCTTATGGCCAGATTTCTCTTTTGCTGCTTCTTCCTTCCCTCCAAGAAACACAACTGGTGTACGTGTTGGCATGTTGAATATAAACAAGGACTCAAACATAGAAGAAAACTGCACCACAAGAAGATTCTTGTTTGATCACAACGCCATCAAAGAGCTCAAATCCATGTCAACATGTGATGAAACAAAACCTACACGGTACCAGGTAGTATCTTCATTCATAAGCAAACATATGATTGTAGCAATCAAAGAGGACAAAACAAGACCAATGGTTGCATTGCATGTTGTGGACATGAGAAAAAGAATGGGGGAACCTTTCTCAAAAGGCGTTGTTGGAAATTTGTTATGGCCTGCACTGGTTGTTCTTGAGGATGTAAATAAGGACACTGAGATCATAGATTTGGTTGAAATTCTAAAAGAAGGACTTGGAAAACTAACTAAGGATTTGTTTCTGAAAGTGCAGAATGATCCTTGTTTTTTGTGGAGTGATGAGTGTGCAGAACTAATGCTTGAAGGTATAGCAGAAAATAAACCAATCTCATTAGTGTTCACAAGTTGGGGTAATATGGGATTCAACAAAGTGGATTTCGGTTGTGGAAAACCTTTTTGGCTAGCTCAAAGAGGAGGTACTAAAGAAAGTATCCCAAACACAGTGATATTGATGGAAACAAGAGAGGGAATAGAGGCATGGATCACAATGCCAGAGAAACATATAAGTATCTTGGAACATGATGTGGATTTCCTTCAATTTGCATTGCTTAATCCTACTATTTTAATCTAAATGTTAAGTTAATTAACATGTAATGAGAGTTTCTTATGGTTTTTTTTTTTAACATCAATGCCGAAATAAATTAAACTGTTTTATCTTCCTAATAAAAAGAAAGAAATGGTGTGGTTAGAGTTGTTATCTATCTTAGAAGATTGAATAATTTTTTTGGTAAATTTTTAATGTTAGATATTTTACCGAGTACTTCCACAACTCATGATGAGATTATTGCTTTTTGCACTTCGATAATTACTAATTACATTTCCATATTATTGATAAAGAAAGATCAAATTATTTTTTATCACAGCATCTCTGCTTCCATCATTGCTGCTACTGCAAAGTAAAGGAAGAAAAAGAGAGGGAAAATGCTGAGGAAGCGAAAAAAAACTTTTTCAGAACAACTTTTTCCAAAACTTGTTCAAACTTGGTGCTCCTTGATATTTACCTGTTTGAGTTTTTTTTTTCGTTGTTTTAAAGAAAGAGTTGAAACAGTTCGTTTGTGGGTGAGGGTTAGAGTTGAAACACCAACAATTTTAGGAGTTAAAAAATAACCATTTTCTTTTCTTCTCCTAGAGATGAAAGTTACAATTTCAAAAGTTATAGATGGACATAACTTCTTACTAATTAAATTTCATATTAGTCTATTGCCTTTGATTCTAAATTATTCAAAAAAAATGAGTGAGTTATTTTTTATTATTCTTGTTTCAGGATTTAAAAACTTAAAAGCTTTCTCAAGTAAGTTTGTAGGATTTTATGTTTCATGTTAATTATTATTAATAACATAACGCTCGCCAAAACACTCATTCATTTTATTTAATACAAGTTCTTATTTTCCTTAACCATATAATCCATTAATATATAGGATTATTTATAGAAGTTGTTCATAATAAAGTTTATTTTGTCATGAATTATTTATAAGTTTCAAAGGTGATTTGAATATCTATATTAATATTATAGCTTTATTTCTTTTAATTTTTTTATACAAATTTTATTTTATTGTTCAAATGTGTTTAAATAATATATTTATTTATTTTAATGTTTAAATATTAATATATAATTTTATGATTATTCATTTTTCTTGACTTTTCTACACACCAAAAAAATTAATGAATACATTAATACTCATGCATAGGTAAAAAAAACTAAATTAAAATATTTAGTTCAGAAGGTACTTTGAAAAAAAATCTGAAAAGGTAAATGATACACATATATTAAGAACACAAAAGTTATGTAAATCTATTTTTTAACTAAATGATAAATAAATAATTGTTACAGCCTTTAAAAGTTTATAATAGTATGCAGTTTCAAAAGAAAGTTTTTGAGTGGTAGCCTTTATTTTGTTTTCTTATAACAACGAATTAGTTTAAATTAAATTTTGTTTTACTTGGATAGTTAGTTTTGATTTAACTATATATATATATATATATATATATATACCTGTTTCTGATATATTTTTCTTAAAAAAGTTTTAAAAAATAAATACTAAACTAATTATAAAATATAAAATATGAGTATTGGGTATTAACTAAGGGAGATTTCCTCTAGAGCAAGGCTTACGTACTTGAAAACCATTTCCACCATTTTTATTTAAATAAGTGTGTTCAAATATAAGCAAAATTAATAAATGTTTCTCTTCTCTGTTAGAAATTTATTATATAATTCACTTTCATATATTTTATAGGCTTTAATAAATAAGACCAACTATGTCAAGTAGCTTCTTTTTTTTTCTATTATAGAATCCATGTGTTTTCAGTACGCTTGAAATGTTTTATGTAATCACATAATTAAAAAAAAAAAAGATACATGAATACTTAATGACACCTGAATAATAAAATTCATAGGTAAATGAAATTAAAATATTTAATTTAGAGAGAACTCTGGAAACAGATATTACTACAAAATAGAAATGGTACATATGTTAAGATATAAAAACTCAGTAAATCAACTTTTAATTAAAAATATTCTTAATTCAAAAGAAAATGATATTTGTTTTAGTTTTTAATATTATAATATTTTGCAGTTTACTGGAAAAGTTTATGAACAATGACCTTTGATTTTGTTTTCTTATACAATAAAGCAATTTAAATTAAATTGAATTTAGAACTTTGATTTGGGATTTTTTTTTTCTAAAAATTAAGAAATAGTTATTTCTAAGATACATATTTCAACAATTAGCATTGAAGTAATTAGCTTGCTAACATTTTAGCATGATATACATTTTTATTTTATTTGTTTTGAATTTATGGATATAAGACTTTTCTTGCATTCAGAAATTTTGATAGAAAATATTCTTCTTCTTTTTTATTCTTTTGTTTTATTACTTTCACCCTCTTTCTTTTGCTTTTGAGTGTTGGTTGTGTTGCTACTCCCTGGTGCTACTCTAATCATACAATATAAACATTTTGGTTAAAAAATATTAGACTGTTGGATTTGATCCGAATGGATTGAAAAAAATGGAGTTATCTCTTACTACTCTTGTTTGGAGAGTTTTTTCCGTGATTAATTATTTTTTAAGATTTTTATATGAATAATTTTGTCGTAGCTATTCATCCTTATCTACTAAGAAGTAAGAATGAAAGAAATTCATGGTTAAAATATTTGGAGGATTTGATTATGCAATCATATCCCCTACTAAATGATTTCTTCCTAGATTGACTTCAAGAAGACATAGCTTAATAGTATAAATTGGATTTGTCCTATAAATTGGATTTGTCCTTATGACATGACTCTTCTTTGATCAAGACAAGTTAGAAAATACTCCTTTTTTTTTTCTTGTGTATTCTTCTTTTGTTTTATTACTTTCAACACTTCATCTTTCTTTTGTTTTAGTTTTTTCTTAATTTTGTTGTCTTAATATGATTTAAAGTGATTGGAAACTTGTTTAATATGTCCAGTAAACTGGAGGGAGCAATTCAGGATGAAAACTCAAAACATGCAAAAGTGAAAGAAAATTGCTGCAGCTAAGGAAAAGGTAACAGAAAACAAGGGTGATATGACCTCTTTGTATATGGATTATCGTTGCTGTTACAGTGTGTTCCTAATAATTCTGTGTGCATGATATCTACAGCTGTTGTTTTTTCTTATCTTTAAATTTTGGTTAAAATATACGTTTAAAAATATATTATTCATCGAATTAAAATTACCTGAAGTATATAATATCTTAATCTCGAAGACTAACACTGTCTTAAGAAAGCAGAGTTGAAAACTGAGTTGAACTCGTCTGTATTTACAATTTCTGGTCAGTATTAACAGCTAACAGTGAGTGCTTTCCTATGCAGCTACCTGTTTACCAGTAAGCAATCAACAATTCAATGAACAGAAGACGAACTTAGAAAGATGGTCCTAAAAACCATTACCTCTCTGTTCCAAAACTTATAATGAAGCTTCTTCTCAAAGCTCAAGGTACATTAAATATCAATTTTACACCTCTACCCAACTACAACCAGGAATTTTCTCCAACCCCTTCTGTTTCATGGCTAACCTAATGTTATTGGCATCCTTCCAGGAAGCAAAGGTAGAAAAAACATTTGCAGCGAGGACATAGTTCGCTCCCAATTCGGACTCCAGTTTAGACAGAAAATCAGCATCCAAACTAGGAATCCACCCGTGATTCCTGCAAGCCGCCAGAAAACTCCTCAATATAATACCATTCGGCTCCATAGGCATGCCCTTGATAATATCATATGCCTCTTGAATCAAGCCAGATCTTCCAAGCAAGTCAACCATGCATCCATAGTGTTCAACACTCGGTTTTATGTCATACATTCTAACCATACGATCAAAATACCTTCTCCCCTCGCAAACGAGTCCAGCGTGGCTGCAGGCCGAGAGAATCACAGCAAAAGCCAAACTATCTGGTTGCAGCCCCATATCCTCCATATTGTTAAACAAAGAGAGAACATCTTTATGTCTCCCATGATCAGCAAGAACCGACATCATGACAGTGTAAGACTGCAAATTCTTGCCATCCATTGAATTGAAAACGACAACGGCCTCATTAATTTTTCCACACTTAGCATACATGTCAAACAAAGCTGTTCCCAATGCAACATCCATGTTCATGTGACTCATTATAAGGTAGGAATGAATGGACTCACCAGCACGGACATCAAGCATTTTAGTACAAGCAGAAAGCAAGCTAACCAATGTCACAGAGTTTGGCTTTACATTCGTTTGCCCCATTTGATGAAAGACACGAAAAGCATCCAAAGGGGAGTTGGAGGCCACGTAAGCGGCAATCATGGAGCTCCAGGTCACAACATCTTTAACAGTCATTTCTTCAAACACCTTGCGCGCTGACCTTACAGCATGGCAATCAGCATACATGTTTAAAAGGGCATTACCCACATAGCGATGGGAGCAGAATCCGGTCTTGAAGGTGAGAGAATGGAGGGTCCCACCGAGGGGGAGGCAGGAAGAGCGAGCACAGGCTTTGAGGAGAAAAGGGTAAGTGAAGCAGTCCGGGTTAAGGGTTGAGGTTTGGAGGAGGCGGAAGAGGGAGAATGAGTAGTGGGGGTTGGGGATGGAGGCGAAGGCTCTGATGAGGGTGTTCCAGGCGAAGAGGGGTGGAAGGGTGGGGAGGGAGTGGAAGAATGTGGTGGCAAAGGGGAGGGAGATGGCGGAGGCTGATAAGAGGAGTTGGGAGATGAAAAAAGGGTGGTGGTCCAGGGAGGTTTTGAAGAAGAGTGAATGAAGTTGGAGGAGATGAGCAAGGCTTTTGGAACGATGGATGAGGGTGATGGCGCTTTCGCATACCCGCCCTCCCATCTGTTTCGGCTTCTTATTTAGGGAAATTAGAAGTTTTACCTTGTGTATATGTTTTTAGTCCTTATAGTCTAGACGATTTTGGTTTTAGTCCATTTTTAAACTAAAGTATAATTTAGTTCTTCAACTTTAGAAAACTCTGGTTTTAGTTTTTTTTACCAAATTTTTTTAACTTTATTTGTTGTTTCAAGCACGTTTCATTATAGCATTGAGATTGTTTACACTGTTTGACACATTTTTGCTTCAATATTAACTGAAAAACGCGTTTGAAACCGCAAATAAAGTTAAAAAAATTTGATAAAAATGACTAAAACCAGAGTTTTCTAAAGTTGAAGGACTAAATTGTACCTTTGTTTGAAAATAGACTAAAACCAAAATCGCCCCAAAGTATAGAGACTAAAAACATATTTAACCCTTATTTTTATGGATAATGATACTTTACATCATTCACTCACATCTTGCATTTTTATTAGTTTAGTCAGAAAGGATTAAAAAAAATTTAAATGATATGGAAATACAAATGATTTAGGTTGCAGGGTTTGAATTTTGCGAGTTTTATTTTAGGAATTTCAAAAATTGAAAATTTTATTTTCCAAAGAGAACTCACGATAAAGAACTCACCAGAGAGAACGTTCTCCCATCCACAACCGTCATCATTCACTGGAGTTGTCTCCGTCATTGTTCGGGTCGAATGTTTCGTCGTTTCAAAACAATGTTCCTTTCGCTATTTCAAATCACTATTCAACGTCGAAACCACCATTAACGTGAGTTTTGTCTCGCTGTTCGTTTCACTACAAGCGTCGTTTCACCATTGTCATAGGCGAAAACCACCGTTGAAGACGAAAAAGCATTGTTTGTAAGTATCTGTGGTTCGTTTTGGTTTTTCTTTCTTGTTATTGTTCCGTGATTTTGATTTGTTTTAAATATTTGATTTTTTTTATCACTTTAGGTTGTTCTGGTTTTTAGGTACAAAGTTATAGTTTTTTTACACACAAAATAATTTTTGGGGGTTTAGGGTTATTGTTAGATTATTTTGACATATCTTTTACCTTTTTGGGGATCACAATGCTGATTTTAATAAGGGGGTTTGGAAAATTCTCAAAACTTGATTGTAGGGGCAGTGTTGAAATCAGACATCATGACCGAAGGAAGCATTACTTATGATAGATTCATGGGAAACAATTTCAAACTAAAGGAACCAGAGAGTCCTAGCTCATCGATTGATTCCATCACAAACAGGGTGGATCAAATATTGAATGATGTTGACGTTGGTGAATGTGAGATTCCATGGAAGGATCAGTTTCTTGGTGAAAGAATTGGTATAAGTAATGTACATGATTTACATTCATTTTCTTCTTGAAACTGTCAATTATATTTATTAAAAATAGAACATTGCTCTAATTTACTATTTAATTTAGTGAGACTCCCAATTGATGCAAATCAATTACTAATCTAGCATTAATCTTCACCCTATTTTTAAATGGATTATTTTATTTTTATTTCTATTTGTGCAAGCATGGTTATGTCAAACTTTATTAACTCTTCAATATTTTATATTTTCTACATGCGCTATACCATTTTATATGTGATAGTTAGGGAGGCTAGTAGTGTGCTTTCATTAGTGGAAAAACGTTGTTTAACGCCGGTTATTTTGGGCTTTTAAAGTCACATATGGAACTGACGTCTATTCGTGTGACGTTAACTATACATCAGTCAGGTTATCATAGACGTCTTTATAGACGTCGGCTGTGTCCGTAGCCGACGTGTAAATAGACGTCGGTCATAGACACAATAGATGTTTATATAGACGTCTGGTGTCAACATACAAGACGTCTATACGCTCTGGAACCTTTTGTCCGCTGTAACTTATTGGACGTCGAATTGTGCACTGACTGACGTCTGTAGACGTCGGTTTTGCATTACCCGACGTCTTCTGGGTATTTTTTTTTTAAAAAATAATTTATTTTTCGAATAAAACCACACCTGAAATTTAGAAAATTTTCCCAGAACATTTCTTTATGATAAATATTTGAGTTTGAGCTATAAATAGATATAATTCAATCAAAGATCAAAAATATGAAATTATAAACTTAAACTAAACCTAAGTAATGTTCAACAACAAAAATAAGTCTTGCTAGTTCCACTTTTGCAGAAGATAAGTTGTCCACTCCTGCCTTAGCTGCTTTATGGTGTCTTCGGGTAAAGGAGATAAATTGTTGAAGCGCTACACAATTAAGAAATATTGATTATGGTTTGATATATGTTCAAAAGTATTAATTGATTTCTTATGTTTTCAAAGTAAGCATGATTATTACCTCATTCCAGTTATCTGTAATGGCAACTCGAATGATGGTCTTAATCCAATACATCACATAGTACCCATATTCCCATGAATCAAGCTGTCTGTTACACTAAAATGACAAACTAAATATAGTCAAGAATTAAGATCATTGAATAACATAGTAAATGAATTAAAACTATAAATGCATCAAACCTTTGGATACAGGACTTGATTTATGTACATGGTAATCAATATGTGATAATCAATACATGAACATCACTTGTATGTCCAATAAGTCTTAAGAAAATGGTTCACTTAAAAATCAATGCCATTTTAACATATGACCTTTGTGTGCAGAAACTTTGTCTGAACTCCCCACTTATTTGGTCTTTTCTCCCAGTGTTGTTTCTATATAATGAGTTTTACAAAGAATTGTTCCTTGCCCATGGAGTTCGATATAATTGTGATAATCAATTCTTGAACATCACTTTTATGTCCAATAAATCTTAAAAAAAATTGGTTCACTTAAAAATCAATGTCATTCTCAAAGTTGACCCCTATGTGCAGAAACTTTTCCTGAACTCCCCACTTATTTGGCCTTTGCTTCCAATGTTGTTTCTGCTTAATGAGTTTTACAAAGAATTGTTCCTTGACCATGGAGTTCCATATAAATGTGATAACCAATGCATGAACATCACTTGTATGTCTAATAAGTCTTAAAAAAATTTGTTCACATAAAAATCAATTTCATTTTCACATTTGACTCCTGTGTGCAGAAACATTGTCTGAACTCCCCACTTATTTGGCATTTGCTCCTAGTGTTGTTTCTACACAATGAGTTTTACAAAGAATGGTGCCTTGGCCATGGAGTTCAATATAAATGTGATATTCAATGCCTGAACACCACTTGTATCTCCAATAAATCTTAAAAAAAATGGCTCACTTAAAAATCAATGCCATTTTCATAGTTGACCCCTGTGTGCAGAAACTTTGTCTGAACTCTCCACTTATTTAGCCTTTGCCCCCCGTGTTGTTTCTACACAATGAGTTTTGCAAATAATGGTTCCTTGGCCATGGAGTTCAATATAAATGTGATAATCAATGCTTGAACATCACTTGTATGTCCAATAAATCTTAAAAAAAATTGGTTCACTTAAAAGTCAATGTCATTTTCACAGTTGACCCCTGTGTGTAGAAACCTTTTTCTGAACTCCCCACTTATTTGGCCTTTGCTTCCAGTGTTGTTTCTGCACAATGAGGTTTACAAAGAATGTTTCCTTGGGGATGAAGTTCGATATAAATGTCATAATCAATGTCTGAACATCACTTGTATGTCAAATAAGTGTTAAAAAAAATTATGCACTTCAAAATCAATGTCATTTTCAAAGTTGAACTGTCTGTGCAAAACCTTTGTCTAAAGTCTCCACTTATTTAGCCTTGGTACCAATGTAATTTTTGCACCAAGAGTTCTAGAAAAAGTGGCTCCTTGGGGATTTAGAAAAATGTGGTCATCATTGGTTCAACATGACTGTATGTCCATTAATTGGAAAAACAAATTCACTCATAAATTAATGTCATGACGTGTGTTGACTTTGTTATGCAAAACTTTTGCCTTAGATCCCCAATTATTTGGCCTTTTGTTACCTACCCATTTTTTTATGAAGAGTTATAAAATAGTTTGTTTTATGGTGATGGAGTGGGATATAAATGTGGTCATCCTTGGCTAAACATGACTTGTATGTCCATTAATTGTTAAAAAAGATATTTCACTCATATGACTTGTGTTGATCTCGCTCTTAGGTCCTCACTTATTTGGTTTTTGATAAATAAATAAATCAAAGAATCATTAAAAATGAAAGAAGCATTTAAAGTATATTTTTTATTTTTTTCAAGAAAGAAAAAAAAAGTAAAAAATAAGAAATATTAGTATCTATAAAAAAAAATTGTGTTAAAGTATTATTTTTCTTTGTAACTTATTTCAAAGTCCTGTAGTTAAATATTGATGAAATTTATTCTAAAATTTCAAAAAGTAAAAAACTACAATGATTTAATTTCTCTCAATTAGCAACCAATATGATTAATAGTTAGAAAGATAAACTAAATCTACGTAATTTTTTTTAAAGGTTTATATACATTGATTAAACCGATAAGGCATAAAATCAGCGCAAACAACCTCAAAAAGAGGTTATTTTCCGGCGGTTTTGGAAATCCCGGAAATTTCCGGCAATTTATAATAGAAACCGTCCCTACATTTTTTTTATTTTTTATTTTAAATAATTTTCCAAAAATATCTACCTGACTCCCCTTCCCCTAAAATACTTTTGCCTTTCAGAAACATATACCCACTCGTACATTTCAAAAATACTCCCTAAACCCTAATTCTCTCTCTCAATTCTTCATACATTTTCCTCTAAATAGTTCACCGGTGATCATTTTCCTCCAAGCCCGGCACCATCTTCTTGTTGGTCTTCCCCTGCATTGTGTTCGTCGTCGAGGCGTAGATGCAATGTGGCTATGTATTCGCTCTCGGAATTCCTCGCATCGACATATAGGTCACTTCATTTTCATTCCATTCATTGATTCGTTTTGCTTAGTTTTGTTTTTTGTTTTTCTTCCACCCCATTTTGGTTTGAATATGACCGAATGCATAATGTGTGAGACAGGAAGTGTCTCCATTAACGTCAGGAAGACTGTCTCACAGTAGTGATCCTTTGAACGGTGGTGCTTCTTTAACTGGAACGGACAGTCCACCAATCTCTCCTTCTGACGAGTTTGACGATGTTGTGAAGGTATCTCTATGATCCTTTCCACTTTCTTTTTCGCCTAGATGTTAAGAAATTGAACATAGATTTGTGGTTTTGAAAATGAGTTCTAATTTGATAAATAATTAGCTAATTCTGACCATAACAGGGCCTTGAGTAGGAAAGCGTGACCATAGTGTGACCATAACAGGGCCTTACAGAGTCACAGAGCAGTGACCTTAACAAGGCCTTAATTAACAGTGTTGTCTATCAGGTTTAACTGATATAGTTCATGAAACTAGTTTTAAATTTGAACAGGCCTAACTGGTAACAACTAATTATTATAACCTAGTGGGTGTCCAAGGGGTGAAATACTTCGTTAGTTCACAAAATGACATTTATTCCGATCACTCAGTGTGTAAATATACTTAGTTTTAATGTTTTGCACATAGGAAGAGAAGAGATCTTCATGCTTTAGACTAATGATTCATTTTAATTTGTTCAACAGAAGCTAAAGATGCACTGATAACTAGTAACTACTACAGTGAATAATTTGCCAACTTCCATTTCTAGGAAACAAGAACGTCGAGTACGATTCAGAAGAAACAACAAACATTTACAATGCAGTAATGTTCAAGTGCATAAAAATAACCACAAATAGGCTTCGTCTATCTACTTCCACAAGCAAAAAATGTAATAAACAATAGAAAGAAAGGGGTTATGGAAACCAAAATTCAGTCATATACACGGAGTCTATAACTTTACAATTGAAGAATTCTTGTGATTTAAGACAGAGAAATGGACAAAAGAAACTCATGGTGCATGCTTCTATCTTCTTTTATTTGGATAGGTTACATGAGTGCAACCCAACCCACTACTCATATTCAAACTCAAATTTTACATGCCCATATTTTCTTCCTAGTTGAAGAATGAATTCAGAGAATCTGGAAAGAATTTGGCACTCTTCATGTGTTTTTACCTCTGAAACATGACCATGTACAACCAGTTTTTTCAAATTGGGACATCCTTCCAAAAGTCTAGCTACCCAAACTTTGAAAAGATCACTGATAACAGTCCATCCAAGTGTTGGTATCATCCAGAGAGTATAACGCAGCGGAATAAAACTTAGAGTAGCAAAAAGCGTGTTCGGTCACTATTTAAATTAAAATGGTCCGCTTTAGAAAATTAATTTTCTTTTAGAAAATTTATCAAACAGTTGATATGCGTAACAACGTAAGGAGTGTAGGGATTAGAAAAATCACACAAGTATTTTTATATTGGTTCGATTCAACAAAATCTACGTCCAGTCAGTGATTAACAGTTCCACTAAAAAGATGTCTCACATATTACAATAATAGTGAATAAAAACAGATAAACCTTCCTTCGACGAACAAATCGGAAGTAGAACACTCTGCCAACTCGAAGAAAACCGCTCCGACTATCGACAAACGAAACGTGAGCTTCTCCTATTCACGAGATCAGGCAGAGCACCTTGCTAACTCAAAGAGAGCTTGCTCCGACTATCGACACACGAAACGCGAGCCTCTCCTGTTCACGAGACCAAGCAAGGGAACTTGAACTATAGCTTCTGAGAACTTCCTTTGACAAACAGTATTCTGCTAAGCTTCTATTAAAAAACGTTATCTCAGAACTTTACAGAACCCTATATATAGCCATCTGCTCTGAATATCAAAAGTCAAGTCCCAACTGCCACGAATAATCGATTATTGTAAGTGATAATCGATTATCCAAGTCCGTTACAGGTTTTTCAAAAAGTGATAATCGATTACATCAAGTGATAATCGATTATTCCTGAAAGACTTGTGATAATCGATTATTGCTTCTTCATAATCGATTATTGCAGTTAAAATTGCAAGTTTTACAAAGTTTTTAAGACTTTCCTACTACATTTAATTTCTACAAATTGCTTTTAAATAATTCTAACATCCTATTCAATTAAAACTTCTTGCAGCATCATAAAAACAATTGTCTTCAAGATTTACCAATACTCCTTTTTGGTAACAATCTCCCCCTTTTTGATGATGATCAAAAATTCAATTTTTAAAAGCAACTTTGGCTTACGTGCAAAACATACAAACTAACAGGCAAAAACGAGGTTAGCAATACCTGTATCAATTTATATTATACTTCTCCCCTTATATTATTCTTCTCCCCCTTTTTTATCATAAGCAAAAAGATTAATGTAAAAAGCTCCCCCTAAATGTGATCTCCCCTTCAAAATATGCATAAAAACAAGAGGTCATTTCATTCATAAAGGAAGGATTACATCATAAGAAGAAACATAAAAGATAAAATTATAACATAGATGTAATAGCAAGCAAACAAAATATGTTAACATAAAACCTATATCTAAAACTCAAGGCTAGGGGATCTCTCAGGAGGTTGAATGTTGAGATGATTCTCTATGTTAGATAGGCGAACATTAAGATCAAGAAATTGATCAACCATATATTCATCAATAGATTACTGCCACTCATAAATCTCCTCAAAGTGTGTTCTCTGTGCTAGACTCATATCCTTTAATTGCTTAGATAATCTAGCAAAATGTTCTTCCATGGAGAGTGAGGAGGATGAGGGCATGGTAGATGGACCAACATCAGTAGGAGCAGCAGCGCTAACTGGTTTTGCCATATGAGTATCCATGTCATCATTTTCGTCTTCATCAGGATGGTCATCATCTTTATGGATGAGAACTCTTCCTCTAGTAATGAATCCCATCTAACGAAAGGTAGTATCTCCAATTTCCGAACCAACAGCTTGAATGGCTTGGACAAGTTCTCCTTCAACATTAACACCTTTGTACTCCAAAATTCTAGAAATAAGAAGAGCATAGGGAAATTGATATGAATGAGATTTCTTAGCTTTTACCATTGTGTCAGCAATGAGAGCAGACCAATCAATGTGTATGTGATTGAGAATCCCATATAGAAGAAGCATATCCTGCTTAGAGCATTGTGGATGGTTGGTTGCTCTAGGACACAATATCCATACAATCAAGTAATGAATCATCCTTTCTTCAACCTTGAAACCACCAACAAGCAATTGCCTTCGGTTGGTCTGTAGTTCAGGAGGACGCAAGAAGGATTGGAAAGTCATCAATCTGTTGAAATCTTGAATTCCTAGATGAACTTTCACAACATTATCCCAGATGGTAAGTTGGGCAACGTTGGTCCACACATCATCATCTAAAATTATGCGGACTCCCTTCAATTTTGTGGATATAATCCCGTCTCGATATCTCAAGTTGAAGTAGAAAACTCTTATGAGATCGGGATAAATACAACCTTTTTGCTCCACTAGATGCGAGAGTCCTTGATCAGCAAAAAGATCTGGAAATTGAAATCCATAGAAACGGAAAAAATCAAGGCGAATATACTTTACCGCCATGATTCTTCTTTCTTGCCAAGAATTAACATAGTCCGCATGTTTTCCTTGATATTAAATCTACCCATCAATGGTTGCAGGACGTGGTTGAGAGGAAGAGGATGCTCCAGCAGCTCTGCGGCGATGTCTTCTTGTATCAGTCATGAAGAAAGTTTGAGGGAGTGAGACTTTGAGAAAATGTAGAGAAATGGAGAGGATTTTAGCTCTAGATTTGATTTCAGCAGTTTCTGGTTGCAAAGAAGTGTTTAATAATCGATGTAGGGGGCTATTTATAGGAAAAATGGAAAAACTAGTTGTTTATGGCCGTTTATAGCCGTTATGAGACGCTCCAACGGCTTTATTTTTGAGACTGTCAGCGTGATAATCGATTATGGCTTGAGATAATCGATTATCTGCTCAATAATTACTGCCCAGAAATTGCATGATAATCGATTATGCCTGATGGTAATCGATTATCTGTTCAAAATTTCCCAAATTTGGGTTTTGAGTTTGAATAATCGATTATTGCCTTGTGATAATCGATTATTGCCTTGTGATAATCGATTATGAAGCGTTAATTTTTTGAACAGGTAAGAATTTTCATAAGCTTTGATCCTAAGACATATCTAATACTCTTAACTATCTTCTAGCTAAAAAAATCTATCCTTAGGAAGTGCCTTGGTGAAAATATCAGCTAATTGATGTAAGGTATCAACATATTCTATTTGACAATCCCTCTTTTGAATATGGTCTCTTAAGAAATGGTGTCTAATCTCAAAGTGCTTAGTTCTTGAATGCATTATGGGGTTCTTAGTCAGATTTATAGCACTTGTATTATCACATTTTAAAGGAATATTATCAAGGAAGATATCAAAGTCTTCCAGTTGCTGTTTCATCCACAAAATTTGGGCATAACAATTACCAGCAACAATATATTTAGCTTCAGTGGTAGACAAAGCTACACACGCTTATTTCTTTGAGTGCCAGGACACCAAAGAACAACCCAGAAAATGACAAGTTCCACTAGTACTTTTCCTATCAATTTTACAGCCACCATAATCTACATCCGAATAACCTATTAGACTAGGTGAAGCATTAGAGGGATACTAAAGTCCAAAAGAAGTGGTTCCCTTAAGGTATTTTAAGATTCTTTTGACGGCAGTCAAATGAGATTCTTTAGGATTGGCTTGGTACCTAGCACATACACGTACACTTTGCATTATATCTGGTCTACTAGCAGTTAGGTACAACAAAGATCCTATCATGCCTCTAAACATAGTTTCATTCACTCCTTTTCCAGATTCATCTTCATCTAAATAGCATGAAGTTGCCATAGGTGTACTTGCTTCTTCGCAAGTATCCATACCAAATTTCTTAAGAATTTCCCTACAATATTTTGTTTGGGAGATAAAAGTACCTCCATTCATTAGCTTTATTTGTAGTCCTAAAAAGAAATTCAGCTCACCCATCATAGACATCTCAAACTCACCTTGCATTTTTTTTGCAAATTCTTCACACAAAGAGTCATCAGTTGACCCAAATATAATATCATCTACGTAAACTTGCACAATCAAGATGTGTTTACTTACTTTCTTTATAAATAAGGTTGAATCAACCTTACCTCTAGAAAAGTCATTATCAATTAAGAAGGTACTAAGTCTTTCATACCAAGACCTAGGTGCCTGTTTAAGACCATACAGGGCCTTTTTCAACTTATAAACATGATCAGGAAATTTGAAATCCTCAAAACCAGGAGGTTGACTAACATATACCTCTTCTTTTATAAAACCATTCAAAAATGCACTTTTCACATCCATTTGATACAGTTTAAATTTCATCAAGGATGCATACGCAAGTAACAATCTAATTGCTTCTAACCTGGCTACCGGTGCATATGTTTCATCATAATCTATACCTTCTTCTTGACAGTAGCCCTTTGCAACTAGTCTTGCTTTGTTCTTTGTAATGTTTCCATCCTCATCAAGCTTGTTCTAAATACCCATTTGGTTCCTATGACTTGATAATTATCTTGCTTCGGAATAAGTTCCCAGACTTCATTCCTTTCAAATTGGTTTAGCTCTTCTTGCATAACAATGCACCACTTATCATCTTGAAGAGCTTCCTTTATATTCTTGGGTTCTATTTGAGACACAAAAGCTACAGTTAGATAAAAATTATTAAGATTATGTCTAGTAGTTACCCTTTTTGAAATATCTCCAATGATGTTGTCCAAGGAGAGTCCTCTTGGTTGTTGATAGGTTTTAGGATCAACAACTTGAGGTCTTTCTTGAAGTTTCGGAGGATAATTCTCATTTAGATACATCTCTTCAAGAGCTTCTCTCAAATAATCTTCATCACCTGCAATAGGTTTATTTGACTCAAGAGGGTTTACCTCAAGGACCACAATCTCATGAAAGATAACATGCATTGATTCTTCAATTAGCAAAGTTCTTCTATTAAATACTCTATATGTTTTACTAGTCAAAGAATATCCTAGAAAAATTGCTTCATCAGATTTTGCATCAAATTTACCAAGATTTTCTTTTCCATTATTCAATACAAAGCATTTGCATCCAAATATTTTCAAGTGAGATACATTTGGTTTTCTACCATTTAACAGTTCATAAGGAGTTAATTTCAGAATTGGCCTAATAAGCATCCTGTTCAACACATAACAAGCAGTGCTAACTGCATCAGCCCAAAAGTATTTTGGCACATTAGATTCATTCATAAGCGTTCTAGCTAATTCTTCTAGGAGCTGAAAAGTTATGTGCAATGCCATGTTCTTCACAAAATTTTTCAAAGGATTCATTTTCAAATTCACCACCATGATCACTCCTCAAAGTTTTGATTTTCAAATCTTTCTCATTTGAATACGTTTAACAAAAGATTTAAAAGCTTTGAAAGCTTCACTTTTCAAAGTTAAAAAGAAAGTCCAAGTAAATCTAGAAAATCATTAACGATTAGAAGAGCATAGTAATTTCCACCAAAACTTTTAATTCTAGATGGACCAAATAAGTCCATATGCAATAGTTCTAAAGGTTTTGAAGTAGAAATCATGCTTTTGGATGAAAATGAAGATTTGGTTTGTTTACCTTTTTGACATGCAGTGCATAATTTGTCTTTCTCAAATTTCAGTTTAAGCAAACCAATTACAAGATCTTTTGAAATCAATTTATTCAAATGTTGCATATGAATATGTGCAGCTCTTTTATGCCATAGCCAAGGATTTTCTTCTTTAGCAACCAAGCATGTTATATTATGTGTAGATGCACTTTCAATATCAATCAGATATATATTGTTATGCCTAACACCTTGCAAAGAAATATTAGCAGAATCTTTAAAGTAAACAATACATTTATCACTTTCAAAAGTTACTTTGAGACCTTTGTCGCATAATTGACTTATGCTTAGGAGGTTATGCTTGAGGCCTTCAACCTATAAGACATCTTTTATAGTCAATGTATTTCCTCCTCCAATGTCTCCGGTACCCATGATTCTACCTTTATTGTTATCCCCATAAGTCACAAATCCTTGCTTTTTCTTTTCAAAAGAGATGAACCTCTTTTTGTCACCGGTCATGTGTCTTGAACAACCACTGTCAAGATACCACAATGACTTCTTTGACTTTGTAGGTTCCTACAAAATAAATTAGCAAGAATTTTAGGTCCCCAATCTCATTATGGGTCCTTGGGGTTAGTTCATGCAAGTATATATCATTTCACCACTTTAATCCATGCATATTTACCATTTGGAACACCAAAATGTTTAATGTTGCATTTGTTTGATGTGTGTTCATGCTTCATACAGTAAAAACAACATACATTACTCACTTTATTTTTAACAAAAGTCCCTTTTTCAACCCAAACTCTACGAGTTCCTCTTACTTTGGACTTATTATTTTGATGCATGTCTCTATTTTTAACATTACTTCTATTTAGGTTTGTCTTAGCATGTTAATTAGTTTTGGTTGCCTTTGCAAGTAAGTTTTCAAGTATATTAATATCAAACATATGACTCTTACAAGACAAGCATTCAACAAGTTCAACAGTAGCATTTGCATCAAACAATTTTGTTTCTAAAGTACCAACTTTGTTTCTTAAAACAACTTCATCATCAAGAAATTTATCATATTTCAATTTCAATTCATTGTGCTCTTTCTTAAGCTTTTTATGTGCAGCATCAAGTTTTTCAGATTCATTCATTAGTTCAAAGAAAGCCTTTTGCAAGTCTAATTCACTATATTCAAAGCTGGAATCACTTACTTGGCTTCCAGTATCTTCTGAGTCAGCCATTAGACAAATATTAGTTTCTTCATCTGAATCACTTGAGCTTGTTGAGTTGGAAGCATTGTCCTCCCAAGCTATGTAAGCTTCCTTTTTCTTTTGAAATTTTCTTTCCTTCTTGTTCTTTGGACACTCAGTTTTCATGTGTCCTCTTTCTCCACATCCATAGCATTTTATACTTGAAGGAGATTCTTGATTTTCTCTCCTTTCTTTACGAAATTTGTCTTTTCCTTTTGCCTTCATAAAACTTGGCAAATTTCTTTATCATGAGGCTCATGTTCTCCTCATCAACGTCTGAATAATCATCTTCAATCCTTTTAGAACTCTTTCCTTTAGAGATCTCGGACTTGAAGGCTAGAGTCTTTCTTTTGCCTTGATCCTCTTCAACAGTTAATCTCCTCAACTCAAGCTCATGCTCACGGAGCTTTCCAAACAAAATTGGCATCGACATTTGAGTGAGATTTTGAGACTCCGAGATGGCAGTCACCTTTGGTTGCCAAGACCCGTCCAAAGATTTCAAGATTTTTACATTTAATTCGTCAGTATCAAAAGTCTTACCCAACCCTGTCAAGTGGTTCACTATGTGAGTGAAACACTTTTGAACATCAGAAATTGTTTCTCCAGGTTGCATTCTGAAAATCTCATATTCCTGAATGAGAGTGTTCTTCCTTGCTCGTTTCACGTCCTTTGTTCCTTCATGTGTGACTCTGAGAACTTCCCACATTTCCTGTGCTGTCTTACACACTGAAATTCTATAAAATTCATCAAGTACAACAACAAATGAAATAATATTACGAGCTTTAATATCAAACTGAGCTCGTCTATTTTCTTCAGCAGTCTAGTTAAAATATGGTTTTTCTACCTCTACACCATCAACTATGCTTTTAGGATTTTGTACAGCTTCCCAGATGCCTCTGTCAATAGACCCCATAAAAATTTCCATTCTGACTTTCCAGAACGCATAGTTATCACCAGTAAATAATGGTGGTCTGTTAATAGCAGCACCCTCGGCATATACAAGATTTTGATTGTGACTAGCCATTTTTGCAAATTTGAAAAACTATCAAAGCAAGCTCTGATACCGATTGTTGGAATCAGCCAGAGAGTATAACGCAGCGGAATAAAACTTAGAGTAGCAAAAAGTGTGTTCGGTCACTATTTAAATTAAAATGGTCCGTTTTAGAAAATTAATTTTCTTTCAGAAAATTAATTTTCTTTCAGAAAATTTATCAAACAGTTGATATGCGTAACAACGTAAGGAGTGTAGGGATTAAAAACATCACACAAGTATTTTTATACTGGTTCGATTCAACAGAATCTACGTCCAGTCGTCAATCACTATAAGAAGTGATTAACAGTTCCACTAAAAAGATGTTTCACAGATTACAATAATAGTGAATAAAAACAGATAAATAAACCTTCCTTCGACGAACGAGCCGGAAGTAGAACACTCTGCCAACTCGAAGAGAATCGCTCCGACTATCGACAAACGAAACGCGAGCTTCTCCTATTCACGAGATCAGGCAGAGCACCTTGCTAACTCGAAGAGAGCTTGCTCCGACTATCGACACACGAAATGCGAGCCTCTCCTGTTCACGAGACCAAGCAAGGGAACTTGAATTATAGCTTTTGAGAACTTCATCTGACAAACAGTATTCTGCTAAGCTTTTGTTCAAAAACGTTATCTCAGAACTTTACAGAATCCCTATATATAGCCATCTGTTCTGAATATCAAAAGTCAAGTCCCAACTGCCACGAATAATTGATTATTGTAAGTGATAATCGATTATCCAAGTCCGTTACAGGTTTTTCAAAAAGTGATAATCGATTATATTAAGTGATAATCGATTATTCCTGAAAGACTTGTCATATCGATTATTGCTTCTTCATTATCGATTATTGCAGTTAAAATTGCAAGTTTTACAAAGTTTTTAAGAATTTCCTACTACATTTAATTTCTAGAAATTGCTTTTAAATAATTCTAACATCCTGTTCAATTAAAACTTCTTGCATCATCATCAAAACAATTGTCTTCAAGATATACCAATACTCCTTATTGGTAACACCAAGTTCTAACACCACCACATTCATCAAACAAGACAAACCCTGCAAGCCATAATGAAGCATGATAACGGTTTAAATACCGTTATTTGCTATGTGATTTTGATACTAAAAGCACCCTTTTGACTTTGAAACTTGCTTGAACTCACATATTTTCAGTAAATTGTGTGAATAAGAGAGTTGAGGTTGATTTTAACTCTATTATAACAATTTCCCCTTGTTTTGACAGAGATTGAAGCAATAATGGAAGAAGTGAAAAGCCATGAAGATGAAGCTCAAAAGGGGTCAAAAAGGCATCAAGAAGGGAGAAAACCCGAAGCCCATGCGAAGCCCAGGGGACAGAAGTGCGAAAACAGCGAGCTGAAAATCACTGTTGGTCGCTCGGGCGACAGACCCGACGCCCGGGGGACAGTCGCTCGTAGCTCAGGCGCTGAAAATTGGCGCCCAAGCCTCACATGACCCTCAATTCACGCTTCGGGCCCTGATTTGAGTCTTTTGGACCGGGTCGCACTTTGGGACACTTTTGGCACTATTTAAAGGACCCTAGGGCTCTAGGTTTTGCATCCCTGGCAGAAGAGAACATACAATACACTTTTGGCTAATTCTTAGTCTTTCATTATTCTTTCTTTCTTCCATTGTTCATAGGTTCCCCATGTCTATGGGGAACTAATTTCTATTTGTTGTTGGGGAATGATGTAACATTGTGAACTCTCATGTATTTGAATTTGTTCTTAATTCCATATGCTTTATTTCATTATTTGTTAGAGTAATTCATCTGCTTTATTCTTGCTTCTACAATAGCATTATCTGTGAATTGCATGAGTGCCGGGAGGTTCCTTTCAATTCAGGTCCTTGTTGAATTACTCCTAAGGGTTATATTGCTCAGGGATGAGGGTATGAGTCTTAGTCGTCTTAACCTCTTGATCTTCACATATTTTTACTAGGAGTGCTAGGAATTGCATGAACTGGTAATTAGGGACAAACTTATTGACCGAGGGATCGGGTTTAAGTGTTTACGTGAGGGACGTTGGCATTAATGAATAAAGAAGAATTCTTATATACATGAGAAGGAACATGGTGAAGTCTAACCCCAACAACATAACCATCTCATATAAATCAACATCCGTTCATCTCTGTGCTCTTTTGCCATTAGTCAATCGCAATTTATTTTCTTTATTATTTCTGCATCACAAATCCATGATCTTCGTTATTTTAAGTCTTAATTAATCTTGTTTTCACACAACTGTTCAGCGCCGAGAGTCCTATGGGATACGATACTTGGTCTTACCATTTTATATTACTTATGCGACTCGGTACACTTGCCGATTTGCCCCAACAAGTTTTTGGCGCCATTGTCGAGGACTCACGGTTTAAGCTATTATATTTGTGTGAATCTTGATTAACTTTGGCTTTATTTTATTTGATTTTATTTTTTCCATTTTTACTTTTTTTTTTATTTTTCAAATCCCTAACTTCCATTTTTGTTTTATTTTTTTTGAGCTAACAATCTCTCTCTAGAATTTCTGTGCAGGTCTCACAATATGCTCTAGCAAGATGCAATTTTACCAGGATAATTTTAACTACTGGTGGGAACCTTACTCAAGCATAAATCAAAATCAATGTGAGCAAGTTGAAGGACTATTCACTAGTCCAACACAAGCTGATAGTACTACAGAGCTTGAGGAAATCCTCCAGCAGTTCTTGCAAGACTCTATCTCATTTTGGAAAAATATTCAAGCCTCATCACAAAATTTTGGGGCCCAGTGCAAGGTCCTGAGTCAGATGCTGAATGACATCACAAACAACTAGAGGTCTGATAAGGAATGCAAAGATCTTATCATTGAAAGTGACAAAGCCCTAGATGAGGCAGGAGAAAAAGAAGAAAAAAGAGAGGACGAGAGAAAAACATAAGGAAAAGAAGAAGAGAGTTTGAGCAATGAAGAGCAAGAAGAAGAAGAGAAAGAGGGAGAAATAAAAATAGAGAGAGAAGAAGAAGAAGGATTAAGAGAACAAGAGAGTGATGCAAAAGAATAAGAAGAAGGGGTTGCGAGAGAAGAAAAGAAAATTGAGAAAAACCCTTTGGACCCAAAAGGGTGCTCCAAGGAGAATAAAAAAAACAAGCACATAAAAGAACCCTTCCTCACTCAAAGAAGCATCACAGAAGAAAAAAGGGAAAACAATTCAAGCAGCCAAAATGCATCAAGAGATTGAAGATTATACTTCTGGTGAAGAAAGCACTGTAGTCAGTCCCTGGATATATCAAATTCCTAAAAAGATTAAAAAAAAAAAGAAGTTGCTGAATAAGGTGAAACACCGGGGGTCTGCAGATAAGAAAGCATCCACTGAAGAATGCAGATAACCGGGTCAAGCTAATGACATTAAAAAAGCGCTTGCTGGGAGGCATCCCAGTGTTTTTGATGCAATTTTTCCATTATTCATTTAGAAAAAAAAAGGAACGCGACGCCCGGGCGGTGGAATTGGTCGCCCGGGCGACAGCGACAAAAGTTTTAAAATTAGGTTTATAGCTCAAGCGAGCCCAACCCAAATCCATTCCTTTTTATTCCTAGGGTCTCGCCTAAGCCTCCACACTCAGATTTTCTTTCCAACAAACCTCCAAACACTCGCTGATGGGTTGTCGCAACCCATACAAATTTGATTGCAATTTAGAAATGCAGTATAATGCTAGGGAATGACCCCTAGGTCGTCTCTCAAGGACCAACTGCGGTTCAAAGTCAAGTCTAACACGAAAAAGGGGGGGGTTGAAAAGTGTTTTTGTGACTTCAAATAACTAAATTAAAATGGAAGGACATTAAACTCAACTGTGTAAGTTAGAAAACATCAAGGTAAAATAAAGTGCTAAATCCCACATTTCAACAAACAATTATCTAAACAAAATTAAAACTATTAAAATACAACACTAAGTTAGAGACATCAAAAGTAACTAAACCTACCATGCAAATTAATGCAAAACAAGGGATAATTAAACATGCTTTTTCATCTATCAATTATGTGACCAATATTCATCTACCAAATAAAATTAAAAGTGCAAATAGCTTGAGATACCCCCTTGGGCCGTGAGCTCATAGTTCTCCAAAATCCAATTTCAATTTTTGACTTTTCTTCCTTAATTGAACATGCAAGGTGTGTTGAATTCTTATCCATGTGCTCCATGTTTCAAGACAACAAACATATCCCTTCCATATCACCTAAAACCGTCCACCACTCCTTGCATGCAACAAAAATTATGGTTCCACACACCAAGGCTCATAAATCACGTGAACAATGCAAAGGTTTACAAGAGAAATTGCTTCAAAACCAAAGGGTAAAAGGATTCAACCCCAAATGCTACTTCCAATGTGCCAAGTAAGCAAAACCCAAGGAAAACAAACAACAAACATCTCCATTCCCTTAGCCCTTCACGTCAAAAACAATGCTTAAGACAAAGCTAAAATGGGAAACATTCCCTTAGTCAAAAATAGCATCTCATGTGTTTGGCCAAATCGGGTAAAAAATTAATTGCACCTTCTCTCTTCCTTCTCCACTCCATTTTCGTTTTTCTCTTCAACAACCAAGCTTTCAAATTGTTTCTTCCATTCTCTGAACCGAGACACACTCCAAGGAACCCAAAGCTCAATTGCAAAATGATTCAAGAACAATAAAACCAAGTTCTACCTTCATAAATCCAACTTCAAAACACACTTTTCTTCAACTTTTTGACCCAAACAAAATCAAACCCTTAGCTTCCCTTGCTGCACCGTTCAGCCACCATCATTAAACACAAAGTCCAGCTCAAAATATGTTTCCAAAATTCAAGAACAAAATGCTAGAAGAAAATGGTTCAAGAATACAATACCCAAGCACCAACTTAAGCCTTTTTCACTACCAAACTTGACAATAACTCCATTTTCATCCTCCAATCCAAGAAACTCAAAGTAAAAACGAAATCACTGCAGCAAAATGATGAGAAAACCGAAATGGAGAATGAGTCTCCCTTCAACCCAAGAGACCATCATCAAAAGGCAAGAAGAAACACTTCAAACTCATGCTTCCAACTCCAAAAAGCAAGAAATAAGATGGGGAAAGGGAAGGTTTTTCACCACCACCAAGCAAAGAGTACCAAGATTTAAGTAAGAGAAGAAGAAAATTTCATCTTTGCTCATTCACAATGGCCAAAACCGTAGCACACAAAGGCTCTCCATGAGAGTGTTCAAAACCTAAGCAAAATGAAGTGAGTGTCTCGGCAATTTTGCTCTAAATGCCGTCCCACACACCCAAAATGGTGGGGTCCACCTCCTAGAAACCCTAGGGTTCAATGCCACATGTCCCTCAAAGTTTGGGCCTAACATAAAATTTGCCCACAAGGGCCCAATGCACCAAAAGCTTAAGTAAAGTTCTTAATCAACAAGACTACAATTTTAATTAAATTTGCAATGACTAAATATTAAATCTTGAATGTCCATGCCATCTCCTAATGCTCCAAAATATGTCTCCAATATTTTCCCTGCAATTAAACATGCAATTAATTAGCTCAGAAAATCCAAATTAGTGAAAATATGAATTTCCGACCAAATGAAGCACAGTTAGGACAAATGGGGAAATAATGGGCAATTAAACACAATTCCCTGATTTATTTGAGTGCAATAAACCAAATATAGTCAAGAAATAACGACTCATCAAAATAGACCACACTTAGTCTTTTGCACTCCTGGGCAAAATTAAGACGGAAAACAGGGAACAGATCTGAGGACATCAGGAAGAGACACCGACTCAACAGACAGACACAAAGTTGCACAGTTCTCACAAAATCTGGACAGTGAAAGGCATAGGCAGAATCCCACACAGAGTCAATGAAAGCAGATACTCACAGAATCATCCAAGCAGTTCAGTACATGGAAAACAATCAATCAGTTCAAGAGATGAATCAAAAGCAACAGAGCCTCACAGATGCACACAATCAGTGTTTCTCTCAAGTGTTTAAGGTAAATCAATATCACTCAATGCACTCAAGAAAGTAGACACACATAGACTCGGCAAGCCTCTAATATCAAGACTCAAGCACATTCGCATGTTCAAATCAAAAGGTCTTTTCATGGTTGTAATGGGGCCAATGACAAGGGAGGATACATCTGGATAAGAAGCTACAAACCAAAAGGAACAAAGGAGCAATGGGGAACAAGTGTAAACACCTTCAAACACACCCACAACCTCTAATTCCATCCTTTTCTTGACTCCGTTATTCACAAATTTTTTTTCTGTATTTTTCCTCTCTTTTTTTTTTTATTTTGTCTCTTTTCTTTTTCTATTCAACATACAATTCAAAAGACAAGATACATGATATTTACAATGCAACCGCAAGAAGAGGACTCACTAGCCAATTCATCTGCAACTCCTAAGAGACCACACTTATTCCCAAAACAATTCCAAAGCTCCAAAATTCCCTAAGGTTCAGGTAATCATGGTTTTTCACTTCGGCTATTGTATGAGCTTCAAAACAAAAAAATGGGGGAAGTATTGGCTCAAGGGGGCTAACAAAGAGATCATAACAGGGTAGGCTATCTGGCTAGAGAGGCTCAATCAACAAAATGCCTTTATCATTTTCAAACATGCTCATGAATCAAGAATTATCAACAGAGTCAAGCCAAGGAAAATGTGCAAGCAATCTAGAGACATATCAAACAAGAGAAAGATCATAAAATGGCTCAAATCTCACACAGGTAATCGGTCACAATTAATCCAACTCTCAAACATCATGATTATCTTCCAAGCAAGGAGTCCAACAAAACAGAGTATCAATGCAGTGAAGGGAAACTAGCAACCTAATCACAGTCCAGAATTCACGAAAAGCATGCAAAACTGTACACCAGACATAACAAACTACATAAAAACCGAAACATAAAACAAAGAAACAACCTCCCCTAATAGACCACACTTAAACTACACAATGTCCTCAGTGTGTCACAATCAACAGATCAACAATCAGAACAATCATCAGATACAGACAAAGTGCAATAAAAGTGAAGAGGGAAGGAGAAAAGAAACTCCCTGAGTCAGATGGGAGGGTAGGTGTGGTTGACCAAAGACGTCTCCTCCACCACTGAATCCAACAAAGAAGGATTGCTGAGGAAAGGCTTCAGTCTATGCCCATTCACCTTGAAGCTTGTAGCTGCAGATGGATCCTGTATCTCGACTGCACCATAAGGATAAACATTAGTCACAACAAAAGGTCCAGTCCACTTTGATCTCAACTTACCACCCATGAGGCCGAGCTTAGAGTTATACAACAAAACCTGCTGGCCAACCTCGAAGTCCTTTCTAACAATGGAACTATCATGGAACCTCTTGGTCCTTTCTTTGTAGAACTTTGAATTCTCATAGGCCTCCAATCGGATCTCATCCAATTCATTAAGTTGCAACTTCCTTTCCTCTCCAGCTTGGTCAATGGAGAAGTTGCAAATCTTCACAGCCCAATATGCCCGATGCTCAATCTCAACTGGTAAATGGCATGCCTTTCCAAAGACAACCCGATAGGGAGACATCCCAATGGGTGCTTTGTAGGCAGTCCTGTGAGCCCAAAAAGCATCATCCAACCTATTGCTCCAATCCTTTCTGTTGGGCTGGACAATCTTCTCCAAAATCCTCTTAATCTCCCTGTTGGAGATCTCAGCCTGCCCATTTGTTTAGGGGTTGTAAGGTGTAGAAACTCTGTGTGTCACCCCATACTTCTTGAGCAAGGCTTGCATGGATCTGTTGCAAAAATGGGTTCCCTGATCACTAACAATCGCTCTAGGTACTCCAAACCTGCAAAAGAGGTGAGATCTAACAAAATCTACAACAACACGAGCATCATTAGTCCTAGTGGCTCTAGCTTCCACCCATTTTGAAACATAATCCACAGCAAGGAGAATATAAGAGAAACCAAAAGAAACAGGAAAAGGACCCATGAAATCTATACCCCAGACATCAAACACCTCACAGAACAGCATAGGTTGTTGAGGCATCTCCTGTCTCTGTGAAATAGGTCCTCCTGCTCTCTGACATGGCTCACAGGTGCTACAAGTCCTCTCCGCATCCTTGAAGATGGAAGGCCAATAGAAACCGCAATCAAGTACCCTGCGAGCTGTTCTTTGAACCCCAAATGACCACCAGGTGAGGAGGCATGACAAAACTGGAGGACCGAGTCAATCTCATGGTCCGGAATGCACCTCCTAGTAACCTGGTCACTGCACAACTTCCACAGATATGGGTCATCCCAAACATAATACTTAGCATCACTCTTAATTTTGGCAATCTGAGCACGTGATGCTAAGGGAGGAAAAACAGAAGCAACCAAATAATTCACAATGTATGCAAACCAAGGAGTAGGGTGAGAAGAAGAAATCAGTAACAAACTCTCATCAGGAAAGTCATCCTGGATGGGCAACACATCAGCTTCATCCCCAGCTCTCTCAATGCGGCTGAGGTGATCTGCAACCAAATTTTGTGCTCCACTCCGGTCTTTAATCTGCAAGTCAAACTCCAGGAGCAGTAGCATCCACCTGATCAATCTAGGCTTTGACTCAGCCTTTTTCAACAAAAACTTCAAAGCTGCATGGTCAGTATACACAATAACAGGAGATCCAAGCAAATACGACCTAAATTTATCAAGGGCAAACACAATTGCGAACAACTCCTTCTCAGTCGTAGTGTAGTTTGCTTGGGCAGCATCCAAAGTGCGTGAGGCGTAGTAGATCACTCTAGGCATCTTGCCAATCTTCTGTGTCAGGACATCTCCAAAGGCATGATTTGATGCGTCACACATGAGCTCAAATGGGACTGTCCAACTGGTGCCTGAATGATCGGAGTGGTGGTCAAAGCTTCCTTCAGGCAATCAAACGCCTGCTTGCACCTGTCATCAAACTCAAAATCGATGTCCTTCTGCAGTAGTCTAGACAAGGGAAGCGCCTTCTTGCTGAAATCCTTGATGAAGCGCCTGTAGAAACCTGTATGTCCTAGAAAAGATCTAACCTCTCACACGCAAGAGGGGTAAGGCAACTGCGAAATCACAGATATCTTAGTAGGATCTACCTCTATTCCCTTTTCAGAAATGATGTGCCCTAGAACCAAACCTTGTTCAACCATGAAGTGACATTTCTCAAAATTGAGAACAAGGTTTGTTTCTATGCATCTTTTCAAAACTTTTTCCAAACTGTCTAAACATGCATCAAAAGAGGATTCATACACAGTAAAATCATCCATAAACACCTCTATGCAACTCTCAAGAAAGTCGCTAAAAATGCTAAGCATGCACCGCTGGAAGGTACCAGGGGCGTTGCATAGGCCAAAGGGCATCCTCCTATAGGCAAAAGTGCCAAAGGGGCAGGTGAATGTGGTTTTCTCTTGGTCCTTAGGAGCAATATTGATTTGGAAATAACCAGAAAAACCATCAAGAAAGCAATAATGAGATTTACCTGTCAGGCGCTCCAGCATCTGATCAATGAATTGCAGGGGGAAGTGATCTTTCCTGGTTGCTTGATTGAGCCTCCTATAATCAATGCAGACTCTCCAGCTGTTCTGCATTCTTGTGGGAATCAACTCATCCCTCTCATTTTTCACAACCGTGAGGCCAGTCTTCTTGGGAACAACATGGATGGGGCTCATCCACTGACTGTCTGAAATAGGGTAGATGATCCCAGCTTGCAAAAGCTTGGTCACCTCCTTCTTGATGACGTCCATGATCACGGGGTTTTGCCTTCTTTGTGGCTGTCTCACTGGCTTTGCCCCATCTTCCAAAAGAATTCTATGCATGCATGTGGATGGGCTAATACCAGGTATGTCAACCAAACTCCAAGACTCAAGAAAGGAAGAAGAAAAAGGAAGAAAAGAAGAGTTTACAGACCGCTCAGCGCCAAATTCGAGCGCTGAGCGCCCAAAGCGAGGGGAAGTCTCGCCTGGCGCCCAGGCGGTCACGCTGAGCGCCCAGAGCGATTAGGGGCAAACCACTCAGCGGTGAGATTGGCCGCTGAGCGGTGGCGCGGCTTGAAAACAGATTCTTTTAGCAGAGGAGGACGTCCATAGCTACTTTACACCCCTTGGAGAACATTTCTTGGATGCTTAGGCTCCTCTTTATCCAATCTAGGGTTTGCTTTTCCATTCTTTCATTATATTTCATCTAGTTTCACCATGACAATGGTGAACTAAACCCTTTGTTGTTGGGGAACAATGTAATCTTTTGAAACTCTTATTTATCCAAATTCTTATTTATTTCATATGCTTTGTCATATACTTGGTTTATCAATTGTTGGGTTCCTTACCTTTGCTTAACGCTTTTATCGTTTAACTCATTCGGTAAATGTTGTTTGTCTTTATTGATACGGGGACGTACGGTAATGTCATGAACTGGAGGGAATTCCTTGATTATGCTAATACCGCCTAGGGATGGGGGTAGGACGATCAATTGTATTTTGCTTCCGTTTGTTTTGCATTATTATTTACTAGGGGAGGCTAGGGATAGCAAGCCGGTAATTAATAATAGGCTTTTTTCACCAAGGGATTGGGTTAAGGGTAGATCAAGAAAGTTTGCATGGCAATTGGATAAACAAGTGAATTAAATAAGAAGAGTAGATTTATGAGAGTGGATAAGATGAAATTTTAAACCCCAACAACTCCATCCATTCATAGTTTTTCCTTGCCAATTGAATCACTTGCATTTGCATGTTTAGTTTTTGTTCTTTGCATTCAAAACCTAAATTTAATTCTTTTCTCAAGTCTTAAGCAATTAGGTTACACGAAAGATTAGGCATTTGAGTCCTTTGGGAGAACGATATTGGGTTTACCAATTATATTACTTGATAACGATCTGATACACTTGCCAGGGTCTTAACAGAGGATAGAGATAACAAGTTGATAATTAGTAATAGGCTCTTTCGCCAAGAGATTGGGTTAAGGGTAGACTAAGAAAGTTTCCATTCATCCATAGTCTTTTTCTAGCCAATTTTCACTTCATTTGCATGTTTACTTTTGTTATTTGCATTCAAAACCCTAAAATTAATTTCTTGTCAAGTCTTATGCGATTGGTTTACATGAAAGTTAAGCCCTAAGAGTCCTTTGGGAAACAATACATGGACTTACCTATTTTATATTACTTGATAACGATCTGATACACTTGTCAGGGACTTAACAATTCCACACTTTAGCAATACTCATACCCATAAATTTTAAAAATTCTTGATCACCTGCATGTTAGTTTGTGGTTTATTTTATATTAAAATTAAATAAAAAAAAGTTTGAAATTTGTCTAACAACCTGTGACCATCCCAAGTTTGTAATGAATGCGAATGATGATCATCGACGATGTCACAAGTTAGGGAGTTTTGGTCACAATGTTAAGTTTCCACACAGACTTCTTGGTTGATTGTTAAGGGATAATACACAAGTCTATATAAACCTTTTTTGTTTCTAAAAACCTTTCAATGTGGGTCTTAATTACCGGTGTTAATTTTAATACACAAATACGTGGTTATTTCAATGCTATTGGGTTGTTAGGCTCCCTTCCTATGTGGATAACAGGCCTAAATAATGTGGACCATTATGAGTCACTAGGTTTAATGGATATATGGGTCAGATTAGCAAAACAATTAGAGTCATTTAAGGATATAAAAAAGCCAAGTGAGAGAGAAACGAAGAGATAAAGTCTTTGCCGCATAAGCATACACCTCCATTGGTGTTTTCGTCGTTGTGAAGTCGTTCACTGTTGGATCAGGTTGAGTTTTGGACAGTGGGTTCCAGACATATGGTTCTGAATTTTGACCGGTTGGATCTCCAACTGGAGGTCCAGTTTGGGAGAAATCAATCCCGCAAAAGCAGCCCTGTTTTGGAGAATTTTCATCTTCTTTGTTCTCATTTGTAAGCATTTATGCTTAGTTAGTTTGGCTGACTGAAAATCCCATTTGGTGTTTTGTTGGAGAATCTTTTGTACCTTATTATTTATCATAGTGGATTCTTTCTTTTGAATGAACGACTCGTGGTTTTTATCCTTACAATGAGCGGCTTTCCACGTTAAAATTTTTGGTGTCTCTTTATGCTTTGGATTTTTGTTTTTGTTTTATTTGTGTGGTGCTCCTCACAGATTCTCGCATGAAGGGGGATAGATTTTCTGTTGCGTTGTTACTATTTGTTAAGTTGTTATTTTTTTTGGCCCTTTTTCCCATCAAAGTGGTACCAGAGCTCTTTGGTTAAGGGACTATTCAGTTTATGGGGATTGACGCATTATTTGTCAGTTAGAAGCCGAAGATTTTCTCCCTTTTTAATTCCCTTTTCTTTTTAATCAAACAATAAATGAAGAATTACTTCATTTTTAATCCAATAATAAACAAAGAGTTGTAATACTTGGACAGTTCAATTTAAAAACCACCAATAATACGTTGTAATACTTGGATGTTTAAGAAGTAAAAGGCTAACTCCAATAACTGTTGAACCGCATAGTAAGCATGACAACTTCAAAATTGATGAAGAAGACATAATCCAACAAGAGACAATGTCATGAAAACCACAAGTCTGCTCATTTCATTGTAATGGAAGAATCAATTCAAAGAGATAACAAAAGAAAACGCACAGAAGATGACAAATCTACATTGTTTCCAATCAAATCACTTCCCACAGACTTATTGCTTAATGTGGTTGCAAAGGTAAGTTCTGAATCTTTCATTGATCATTACAACATGAAAGTATGTTGTAGAGATTTTTTGAATGCCACAAAAGGCAATTATATGTGGCAGCAAATTTCTTTAGAAAAGTTTTCGTTGATTTCATGGTCATGTAATGAAAAAGCAAGGGCATTCGATATTTTCATGCAAAGTTGTAAAGAGGGTGGAAATATTAAAGCTTTGTATAGAGAGGGATTAAGAGAAATAATTATATATAAGGGAAATATTGAAAAAGGCATTAATGACTTGAAAATGGCTGCCAAAAAGGGTTATCTTGAAGCAAAATATGTATATGGTTGGATCTTATTATGTTCATACGATAGTGATTTAAGAAAATAAGGGGTTGAGTATATGCAATTTTTGAGAAATGTCAATTGTTTTGTAAGGTGTAGAAATAAGTTAGTAACTTTGTTGGGTAATGTATGGAGAAATCCTCATGGAACACTGTTGCGCAATCCAACTCCTTTATGTTCCTAGAGAGAATGCAATGGTTAGAGAATGAAGAAGTCTTATTTTTGGGAAATAGTGGATACTGAAGATGATGATGATAATATTAAAAACTCATGTGGAAATTATAGGTGGGATGTTGAGTTAGACTTTTTTTATAATCTTTTATTCTATTCTATTTAGTTTTAGTTATCTTCCAATCATGCAAATTATTAGTTCACCGATCAACAATAATTCTGCAACAGAGAATATGAATTTGGTTGTTTGATTTTAATTTTGTAATCAGTGGCTTTTTAAGCCATCTTTTGTTTTGTTGGTTGTAATCATCTTTTGAATATTAATGAAATTCTCTTTTGGCAAACATTCGTGAATGGGGATTGAATTGTTCAAATTTATTAAATATTATTAAATCACTTTTGTGATTGCAATTGTCCATTTTAATGTTACATCATTACATTGCATGCAGTATATGTTATTCTTTCTTTTTAAAACACCAATATTACGTCAAATGATAAAGCTACTCCACGTATTATTAAGATATGAACGTTAACAAAGGGAAGTCGACGTATTATTTAATATTACGACAATAGGTCTCTCCTTTTTTTTTTTACTTTTATCTTTTTTTCTTTTTTCTTCTTAACCTCCAATAACACGTCGATTTTGAAAATATTCGACGTCCTCTATTCATTCCTAGAAGGAGTTTATGAATTTTATTATTTGAAGTTGTAGTGTTTTGAAAGGCCTTGGAGTTGTTACAAGTTAACACAACTGTTGTTACAAAAATTTTATGAATGGATGTCTACTTAACTAATTACTGTTGGGAAAGGCCTGATATGGGCTTCAATTAAAAGGCAGTCTACTTAAATGATGTATGGGAAATTGCAATTTGTTGCTAGAAACGAAGAGTTTGACATCAATTTCCTTAGACTTCCAAAGTGTCTTTTTGGTTTAATTCTTTTTTCTTTTAATCGAACAATAAACGTCGAATTCCTTGTGCATCTGACATATTATTCGTTATCCGAGGTCGCTTTTTTTTTTCTTTTTCCTTTTTAAATTCCCATAGAACGTCTACTCTATGGGGCTTCGACGTGAAAGGCATTGGAGCGTGTGTGAGCATTAATTTTGTGTTGTTACCAGAGTGGCTGTGAGCATTAATATTGACTCTATAAATATAATGCTTAATTTTGTTGTAAATAAACTAGCAACGACGACGTTTATTTATTTAGTTCTTTTTTATTATTTTTTCTTTTTCTTTTAAACCAACTAGTAAAACATCCTTGTAATTGTGGCTTTGACGTTTTGAAGGGCTCCCAACATGTTCGAATTTTGTGTTAACTTTTTCTTTGTTTTTCTATCAAATCTTTCAAGGTAACTAAAACGATTCATTCTTTGTGGTTTGATTCTGTCCTCTTGAAAAGCTTGAGGGAGTGATCAACAAAAACAAAGAAGAGGTTATTACATTTGGATATTTGACACCCTTTCAAAACTTTACAACTTCCATTCATTTAATTTCTCATAACAATATGTTAACTTTTTTGTTTGTTTTTCTATCAACTCTTTCAGAATCACAAAAGCTATTTGAATCTAAATAAACGTCGAACTGTTTTATCAATTCGATGAATATAACGCCACAACAAGAAGAACACATAATAAAACAGAACAAAACAAGGACATCACAACTTAGTACTATGGCGTTTTATTGGTTGATTTAAAAGAAAAATAAAAGAATAACTAATAGCTGTAATATACAACGTCCATCTTTTGTTATTGTTGACGTCAGATTATTTACAACCAAATTTAGTATTTATTTATTTTGTATTGGACGTCAGTTGTTTCCTTAACTGAAGTTATGTGATTACCTAGGTTTCGTACACCAAGGACCATCACGTCAGACTCCAAATTGTTCGACGTTCTACATTGGTATAAACGTCGAAACAATAAAGTGGGCGATGTTCTGTTTGGTTTAAAAGAGAAAAGAAATAAAGAATAAAAAATGAATTCATTCTCTGTCATATAAAACGTCGAATATTTAGCATGGTGGACGTAAAATGTGGGTAGGATACAGTCCGAGTATAGGAATGATGGAATGCTTGTGAATGAATCAGGTAGCTTAGTTGCTAACTCAAACATATGGCCATATGTGATAACAAAACGATGTGTAGGGAATATGTTTGCAGAATTGTAAGTCATGTCATTTAGTGTTAATTAGTAGCAATTCTAGTTTCTTATTTCTTGAAGTAACATATTCTCTGTATCTTATGAATTTAGTTTTATGCAGAAGAGATAAACTGACATGGGAAGATACAACAAACTTGGCCTCATTCTTTGGGGAACAACTGCATTATCTTCATCTTTTGTCATATCCGCCTCCAAATATCTCATCTTTCTCTGATATTGATCATGAATTAAACTTGAGGCTAATGGTTATATTGCAACTGTTAACAGTAAATTAAATGTTACAGCAGATTGGTGGCTCTTCACCAGAACCTTAGCAAAGATGAGGAAAGATGTGTCAAGCCGTTTGATCAAGTGGTACAATTTGCCCCTTTTAGCCCATGACTTCCTGTTAAACAGAGTAGAAGTCATTCATCAAGTAAAAGAAAGGAGATATGTTTCAATAGGATTTTGTCTAAGCTTCCAGTGATCGATTTTGATATTGACAAAGAAAGAGCACTGAACGTGATCGACAAACTGGGTGTGATAAGATAATTGCAAGCTTTTTTGACTGCCTTTAAAATCAATTGAAAGGAGAAATAGTACTTGTACACATGCAACATTCTTACTGTTGAATGCCATATTTTTGCAGAACCTTTGGTACTTTGGATTCGTTTGGGTAAAGTTCCATGTGATGTAGATATCTTTATATGGCACCAAGAAGGTAATTGTTGAGACGTTAGGCATTGATGCTTGAATGAATGTGACTGTAAAGCTCACTTATTGTTGGAGCGGAGTAGACTAGTTCATTCTTGAGTGTATATATTATGGTGTAGCCTCGATACACTGTCCATCCTTTTTCACATTTGTCTTTTTCTTCTTTTGGTTTGGCTATCCAATGTAAAAAATTTTATTTACCAAATTTTATTATCTCAGTTTTTAGGTTTATTTTATTTATTTTAATTAATTGTGATATATATAAATATATATAAATATATATATATAAAAAAAAGTATATATATATATATATATATATATATATATATACATATATATGTATGTATATATATATACATATATATGTATATATATATATACATATATACGTATATATGTATACATATATACGTATATATGTATACATATATACGTATATATGTATACATATATACGTATATATATATACGTATATATGTATACATATATACGTATATATGTATACATATATACGTATATATGTATACATATATACGTATATATGTATACATATATATATATATATATGTATACATATATATATATATATATATGTATATATATATGTGTATATATATATATGTGTATATATATATATATCAGTTTGTTAACACGTATACGTCTGTTTTTCAGTTGGTACGTTTTAATAATGTGTACCTGATACACGAGGTCCAAGCCCACCAAATAAAGAATAACCCCAAGAGCATGGTGAACGGTAAAATGGACAATTCTACATAAAGAGGGGTGTGCCTATCATAAAAGGGGGTGGCATTAGTGTTTACTTTTCCATAGGCACCTAGCATATTTTATATGTGTTTAATAAAGCTTTCTAGAAGCCACACACACTTAGCACATGGCTAATTAGTTGGAATGAGATCTGAAACGTGTGGCCTTGAGATTGGTCTATAAAATCTCATAGGCTAAGCTTGTAAATCACTTTTGGATGATAAATGAGAAATTCTGCTGAAACTAATTTTCCAGCCAGTTTCTCTGCACCGGAAGTCACACCCGTGCTTCTTTTTCCATCACTGCAACTTCCTTCCTTGGGTGGAAGGCCGGCTGAGTTGTAATCACCTCACCTAAAGCACTTCTTCCATTCCAAACAGCCACTGCATAACACCTTCTCCGCTGCTCGTTTCCATTACTTCCGCTGCCAGAAATTCCTTTCTCTTCCAATGAATCCGCTCACTACTCTGTTCTGCATCTAACACCTGGACCGAAGCTATCATTTGGTATTCAGAGCAAGGTTGCTGGGTCCGTGAGATAAGTTTCATCACTCTGTAATTTTGATTCTGTCATCATCATTCCTTCACTGTCTTTGCATCTCTGTTACTGTTTCATTGGTTTTGAATTTTTTTTTAGGATCCTTTGAGTCTTTGATCTGTGCCACCTTTTATTTGATTGAGTCTTCTCATTTTTAATCGGTTGAAATTATTGGTTGAGTCATTTTCAATTTGAGAATCAATCCTGTTATGTCATATGTCATGTTCAATGCAAGTTTTGTTGAAAATTCTGGTTGAAAACCGTGTGTTCTGCATTTGTGACTGAAGATCTACATGAGATAAATATTCTCTACACCATCTGTGAGCTATGACAAACAAGATGATGAGCTCATGTGCATGATTTGGTAATAATCCTTGTAGAATTCAGTAAGTCCATACAGAGCAAACTGCATCTGTTTTGAATTCCAGAAAACATTGTTTTGTTGCTTCAGCTGTTATGCGGTTTTGTCTTCTGTCATACTTACTTATGCTTACATGAATGCTGATCCATAATTAACATTGAATGAAGCATGAATGAGTATGTTAATTCAGATTTGATTGATCAAAAGCAGTAAACCGATCTGCAGAGTTCTTTGTGTAGTCAATTCTGCGTGTTGATTTGGATTGAGCATTAGATCATTGCCAATCATCTAATTGATATTTCTGCCACTTTGAGCAATTTTCTTTGGCTGTGTCAAGTTCAATTCTGTTGTGTTCAAGCTGAATTACACTTGCTTGCAAAATTTGGCTGTCTTAGTTGCTTAAAATAGTTTGCTGCAGAACTGTTATACTCAAATTCTGTTATACAATGAATCTTAGCTGAAATTGTGTTAAAACAACTTTGTTTCAATCATTCAAACATGTTTGCATCAGTCTAAGATGAGTAGTTGTTGTTTTGTGCAAAATGACTAGGTGACGTGCCAAATTTTTGGGTCAATTTCTGGTCAAAACCGTAGCAGTGCAGTAAAATCTCAAGCTCTAGATTGAAATTGGTGATTTGTCAATACTTGTGGATGTAGTAAAAGCTTGGTTCTATTAAAATTCATTCAAGATTGTTCAAACAATAAGAAAAGCAAATTAAAAAGCTGAGAGAACCAATGCATCCAGTTGTGAAATCTGTCAATTCTGAATGACCAAATTCTGCATAATTTTGATGTACTGGTATTTCACCTCAGCTTAGAGCACAAACAAGTTTCAATTATCTAAACAAACTTATTAGTGCTATTAAACTGAGAGTTTAAGGTCCAATTGTTGTTTTGGATACTAGAGTTGCTTATTTTGATATGCACATGAACTGAATATGTCAAATTGTGATATAGAGTGAATCTGCTAAGGAAAACTGTGCAAACAAGTTTATTTTCATCCATTAAATATGTTTGTGCAAAGCTAAGTGGAGTATTAAGTGTTCTGTGCAATTTCACTGTCCAACTATGCCAAATTTTAAGCAAGTTTTGAGTCAAATTTGTTGCTGCAACAGTTCTGCATAATTGTAATTGTGAAATGAATTTCGAGCAAAGGTTGTAGCAAAAGCTTGGTGCCATATAAAAAAAAAAGTAAAACACATTCAAAAGATTCTGTAATCCAATTAAGAAGCTAGTGGACCAGTGCAACCATTTTCGAAATCTGGAACTCCAAATTCATAATTCTGCATCAAACTGATATGTCTTTATGACATTTTCACAAACAGTTTGTAAACATTGCACTGCACCACTGATTTCAGCTCAATTTCGACTTGTGATCTTTTCTTGTTCTTTTAATCCACTCTAGAACTAATCCTAGGATCATTTTGAGGTGCTTCCTTGATTACTACCCGAGTAATTGCTTGTTTTTTGAGTTATTGGCAATCTGGCACACAAGCTGTTTGATAAAAAGACTTGTGCTGCTATCATTTTGAGTCACTTTCTGGCAGTGTCACAACTCGTTTCTGGTCTGTTGATGGTATCACGGTGGTTTGTTTAAAGTGCTTTATGTAGGTGCAATACAGCCAGACTGCAATACATCCAAGGTAGCATCATAGGAAGAAGAGTGATTGAAGAATAAGCACGCGGAATCCAACTCTGGTGCAGCAGATTCCTCAGCCAGAATTGTCCGACACAGTGCAGCATCAGTCTCTGAATTATGCAGCAGCAGAGTTCTGTTGAGTGCAGCAACACTTTTGTGTAGAGTGCAATCACTTGCAGCTGAGATTTTAGTGTGAATTAATCTAATTCACCCCTGTTTTCTGAGAAGCCAAAGCTGCACACCTCATTTCCTTCTCACTTCCTTGTTGTTTCAAGTCATTTGTTTTGCAAAAATACTTGTAAATGGCCATTAAACAAGTGACTTGGAAGAATTCACAAGTGTTCTTCCATCACTTGTAAATTTTTTTTTTTTTTTTTTTTTTTTAGTAAGTGAAATCTTTTCATCCTTACTTCAAGAAAACTTTTAAATTCATAAAATGTTTGGAAGATATTCTTCTAGGAATTTTAATTTTGATAAGCCACTTAGTTACAAAGACATCAAGAGAGAACATGATAAAGCTAGAAGGAAGACTTGTTCATTTCATGAGTTTGATAGGATTGAGGATAATTTGTATAAACAAGCTAGGGAAAATATTCCATTCTTTGGTGAGGATATTGGTGCATTAACATACTTAGCTTGGGAAAGGGAAATTGAGGACATGCAATTCTTCATGGTAAGTAGAAGTAAATCTGAATCCTATTACTCTAGAGATTGTGAATCTTACATCCTTAGTCTTTACACTTCTAGATTTGAGAGTCATGTAAAAGAGTGGTGGGAAGAAAGACAATACCATGTTAGAATAGGAAGAAAATCTCCCATTCATAATTGGAAAGAATTGAAAGCTTGTTTGAGAAGAGAGTTTGTGCCTCCCAATATTCAAAGTAACTTAGAACTTATGAGAGAGCTTATTAGAGAAGGCCAGTCATTCATTAACAATCTAAGTGGGTTCTCGTAGGGAAAGTGAGTTTCTAGAAAATCTTAAGAGGTTATGGGAAGAGACAAGCAAATATAGAGATGAGAGATTAAAAAGAGAAAAACAAGAGCAAGAATCAAGAGAAAGAAGAGAAAAAGAAAGAAGAGAAAAAGAGAGAAGAGAACAAGAGAGAAGAGAGCAAGAGAGAAAAGAAGAAGAGCAAAGAAGAGAGAAAAGAGAGCAAGAGAGAAAAGAAGAAGAGACAAGAGAGAGAAGCAAAGAAGAAGAGCCAATAAAGCAAGAAGAAGAACAAGAACTAACAAAAGAGCAAGCACCACTTCCTCCTACACTCCTCATAGAACCAAGACTATTAAGGGGAGGTTTTCCATCCTTTAACTTTTCCCCATCTATCTTTGAGTTTTCTCATTTTAATTTTTTTTTCAAAGAAATTGCCATATCATATTTTCAAAATTTAGAACTTTTAACACATGGCAATTCACAACTTGAGCTATGGTTACCTCTTTGGTTCCCACTAACTCAAGACAAAAGTAAATTTTTAAAAGAAGTAAGGCTTCATAAAATTATAAAGCTTGAACAATCTAACATTAGGAAGCCTTCTTCTAAACATACCTTTTCATGCATCTTGTTGGGTCAATTGAAATTAATTAGTGATATGTTTGATGCTTATTGCAGATTCACATTTGACCCTGGAGGAACTTATATGGAGCCAACAAAAATAAGTCCTCATAAAGACGACCCACCAGATTTGAGGACAAATCCTTTCCAAGAGGGAGGGGATGATACACGGGGCCCAAGCCCACCAAATAAAGAATAACCCCAAGAGCATGGTGAAGGGTAAAATGGACAATTCTACATAAAGAGGGGTGTGCCTATCATAAAAGGGGGTGGCATTAGTGTTTACTTTTCCATAGGCACCTAGCATATTTTATATGTGTTTAATAAAGCTTTCTAGAAGCCACACACACTTAGCACATGGCTAATTAGTTGGAATGAGATCTGAAACGTGTGGCCTTGAGATTGGTCTATAAAATCTCATAGGCTAAGCTTGTAAATCACTTTTGGATGATAAATGAGAAATTCTGCTGAAACTAATTTTCCAGCTAGTTTCTCTGCACCGGAAGTCACACCCGTGCTTCATTTTCCATCACTGCAACTTCCTTCCTTGGGTGGAAGGCCGGCTGAGTTGTAATCACCTCACCTAAAGCACTTCTTCCATTCCAAACAGCCACTGCATAACACCTTCTTCGCTGCTCGTTTCCATTACTTCCGCTGCCAGAAATTCCTTTCTCTTCCAATGAATCCGCTCACTACTCTGTTCTGCATCTAACACCTGGACCGAAGCTATCAGTACCGGATTATAGTAGACAAAAATACCCTCATTTATAATGAATTTTAAAAGTTAAGGATATTTAAATAATTTTCATTCTCAAAACTACAAAAAAAAAAAACTCCAAACTCTTACTCACCTCCTTCATTCCTCTCAACCCTTTCTCTTTCATCTCTCTCACTCCAACATTTTTTTTGTCATCCCTATTGTCCCAATTGAAAAAAATCAGAAACATTGTTTTGAGAATAGAAATTAAAGAAATAGGTATAGAAGAGCTTCATAGGAGTACAATTCTTTTAATTCTAGGTTGTAATCTTATATCTTGTATATCATATCAAAAGAGAAAGAAAAAAGAAATACTTTGTGTAAAGAGAAAAGGACAATAGAGGGAAATATCTTGTTCTTTAAAGATATAATGAAATGTGGAATGTGGTGTAGATGTGTAAATGATGTATGAAAATTTAATAGATTTATGAAGGTTTTATTTACATGATTTAATTTAAAAATGAAATTTAATAAGAAGGAAAAATATATAACACATCTTCCAAATGAACGAAACAGAGCAAGAATAACAAATTACGATGTTGCGGGTTGTTGTGTGTGGCTGAGGGAGAGTATGGAGACGAGAGAGAAACAAATTGGATAAGTGAGGAAGGTGGATTAGGGTTAGGCAATGATTTTGTATGTTTCTGATTTTTTTCAATTGGGGCAACAGTATGAATGACAGAGAAAATGTTGGAGTGAGAGAGATGAAAGAGAAAGAGAAAATGTTGGAGTGAGAGAGATGAAAGAGAAAGGGTTGAGAGGGATGAGGGAGGTGAGTAAGGATTTGGGGATTTCTTTTCTTTTTTTTAGTTTTGAAAATGAAATATCTTTGACCTTAAAATTTAGAATCCATCATAAATGAGGGTATTTTTGTTTACTATAATCCGATACACAATGTTAAAACGTACCTACTGAAAAAACAGGTCTACGCGTGTTAACAAACCCCATATATATATATATATATATATATATATATATATATATATATATATATATATATATATATATATATATATATATATATATATATATATATATATATATATATATATTATTTCAATTGGCATTTAATGTATACATTTATTATTTTAATTTACATTTAATGTATACATTTACTATTGACATTTAATGTATACAATCATTATTTTAATTGACATTTAATGTATACAATCACTATTTTAATTGACATTTAATGTATACAATCATTAGGTAGATTAAGTAGAAAACGACAAATTTCTTATGAAATTTTGTATTGGATAATGAAGATTAACGTGCATCGGGCTCCTGCAATTTCCTGAGGTGGGATACGTGAATAGTATATGTTGGTGTTATCGAAGGTTTTTTGCTATCGCAAGGTCGTTTGTAATTATACTTTATGGATCGTTTTTGGTCATTATGGAGAGATTTGGATTGTCGGTTAATTTTTTTTTTCTCCCACTTTTTAAATTCATTAAAAGATTATTAGATGTACCCTTTGTATTTAAATTATTTAAATATTTTTTATTTACACAATATTATTTAAAATTTATATAATTATAAATTTTTATTGTTATTTTGCATTAAAAAGAAAAAAATTGTTTCCTTTTACCATTAAATCTCCATAAAAAATATCATATTACTTTTATTTTATCCATCATCTTCGCTTGTTGAAAAAATTGTGATGATATGTAATTAATATGAAAATGATGCTACTATTAATGTAAATATTTGTCAAAACCATTATGATTTCTTCAACCGATGACAGTGCAATAAAAGGAATCTTTCGTGATCGCTTATATGTCTCCATTGTTGTGCATTTTCTTTACACTATATATAGCAATTTCTCCAACTCACATTTTGTTATAAAAGGGTAGCCCTAGTGAGCAAAATTATCATCCACTACAACCAGCAAACTACTCCCTTTGATCATTAGGAAACTTGAAACTTTCTACTGATTTTTTTGCTTCAAAAATTCTTTTTTATGGCAGAAGAAAGACAAACAAAGAAAGAAGATGAACTATTTCTCTCCCTTCCTAGAGAGAGGGGTTTTGCATCTTCAGATTTGTATCTATTTCAAGAATTTTGGTGCTCCTCCACTTTTATAAAAGAGATAAACATTTTTCAGAAGCAGTTCCAAGCAAAAGATAATGATATTATTGTTGCTAGTTTTCCAAAATCAGGTACTACATGGTTGAAAGCCATTGCTTTTGCCATTGTGAATCGCCAATGCTTCTCCTCCATTCATAACCATCCATTGCTTACTTCCAATCCTCATCAACTTGTGCCTTATATTGGATTCATGTCTCCTGCCAATAGTCATTTTCCAACAACTGAGCCAAGGCTTTTTGGAACTCACATTCCATTCCCTTCATTGTCTAAGTCAATCATAGATTCTAATTGTAAGATAATTTATATTTGTAGGAACCCTTTTGACACTTTTATTTCAGCATGGCATTTCTTTAATAAAATTAGGCAATATTGTTCTTCATCTGCACTAACAATAGAGGAAGCTTTTGAAATGTATTGCAATGGGATAATTGAGTTTGGTCCATGGTGGAGTCATATGTTAGGTTACTGGGAGGAGAGCATAGTTAGACCTAACAAAATTCTGATATTAAAATACGAAGATATTAAAGAGAATGTCAACTTGTACGTGAAAAGAGTTGCAGATTTTCTGGATTTTCCTTTCACTCAAGAAGAAGAAAGCAATGGAGTGATTGAAAGCATAATCAGGTTATGTAGTTTTGAGAAGATGAAGGATTTGGAAGTGAATAAATCTGGAATCATCTACGAAGCCCTTGAGAATAAGCACTATTTTCGAAAAGCAGAAATAGGAGGCTGGGTAAATTATTTTTCTCCTTCAATGACAGAAAAATTATCCAAAATTATGGAAGAAAAATTAAGTGGATCTGGTTTATCATTTAAAATCATGCATTCATAAGAGACAACAAAGAAATAGCTATATGTATCGTTTAGCACAAATGTTACTGTGACATGTTTTGTTTATGTTCCATGATCAGTTGTATGAAAAAGGTGTGTTGAATTAAGTAAAAGCTTTGCTGATTTAAATTTTATTTACTTTTGTTGCAAACAAATTCATATTGTATTAGTATAATAAGGACTGCTATACATATATTCAAAAAGGGAAAGCTAATAACATTATTTTATACGTACAAACAGTAAGGAAATTAACCTACACAGTGTAATTTAAACTTTATTTTTTAAAAAGTATTTTAAAACTAACCAAATTATATCTACTATTGTAACTTCGTAAATAAAACACACTAATATTGAAATAAAATTATTTTTTGCAACCTAAAAAACAAGTAAACTTTTATGAGTTCTATAGACTAGCAATCAATAATTAAATATTTTCAATTTAATAATACTAAACACAACATTCAATAATAGCAAAACTTGTTATATGAAAAAATAATCATATTTTCTTTCTTTACTAACTATTTTTTATCTTTTGAAAAAAAAACTTATTTAATTAATATTTTAAATAGTATATATGTGAAAAAAATAGGTATACACATTCCCGGTAAAAAAGAGCATCATACAAAATTTTTATATTAGTAGAGAATAAATTTTTACTTTAGAAAGGGGTAATCAACCCTCCACCTTTTTAATTCATATTGATCATCCCTAATAATACAAAATCATTTATTTGTATTATTTAAATATAGTGTAGTTTATTTTAATAAATAAAAAGGAAAGAGGTCTATGTGCGTATTTTTTGAAAAGGGTTATTGAAAAAAAAACGATTTCATTTTCTGCTAATGAAATTTATTTTACGATTTTAAGCTTGTGACTTCTGAGAATAGACAAAAAATAAAAAAAGAGGATTTTAGAAACGTGTCCTTTTCATGCACAATGGGAATAGAATTAAATAATGTCATGAATGATCAACAACTAGTGTGTAGTAAATTTATTATCATTAATTGCTACTAGCTATGATGTCTGACTTGTTTTGAAAATTTATTATCAGTTATTTATTAGAAAATTTGAAATTAATGATTAACAAAATAAACCTTGTACAAAGAAAAATCTTCCGAGTACCGGGATGAAATAACTGTAAGAGGCAAATGTTGACACAAAAGAAAATTTGAGTACTAAATTATTTTTGGTAAAACCCCTTCAAAAGTTCATGTTTTCGTAACTTTTTCCCAGTTCAATCCTTGTTTAATTTTTTTTCCCAATTTGATCTTTAATAGTGTATAATTGACTCAATTGAGCCATCGCCGTTAATTCAAGTTAACTCTATTACTTTTTTTTGAATATGTGAGTGTGACGTGGTTACTGTTGAGTACGTGGCTTCCATCTAAGTGTCTATTGTGCACTTTTTTGTTACGTGTCAGCTTCTTAATAAAAGAAATTAAAAAATGGGGTGTGTTATATGGATTGGGAATTAGGGTTCCGTTTTCAGAGAAGCCTAATTCAAATTGGGAATTTGCGTTTTCAAATTGGGAAGAGAGTGTGAAGTGTAGTGAATGAGAAGCATTCGAAGTCCATTGTGAGGAGGGAAATTAGGGCATTTGAGCTGTTTCACTTGTTTAAGGGTTGCATTTTGGAGCTTCGAGGGGAATCGTGAAGACCAAAAACGCATTTCGTAAGCGGTGGTGGGGTCGATCTTCTTTCCAGGTTAGTACATGTTCCATACATAGACATGAATATAATATTCGGTGGATGTTGTTTGTATATGGTGAAGCTTTTCGAATGTGGGGTTGGGGTGTCGTGCCAAAGGGTTGCACGCGATTGTGGTCCCAACTGTCCCCATAGTTAAATATCCTTATCTACTGTCATTTTCAGCTCATTAAAGTTTTAATATTTGTCTTTTTACGTTTAATTATAGGTGTAGAATATTTTTCATTATCTTCTCTGTCATGGACGATGATATACAGCTTGTGATTCACCATGGGGGGAAAGTGGTGAACGAAGGGTGCCTAAAGTACGTAGGGGATAGTAATACTATGTTTTTTGACCCTGACAAGTGGAGTTACTTTGTAGTATGTAGTGTAGTTAAAGCACTTGGGTATAATGGATTTAAGGAATTATGGTATTCTGTCGGATGTGGTCCTGTTTTGGATAATAAGCTAGAACCTTTGATTGATGACGTAGGAGCCATGCACATGGTTAATTTATCTAAGTTAAATGGAGAGGTTCATTTGTATGTTGTTCACCTTGTGTTTGAAGCTGATGTGATTCAGATGATTGACTACAATGTTGATGAAGGGGGTGAGGATGTTGAAGCTGAGATTCATGAGGGTGATGAAGGGGGTGAGGATGTTGAACCTGAGATTCATGAGGGTGATGAAGGGGGTGATGATGTTGAACCTCAGATTCATGAGGATGATGAAGGGGGTGATGATGTTCAACCTAAGATGCATGAGGGTGATGAAGGAGGTGAGGATGTTGAAGTTCAAATGAATGAGGGTGATAAAGGAGGTGAGGATGTTCAAGCAGAAATCAATGAGGGTGATAATGGAGGTGAGGATGTTCAAGCTGAAATCAATGAGGATGATAAAGGAGGTGAGGATGTTCAAGCTGAAACAAATGATGTTGTCGAGGGTAACATAGAAGTAGAAGTTGATGAATGGTGTTCATCAGATGGAGATACTGGTGAGGTTAGTGGTATGGATGGTTTAGTAGACTGCAATATCCATTGTGAATACCGAGATGATGATACTTGTTTTAATGTGGATGTTGAACGCAATGTCTTGTCTGATACAGATTTGGAAGATGAAGACATTAGTGATACCTCTTTATTCAATGATGAGTGGGAATCAGAGGACCTAAGTTCTCTTGAGATAAGTGATAAAGAAAGTGATCAGGAAGAGGTTGTAGAGGGATATGGGAAATTTATTACATTCAATATGCCAAAGAATATGATGGATTTCAAGTGGGAGGTCGGAACATATTATGGGGAAAAAAAGAAATCATGGATGGCATTAAAACATATGCACTACAGAATGGAAGAAATCTGAAATTTCTGAAAAATGATAAGAAGAGAATAAGGCTTAAGTGTGTTGGATCAAAAGGATCATGTCCTTGGATGGCTTATTTTGCTTACATGGAGGCAGTACATACTTGGCAGTTGAGGACTGTGGTGGACACACACACATGCAGTAGGGAACACAAGTTAGGTGTGCTCAATTCCAAATGGCTAAGTAAAAAACTCGAAAAAACAGTGAGGGAGAATCCAAATGTTAAGGGCAATGATATTATAAATGTTAAGGGACACACACATCATTCAATTCTCGCAAAATCCTGCCAAAACAATGTAAAACCAAGCATAATATCTCTAAAACCACTTTTGGCTCTCTTGTTCACTAACTTAAACAAAATGCATGATTTCAAGCTAATTCTAAGTCATAAAGGTTGTGTTTTGATATCAAATTAATGTATAAAAATAACGGTTTTTAGACCGTTATCACAACCCCAAACTTAGAACTGTTAGGAAACAGGTTGGCTTCGCTTTACACCAAGAGGGGGGGTAAATTGGTGTCAGTTCAAAAACAAAATCTTTTCGCAATCTTTATAGAAAAGTGCAAAGCTTTTTTTATCTTTCTTGAAATGCAAGTAATTGAAAATTCAATGCAGCGGAAAAACACCGTTGACTGCTAAACAGATAAAGTCGACTGGAAATAAAGAGTGCAGGGATAGAGAAAATCAAACACTGGTTTTATACTGGTTCGGCCAACGATGCCTACATCCAGTGTCCTTCCAACCCAGGAAGCAAATGCATTATAATGGTTACGGTTTTTACAACAAGGAATTTATAAAAGCACCACACAAAAATATAAATCTACTCTCTAACCCAAAACCAAAATATAGCTGCACAGAAAAACCAGAATTGCAGCAAGAATCCCCTCTTCTGCAATTTGAACGCACGTCTAACAATCTTCAACGTGTAACCAGCACTCTTCACAGGATGCCAAGCCTTCGATCAAAGCAACAGTCTTCACAAGATGTCAAGTCTTCAAGATCAAACAAGAAGCATCTTCTTTGTGCAGATTATGATCAAGCAGTCAGCGCAATTAACTCCTCCCTTTGAATCTCTCTCAAGAAAGATCACCACCGTCTTCTTGGAGAATTCTTGGAGCTTCTGAAATAGAGAATTCAATCTGAAACAGGAAAATGAAAATGTCAGATCATCAAAAGTCTTAGAACAATTTGTGTTTTGTATTTATAGTTTTCTGTTAGATCAGATTGCTTCTCAGTCGAATAGCCTACTAATTCAGTCGACTGTATTAAAACAGTTATAACAGACAGTCAACACAGAGGCTCCTATACCCATTAATTTGTTTAAAACAATATATTATATTAAATTATTAAAACCACCATGATTTTCATAAAAACAATGAGTTAATAGAATAAAAGATAAATTTAAAAATACTTAAAATTTTAAGGGTTAAATATGTTTTTAGTCCCTATACTTTGAGGCGATTTTGGTTTTAGTCCATTTTCAAACTAAGGTACAATTTAGTCCTTCAACTTTAGAAAACTTTGGTTTTAGTCCTTTTTACCAAATTTTTTTAACTTTATTTGCTGTTTCAAACACGTTTCATTAAAGCAGTAAAGATAAAATGTAAATAAATTGTTTTAGAGAAGAAAATAATAAAAGTTATAACACATTGAGTATCTAATTTAAAAGAAGATATTTCATTTTAAAATTATTGTTAAAAAAAGTTTAAATCTTTGATTAGGAAGTGTAATTAGAAACTCTTATTTGTAATAATTATTTTTATTTTTAAACATCATGCTCACACTTACCGACACAATGGACTATATTCCCCTTATTAACTATATAATATACAAGATATATCATTCATGCAAAACAGGATCAACAGCAAAATATTATAACTAGCAAAACGAATATATATATATATATATATATATATATATATATATATATATATATATATATAAAATTTTCTTTTGTATTAAGAGTATTTTTAATTAACTAAACTAATTTTTTTAACTTTTATGTCTTATTATATGTAATATATTTTTATTTTTCTTAATACACAATTATTAAAACTAACTTCATAATAAATATTTTATCTGAGTTCTTTTTATATATGATTTTTTCAACTCCTATATCCATTAATTTGCTGAAAACATAATATATTACCAAAGTATTAAAACCACCTTGATTTTCAGAAAAACAATGAGTTAATAGAGTAAAAGAGAAATTTAAAAATACTTAAAATTTTAATTAAAATATCCATCATAGCAGTAAAGATAAAATGTAAATGAATATGTTTTAGAGAAGAAAATAGTAAAAGTTATAATCCATTGAGTATCTAATTTATAAAAGATATTTCATGTTAAAATAATTGTTAAAATAATTTAAATCTTTAATTATGCAAAAAAGATTATGAATTTAGCCATAAATTTTAAATTCCAAAAATAAAACACATACTTTATTATACCAAAATAAAGTCTATGATGTATACAAACAAAAGAAGATAAATGTTCTTTATATAAAATAAATTTCATTATTTTATTTTTAATTTCTCCAACTAATTAAACATATAATTAATCATAGGATTTAATTAAAAAATAAAATATATACTCTATGATACCTAAAAAAGTCCATGAGATACTAACACAACATAAATTTAAATGTAGTTGAAATTCAATATAGTTTTAAATAAATTAATTTTTGTATTTTCTTTTCTAGTATCTCTTTTCATGTTGGAATTTAAGAGTATTAGAGACAGTTTTGAAATTCATACTATTAATTAAAATTATTGTTACAAAATGTTTAAATATTTAATTTGGAAGTGTAATGAGAAATTTTCATTTGTAATAATTGTTTTTATTTTTAAAATATCATGCTCACACTTACCGACACAATGGACTATATTCTCCTGATTAAATATGTAATATACAAGATATATCATCCATGCAAAACAAGAGCAACTGAAAGTTATTATAACTAACAAAATAAAAAAAAAAAATATGTAGAATTTTCTTGTGTATTAAGAGTATTTTTAATTAACTAAACAAATTTACTGAACTTTTATGTCTTATTATATGAAACATTTTAATTTTTCTTAATATACAATGATATTATTAACATTACCTTCATAATTAAATATATTTTATCTTAGTTCTTTTTATAAATGATTTTTCAACTCCTATATCCATTAATTTGTTGAAAACGTAATATATTACCAAAGTATTAAAACCACCTTGATTTTCATAAAAACAATGAGTGAATAGAGTAAAGGAGAAATTTAAAAATACTTAAAATTTTAATGAAAATATCCATCATAGCAGTAAAGATAGAATGTAAGTGAATATGTTTTAGAGAAGAAAATAGTAAAAGTTATAATCCATTGAGTATCTAATTTAAAAATGACATTTCATATTAAAATTATTGTTAAAAAAAGTTTAAATGTTTAATTATACCAAAATTTTTATGAAATTAGCCATAAATTTTATATTTCAAAAATAAAAAACATACTTTATTATACCAGGATAAAGTCTATGATATATGCAAACAAAAGAAGATAAATGTTCTATAAAATAAATTTTATTATTATTTTTTTTAATTTCTCCAACTAATTAAACATGAAATTAACCATAAAATTTTGTTCAATATATATATATATATATATATATATATATATATGTATATGTATGTATATATATATGTATATGTATGTATATATATATATATATTCTATAATACCTAGAAAAGTCCATGATATACAAATACATAACAAAAATTTAAATGCAGTAGAAATTCAATATAGTTTTAAATAAATTAATCATAGTATTTTCTTTTCTAGTATCTTTAACTCTTAAATTAAGTAATATAAAAGTAAATAATAATAATGATACATAATCAGTAACTTATTGATTCAATATAGTTTTAAATAAATTAATCATAGTATTTTCTTTTCTAGTATCTTTAACTCTTAAATTAAGTAATATAAAAGTAAATAATAATAATGAGACATAATCAGTAACTTATTGATTGGTTACCTTAACCATATACAGTAACATCACTTTTTAACTACAGAAATACAAGAATACACTTAATATATTTAATGTTCTAAGTCACCGACCTAGATTAGAGAATGTTCTTCTTACAAAGATAAGAAGAAATTTTGGTGAAGAGCATGATAAAAACTATTTACTCTTTAAATTCACTTCTCATTTTTGGAAGAAAAGATTTTTTTTAAGTAAATAATTTAGTGCTAAATTATTCACTTCAAACATTCAATATTAAGTCCGTTTTCATAAAAGAAAATATATTACTAGTTTTGTAATTTTTTTACTCACTATTTGTCTAACCATGGGAGGGTTAACATTAAATTTATTAAGTGTGTATTTTTATAGTTTAAGATTGGTGTTACTAAGTATTTATATAGTTTAAGTGTTATATTACTAAATATTGTTCTCCATATGAGTATTTGATGAGGGATGTGAACAAATATTCCTATAAGATTGTGTGTTATTTGAACTCATGAATAGACAATTAAGTACTTCTTTTTTATATTTCTACTTTTTGTAATGATAGATCTTTGTTTTATGAGAAAAGTAGTTATAATGTTGTGATAATCAAATGAGTTTTGGATAAAAGGTTAAAAAATTTTGGAAGTTGGAAAGTTAGAATGGTGAATGTGCTGTTTTATTATAAGAAATTTTAAAATTTATTCTTCTTACTTTTTAAATGCATTAAGGTTAAGAAGTATATTTCATCAACATGATGTAGTTTTTGTCAGTTATTTTCTTTTTGTTTTTTTATTTGAGTTTTGAGCTGGTATATTATATCCATGAGTTCATTTTAAAAAATAATTTATGTTTATAGAGAAAAAAACATGGTGAAAAACCTAATCGCATATCCTATACCATTATGCCAATGAATGAATTTGATTTTAAGTCTGTTGGAGAAATGCTTGCATAAATAATATCAATAACATTGTTGTTTTACCATAAAAAAAATTTAGTGTAAAAAAAGAATGTAATTTTTGAGTATATCACATTTCTAAAATCTTATGCTTAATTGTGAAAATTCATAGAAAATTTATATGATAAATAGAAAATGTGTTTAATTTCAATCTATGAGAAGTTTTGTTTGAAATGATCTTATGGTTGATGGTCTTTAAATAGAAATCAAACACGTTCTTTTTTATTATCATTAACTTATCATAACTTTGCATAATTAAACAACATATTTTGGAAATGAGATAGATAGAAAAATACCATACTTATTTTTTACTAGGTTTATTTCATTGTAATTAACATTATTTGTTTATAAAGTTTTTGCACCAATCTTCTAAAGTAAGCTTAAAACTAAATTTGTTGGCATAACAATATAGGAGATTAGTAGATTTTTTTTTACAAACATAAACATTTTTTATAATGAATTCAAGGATATAATATCAATTTTGAACGCAAATAGAAAAGCGGTAGAATTTTTTTTACAAACATAAACACTTTTTATAATGAATTCAAGGATATAATATCAATTTTGAACGCAAATAGAAAAGCAACAAAAAAACTTACTATAGGTCCTGTAGAATATAAAGAATTATCATCATGTTTATTGACAAATATAAAGATGGCAGTTTCTCCATATAACCTTTACAAAATATCCTTCTTAACCTCATCTTTCTTTTCATAGAAAAGTTGAACAAATAAACTTTTAACTTTAAAAATGTGTTAACACTATTGACCAAAAACTCATTGGATTCTCATAGCATCAGAACCAATTTAAACTTTAGACAAGAAAACGTTATACATAATTGATACAATTAAAAATATCATAACTATTAAATTTAAATTACATACAAATTGGTTATGGAAATATTTATTCACATACTTCATCTAAATGTTACTTATCCCCAAAATAATATATAGAAGTACTATTCTAAGATAGAAAACGGTGTGTTTAAAATGACTGTCTAAGGAATGGACAAATATAAGAAGAAATTTTGATGAAGTGCATGATAGAAACTATTAACTCTTCAAATCATAGTGTAAGCTTTAAATTCATTTCTCATCTTTGGAAGAAAAACATATTTTAAATAAATAGTTTAGTACTAAATTAGGCACTTTATATCCATCCATAGTTTTCAAAAAATAAAATATATTATTAGTTTTTGTAATGTTTACTCACTACTTATCTAACCATGGTAGGATTAACATTAAATTTATTAAGTGTGTATTTTTATAATTTAAGAGTGATGTTACTAAATATTTATAGAGTTTAAGAAGGATATTACAAAATATTGTTACCGAGAAACATTTGGATAAATATTCCCATAAGATTATGTGTGTTATTTGAATTCATGAGTAGTCAATTTCTTTTAATGTTTCTACTTTTGTAATGATTGATATTTGTTTTATCGAATATTAAAGAGAAAAGTGGTTATAATGTTAAGAAATTTTGGACAAGAAGGTTAAAATTTTTTGAAAGTTTTAAAGTTAGATGGGTCAATGTGTTGTTTTATTATAAGATAATTTTTAAAATCTATTCATCTTACTTTTTTAATGCATTGAGGTTAAGAAGTATATTTCCTCAACATGATTCCGGCTGTAGTTTTAGTCAGTGATTTTCTTTTTGTTTTTTATTTGTGTTTTGATCTGGTATATTATGTTGTGAGTTCATTTTAAAAAATAAGTTATGTTTATAGAGAAAAAACAAGGTGAACAACCTACTAGTATATCATATATCATTATGTCAATGAATTTGATTTTAAGTCTGTTGCAGAAAAGCTTGGAGTTAAGAAATCTTCAAAAACATTAAAAATTAAATAATATCAAGGACATTATTGTTTTACCATCAAATGAAATTAGTGTGAAAAAAACGTACTAATTTTTGGGTCAATTACATTTTTGAAATATCATGTCTAATTGTGAAAATTCATGATAAATAAATGATGATAAATAGAAAATGTATTTAGTTTCAATTTATGAGAAGTTTTCCATAAAATCTTCTATGTTCTTTAAATTGAAATCAAACATTTTTTTTATCATAATTAATTTATGATAACTTTGTATGATTAAACAATATATTTTGAACATGAGATAAATAGAAAAACACTATACTATTTTTTACTAGCTTTATTTGATGGTAATTGATATTATTTATTCATAAAACTCTTATAATAACTTCTTAACTATAAACATTTCTGCAATAGGCTTGAAACTAAATTTGTTGGCATAACAATATAGGAATGAACAATTTTTAAACATAACTTTTAAATTTAAATTACATAGAAATCGGTTATGGAAATATTTATTCAAATATTTCATCAGATTAGGTAAAATGACTATGTTTAGGAATGAACAATTTTTTAAGTACATGCTCTTCTTACTTATAAAGATAAGAAGAAAATTTGATGAAGTAGATGATAAAAACTATTTACTCTTTAAATTCACTTCTCATTTTTAGAAGAAAAGCATTTTTAAAGGTAATAGTTTAGAGGTAAATTAGTCACTTCAAACATTCAATATTGACCGTTTTCAAAAAAGAAAATATATTACTAGTTTTGTAATTTTTTTACTCATTATTTGTCTAACCTTGGTAAGGTTAACGTTAAATTTATTAAGTGTGTATTTTTATAGTTTAACAGTGATGTCACTAAGTATGTATTTATAAAGTTTAAGAGTGATATTACTAAATATTGTTTTGGAGATGTGTAACATTTGTTTAGCCATGTGAACAAATATTCCCATAAGATTATGTGTGTTATTTGAACTCATGAATAGTTAATAAGTATTTTTTTTTAATGTTTCTACTTTTGTAATGATTGATATTTGTTTTATCTAATATTAAAGAGAAAAGTGGTTATAATGTTGTGATAATTAAATGAGTTTTGGACAAGAAGGTTAAGCAATTTTGGAAGTTGAAAAGTTAGAATGGTGAATTTGTTGTTTTATTGTAAGAATTTTTAAAATCTATTCATCTTACTTTTTTAATGCATTGAGGTTAGAAAGTATATTTGGTCAAAGTGATTTTGGCTTTAGTTTCTGTCAGTTTTTTTCTTTTTGTTTTTTTTATTTACATTTATAGAAAAAAAAAAGTGAAAAACCTACTGGTATATCATAATATATGATTATGCCAATGAATTTAATTTTAAGTCAGTTGCAGAAATGCTTACAGTTAAAAGAATTTCAGAAACTTTAAAATTAAATAATATCAATGTTGTTTTACCATCAATAGAACTTTGTTTAAAAAAAGTATATAATTTTGGGTCTATCACATTTCTAAAATTTTAGGTTTAATTGAAAAAAGTCATGATAAATCGATGATGATAAATAGAAAATATGTTTAATTTCAATTTATGAGAAGTTCTTTTTGAAATGATCTGGATGGTCTATTTTCTTTAAATTGAAATCAAACACATTCTTTTTTATTATCATTAATTTGATATGACTTTGCATAATTAAACAACATATTTTGAAAATGACAGAAATAAAAAAATACCATACTTATTTTTTACTAGTTTTATTTGATAGTAATTGATATTATTTGTTCATAAAGTTTTTGCAACAACCTCTTATCCCTAAACATTTCTGCAATAGACTTAAAATTAAATTTGTTACTACAACAATATAGGAGATTAGTAGATTATTTTTTTTTCTTTACAAACATAAATATTTTTCATAATGACCTCAAAAATATAATATCAATTTAGAACGCAAATAAAAAAAACAACAAAACAAAACTCACTACAGATCCTATAGAATATAAAGAATTTATCATGTTCATTGGCAAATATAAAGATGACAAGTTTCTCCATATCATCTTTCGAAAATATTTTTCTTACAATAAAGAAACCTCATTAAAAAAAAACTCATTCGATTCTCATAGCATCAGAACCAATTTAACTTTAGACAGGTAAACGTGATTGATGCATAATTGATATAATTAAGAATAACATAACTATTAAATTTAAATTACATATGGAAATATTTATTCACATATTTCATCTAAATGTTACCTATCCCCAAAATAATATATAGCAGCATCATTCTAAAATAGTAAAAATACATGTTGTAAACACAAGGAAAACAAAAGCTTTAATATGGAAATACATAATTGGCATGTTACTTAGATATAAATGATTAGTAAAAAGTAAATTTATATGATGACAGATGCCATACATTATATCAAAACTATTTTTGAAACTACTTTCTTCAACTTTCTCTAAGAAAAAAGAGAAAGAATAACGAAATGAAAAAACATATTTATGCATTAAGAAATTAAGAAGGTAAGAGTATATATAACTTACCTTTAAAAAAGAACACATATATATCTCTCTGTTGTTCTTCTTCTCCTCTCGAACAAGGTTTTCTTTCCCTCTTTAGGTTAGATATGTTTTTTCTTTCTCTTATAAAATGAGTTGAGAACCTGTTCTCATTTCTCTCAGATTTTGGCTTTTCAAACAACGCATCACCGTTACCATGGCCAATACAATTGTCTGACTTACAGTACCACAGGCAGATTCACGTGACTCTTTTTATTTTATTTTACTTTTTTATATGTTTTAGGTTATTATTGGATTTTAAAATTAACCTTTTTTTTAGTACTTCTTAAAAAACTTAGTTTTAGTTTTTTATATTATAATATTTTATAATTTGCAGATAAAGTTTATGAATAATTATCTCTTATTTTTTATGTAATCAATTGATTTAATTTAAATATATATCTCTTGTTGACATGTTGAATTTAATTCTTTTTTGGGTTTTTCTTTTTAGAAAATCATGTAATGGATAGATTCTAATATAATTAAAATATAATATATTTTAAGATTTTATTTTTTAAATCTTTTAAAATATTTAGATTAGATATAATTTTTTTCTTTCCCTCACAAAATGAGTTGGGTATCTTTGTTCTCAGTCATCTGCTTTCTGGTTTTGGCTTTTAAAGAAAAAACAATGCACCGTTACCATGGCCAATACAAGTGTCTGACTGACAGTAACACGGACATACAGTAACATGGGTAACCTACTCTCATTCCTCTTCTTTCTATCTGATTTTCGGGTTTTATTAGAAAAAGCAAACCACCGTTCTTACTGCCAATACAAATGCCTGTCACTACCGTTACCACAACCAATAAGAGTGTTTGTCTATCACATTCTTTAATAAATCTTTTGGATTTTTCTTTCAATTTTTCTAAGAAAAAGCAAAGCACCTTACTGCCAACACAACTTTCTAGAATAAAATCATATATTAACATATCTCAACATTTAAATCTCAACATTCAAATCCATGGAGAAGATTAAAACACGCAGCCAAAACTGCAGCTGTACAGAACAAAAAAGATCAACATTTACGTATTACATAAAATCAATGAACAAAAAAGAATCAAACACTTAATGTTTTTATTTTTAAAATCTGATATATACAAACAAAAGAAGATAAATGTTCTTTATATAAAATAAATTTCATTATTCTTTGTAATTTCTCCAACTAATTAGACATGGAATTAATCATAGAATTTTAATCAAATATAAAATATATATTCTATAATACCTAAAAAAGTCAATGAGATACAAACACATAACAAAATTTAGATGTAGTTGAAATTCAATATACATAAGAGTTTCAAAGGATTACATCTTCTCCTAATAATAAATAGAATTTTAGTTCTCCATTAACATAGACAAACTAGATGTATAATGAAAAGAATTAGACAGAAAAACCCTAGAAGTTGAAGATGGAAGCTCTCGCATCCAAATCCGCCATCAGAGAGTGAAAGAGTGTGTTTCTGCGCCTCTTCTACCAAAAGATACAAACCCTAGGACGTCTAAGTCCTTTAATAAAATAGTTAAAAAGTACAAGCCCACGTAGCTGGCGCTCAACGCCCCAACTTAGGGCGCCTAGGCGTAGTTCAGTGGAAAATGGCGCTCAACGCCCCTAAAAGGGCGCCTAGGCAGACCCAGAAGCTTTTTGTGCTGAGGGCCTCAAAAAGGGCAGTCAGGCGTGAGACAATGAATTCTGGCGCTAAGGGCTCCTAAAAAGGGCGCTCAAGCGTCCTACGATCCTCAATTCTAATGCTTTTCTAGTTCCTTTTGAGTTCCAACTCCTTGGTGCTTCAAATGTTCTTCCAAATCAACTCAATTCTTGTTAAAAACAAGGGAATCTAACCATAAAATCATTAAATTACCTTCAACTCTCTTATTCAAAAAACTTAAGAAAAATCATGATTTCAACCAAGTTTCTAAATTAAAAAGGGTGTTTTTAATATCAAAATTAAGTATCAGATAACGGTAAATTCAACCGTTATCACTGGACTTATTGGTGGATTTAAACATTGTTCTCTGCAATGGTTACCCTGTTGGAGTTATCTCTGAAATCTACTTATCTAGAACTTACAATTGTAATCATATTTTAGCTAAACAATTTAAATTATCATTATTTAATTGGGATTATTTAATTTACTAAAGTTTTTCTTTGAAGTTTAAAAGTTTTTAAGATTTATTTTAAGGGGAGTCTTGGTGCAGTAGTTTGTGTTCTCACCAACTTGGAGTTGTAGGATCTAGATGTGGAATTATCCTTTTCAAAACAAGGATTCCTACTATTTGACCCATGTGTGGCCCCTTTGATGTTGGGAAGTTTATAATATCAAGTAATGTAGCAATATAGGGGCATTGGCCATTTTTTTTAAATCATATGCTTCGAATTATTGTTTTTTAAAATTACACACTTTTTCCATTTCAAACTATTTCGTAGAAGATTACAAAGTGGATCTGCTTGTAGCAACTATATGAGATCTATCGTTTATTAACAACAAAACAAATGTTATATGCAGTTAGCTGTAACATAATTTAATGTGGAATCTTTTATTCTTTGTTATATAGGTTTTGAGAGACCTTATGCAATACACCAAAGGGGGATTGTTCCTTTCTGCAAGGGTTTGGATGTGATTCAGCAAGCTTAGTTTGGAATTGAAAAACATAACAACTTCGACATCATGAAGGTTTTAATTGAAGCTTTGACATTTCCACTCTCTCAACTGTTGCGTCGTAAGTCCCTGAGATTTGGTTCTCTTGCTTAATATTTTTCTTCTCACTAAGATTTGGTTTCGCAGAGGAAGATGAAGGCGCGATTTAGGGTTCGCGATTTTGGGGTTTTGCCCTATGATAACGGTTGAATTTACTATTATTTGACAATGATAACAATTGAAATACCGTTATTTTTATACTTAATTTTGATACTAAACAAAACTTTTATGACTTAGAAATTAGCTTGAAATCATGCTTTTGCTTAAGTTATGCGAATAAGAGAGTTGAAGGTGGAGTTATTGGTTTTATGCTTGGTTTTCCTTTTTTAACAGGAATTAAGGTGATTTGGAAGAAAAAGTTGAAGTAGCAAGGAGTTGGATTCAGGAAAAGCTAGAAAAGTAGCAAAAAGAAGAGTCGCCGATGGCGCCTGAGCGCCCTTTTGGGGAGCTGAGCGTCAGTTTCTTCTGTTTCACGCCTGAGCGCCACTCTTGAGCGCTAGTTAAGTGTTGCAGCCACTGTCTGGTTGCCCTTTTGGGGTGCTGAGCGATAGTTTCTCCTGTTTCGTGCCTGGGCGCCATAAGTGGGACGCTGAGCACCGATGCCGTGGGCTTGGACCTATTTACTGTTATTTTTACAAACTATTTAAGGATTTGGACGATCTAGAAAGGGTATCTTTTGATAGAAAGAGGCGTAGAAACACTCTTTACACCCCTTGGAGGCGGATTTTGGATGTGGAAGCTCCGATCTTCAACATTTAGGGTTTTATCTTTCATTCTTTTCCATATTTCATCTAGTTGAAGCCTAGGCGTTTGACAGAGAATTCACTGAAGAGGCCAGCGCTAAGATAGCGGTCAGGGGTGAGCGTGATAGTCAAATTCTCTCCTCAGAATTGGCGCTTGAGTGTTTGACAGAGATCTCTACAGCGAAACTGGCGCTCAATGGTGAAGTGGCGCTTAACAGTGGCTGCGATTCTTCTTTAAAGCACTTTTCCTTCTTCTCTTGAGTCCAACTCCTCTCTTCTTTAATATCCTTCTTCCATTTCATGATAATTCCTGCCAAAATGAGGAAAACCAAGCATAAAACCAAGAAAACAACCTTTGACTCTCTTATTCTCTAACTTAAACAAAATGCATGATTTCAAGCTAATTCTAAGTCATAAAGGGTGTGTTTAGTATGAAATTTAAGTATAAAAATAACGATATTTCATTCGTTATCAGTGACCCATGTCCTTGTCTACATCTCAGATACTCCAAATGCCCATCCTTCAAGCCAAGCTTATATATGTATGAAATGTAAAATTGGGTTTGCGTTTTGGATCTATCATTCACCGGTTTCCTTATTTTCCTTTTCAGGCTGATTGATTACGAAACAAATTGAAACGATGAGTGTGGCTGTTCTTGTTGATGTTGCTGCTGCCATCGGTAACTTACTGCAAGGATGGGATAATGCAACAATTGCAGGTATGTTTCTGTTATTTTCAACTTTTTTCAACTTTAAAAGGTGGTATTCTGATTCTAGTGTTAAAGAGTATCTATTTGTTCATTATATTAGTTCAAGCAGTGAAAGCCAATGAAGACTTTGCTTCAAAAAGGCAACAGTTCTCTTTATTATGCTATTGAGGTGATTTTATTGTAAACCATTTTTAAATCATTAGTTCAGAAGTCAAATTAAAACTTTTAGCTTGTTATGTTTGTGCTTTTTTGTTTAATTAAATTTCTATTAAGAGATTGAATTCCAATGTTTACTTCTTGTGTGAAATATTTTTTTTTTGTCGAAGTTGATTATTGTTTTACATCAATTATTTATTTAGTACTTCCTCTAGTCCTTAATATTGTTAGGAAACAGGTTGCCTTCAATTTACACCAAGAGGGGGGGTGAATTGGTGTTAGTTCAAAAACAAAATCTTTTCGCAATCTTGGTATGAAAATTCAAAGCTTTTGATCGTTCTTGGAAATGCAAGTAATGAAAATTTCAATGCAGCGGAAAAACGTAGTTGACTGCTCAAAATGTAAAGTCGACTGAAATAAAGAGTGCAGGGATAGAGAAAATCAAACACTAATTTTTATACTGGTTCGACCAACAATGCCTACATCCAGTGTCCTTCCAACCTTGGAAGCAAATGCACTATAATGGTTGCGATTTTTACAGCAAGGAATTTATAGAAGCACCACTCAAAAATATAAATCTCCTCTCTAACCCAAAACCAAATATAGCTGCACACAAAACCAAAATTGCAGCAAGAATCCCCTCTCCTGCAATCTGCACCCACGTCGAACAATCCTCAACGTGTCACCAACACTCTTCACATGATGCCAAGCCTCTAACAGCACGCTTCACAGGTTGTCAAGCCTATCACATCACACTTCCCAGGTTGCCAAGCCTCTAACAGCACGCTTCACAGGTTGCCAAGCCTATCACAGCACACTTCCCAGGTTGCCAAGCCTTCAATCAAATGCAGCACTCTTTACAGGATGTCAAGCCTTCAAGATCAAATCAGAAGCACCTTCTTTGTGCAGAAACAGTATGCACAATTGACTCCTCAATCTGAATCTCTCTCAAGAAAGATCACCACCGTCTTCTTGGAGAATTCTTGGAGCTTCCAAAACTGAGAATTGACTCTGAAACAGGACAATGAAAATGTTAGATCACTAAGTCTTCTAAAACAGATAGTGTTCTGTTATATTTATAGCTTTCCTGTCATTCTTAGTCAAATACCCTACTAATCCAGTCAACTGTATTAAAACAATTATAAGTAGCAGTCAACAAGGACGCTCCTCAGTCAACCAATTCAATGCACATTCATGACAATTGACTCAGTTAGTCAATCTTAACTAACTTTTGAAAAACTAGCCGTTGGAGCAAGTAGGTATAACATATTTCCAAAAATAACAACAACACAGTCGAATAGGTGTTTCACCAGGTCGACTGACACTTGAAAAACACTTTGAAATTCTTTTCAACTTAAAATCTCATCAAGCACATGTTCACAAAATCTGTACTAAGATTTTGGCTTAGTCGAATCCAATACTAGTGTAGTCGACTGAACCAGATCTATGTCACAGCAAATATAAGTTCATAAAAGTGCTTGTGAGCTTTTCTTTAGAAATGTGCAGAGATAATAAAAACCATTTTATCACACATTTCAATACAAGCATGTTCCAAACATATAACACATAATCAATGAAGGGAACATAGATGCAAAATAACAAAACATGTTCAACACAAACATTGTTCAAAACAGTATAGCATATCAGCTGAACATGTAATATTGGAACTTCTGTACTGTTATTAAGCAATGTGTTGTCATCATCAAAAACTAGTTTGATATAGAGTTTTGTGTTGTCAACAATCTCAACAAATATAACAAGCATATTTTAGAGAAAATTGACGGTGCTTTTTCTAAGGAATTTTATAGTTTATTGGAAATAGGATATTTCGTGTCTTTGTTTGCCCAATTAAATATTATGAATGTTTGGTTTTTATTGACAATTAATGAGAGAGGGCTTTTTAAAGTTATTAATAACAAGGGTAAATTTGATACACTGGTAACATTGTTTTAAAAATTAAAAATTTCAACAAAAGTCAACTAAGTTAATTCTTTTTAGGGTTAAATATGTTTTTCGTCCCTCAAGTATCACACAATTTTGGTTTTAGTCCCTACTTGAAACTTTTTTGGTTTTTTGTCCTCATAGTTTTGAAACTCTTATGTTTAGTCCTTAAATTTGGACGGCGTTAACTTTTGTGAAATGTGACAAATGGCCAGGCCACGTTTATGCAGCTTCCCTCTTCACTTTCTGTCATGTTCGTTTTCTTTTTATTCATGAGATTAAGTGATTGCTGATGACTGAAATCAGATTAGGAATTAGGGTTTTTAATTGGGAAAGTTTTTTTTTAATTGTGATCCCACCAATCCTTTTCGCTTTCCAAGTTATCAATGATCACAAGATATGGAATGTTTGGCATTAGCTCTTTGCGAATTCCAGAAACATCGACTTCTTCCTGCTCTTTAAATCTTTTACCAATTCCTGAAGTCTCCTGATATGATATGCAGGCAATGCCTTTCCCATATAATATCCTCATTCCTTTTTTCTGCCTAGTATACTTTCCACCTTGTTTGAGCCTTGATCGCCTGTCAGAAAATTCAATGCTTTGCATTTCAATCTCTTTTTCTGATTCCTTCCACAGAACTGGTGTTTTTCCCTGCTTCCATTTCCCACATGCCTTTCCTCTTGCTGCGACAAATAGTCAAATGCCTTCTTTTGGGCCTGGCCTTAAGATTAATATAGTCTTGCCTTGAATCTCCAATAACATCCCCAAAAAGCATAAACTCCAATTGAGAAAGCTTTTTCTTCTTGCCAATGAAGTTCTCATTTCGAGAAAAAGGTAACTCCCCCCAATTGAAATTTTTTTTGCCCAATTAAAGAACCCTAATTCCTAATCTGATTTCAATCACCAACACGTGACAATCACTTAATTTGATGAATAAAAGTAAAACCAACGTGTCAGAGAATGAAGAGAAAAGCTGGCATAAAACGTGGCCTGGCCGTTTGCCACATCTCACAAAAGTTAATGTCGTCCGAATTTGAGGACTAACAGTAAGAGTTTCAAAACTATGAGGACAAAAAACCATCAAAGTTTCAAGTAGGGACTAAAACCAAAATCGTGTGATACTTGAGGGACGAAAAACATATTTAACCCTTCTTTTTATTGGTCTGTGTGGTTTTGTTAGAAGTGCCTTGTATCTATTTAACCCTTCTCTCAATCACCCTTACGAGCTCAAAATTTTGCGGCATCAACCTCAGAAATTTCCAGAACTGCAAAACTCAATTCGGCCCTTCTCTCAATCACCCTTACGAGCTTAGGATTTCTCAGAACTGCAAAACATTTTGGAGGTACCCACTTCGTTTCTCACCTACCTCATGTTATTTGTCTCTCTATGTTTATGAGTGTGAACCAAACATAGTATCTTGAATGTGTTTGTTGGTGATGTCTCAGTGTCACGGGGTAATCAAGCTTAGGGTTCTCATTCCTCGTGCTTTGTGAGGAAGGAACGAATTCAAGTATGAGTAGTTAAACCCTTTCTCGATCGAATTTATTGGTTTTATGAGTCCTAAATGGTGCTGTGTGATAGATATATTTCCGGTTGAAATTTTTGAATGCTAAATGGGTGGCTGTTTTTTCTAGAAGAGGGAGTCTCTAGACTAGGCTATCTGTTTTTCCTTATTTCTCTGTTTTTTCTGCTTCCATTTCATAACCCTTTGTTAAAATTTTCAACAGTATAAATAAAGGATAATGTTTTGGATTAAAAAATGTGAGAGTAACGAGCTATTCATCTTTGGATTCCTAAAAGTTGGATGGGTAAAGAGAGATGATTGATTTGCAAGTTTTCTCAGCACTTGTTTAGTACTGGAATATCTGATGCATGTTAAATTGCGGTTGTGATGTGTTTTGGAGAAAAGAGGTTCTGTGTTGAGGCTTTCACTGTGGCTGGTTTTTGGGTTTTTCTAAAGAAAATTATTTGTATTTTTAAAGGGTTTAATTAGTGGCTTAGTGGTGTCTGTGATGCATATTAGTTCTTTACCATGTAAAGTCAAGCAAGAACGCAAGTATTTAAATTTGAACGAAAACTGGATATGTTTGTACAAGAATTGGTTGTGGCCAATTCTACACTTTCTGTCAAGGACTTTGAATTGACGGCTTTGAAAAACAATTTAGATGAACTAAAAGAATTGAGAGAAATGCAAGAGGTTTTGGTGCTCATGTTATTTTCATTTTGGTTAAAATGATAATGACATCCACTTTAGGTGTACAAATTTATTTATTTTATTTATAAATTCGTATTTGCTATAGGAATTTGGAATTTGATAGAAAGAATGAATAGAAAGCTGCCTTGTGAATATGCAAGCGGCTCAAGTAGCTTAAATGGAATTGCTTTTTTAATGCTATATAAGGTTATTAATTAAGTTTTATACTTATTAATTTAGCACTAGTCTTTAGTTCCTTTGATTTTGAAGCAACATTGAAAATCAAACTTCACTCCTTTTTCTTTGGGTTTTAATATTTTTTTTTGTCTTTTTAGCACCCTTTTGTCTTTATCTTTATCTGATTGACCCTTGTTGTCCCATTTAAACAAATACACGAAAGCAGGTCCTTGATTGTATTGGATTTGAATGTTAGTGACCATGACAATGAATTTCCATTGTTGGTTATGATTGTGTCTTTAATTTTGTCTATTTTTAGTTCTTATGTGTATGCTATAAATTATGTAAATTGTTTTCTACACTTTGTAGTAGTTGTCATCTTACTTCTGTTATCCAAGATTGACTACTTAAAGTTTTGAACATTTTAGTTAATATTATAACAATGACATGCATTTTATTTTCATTTGCACACAACTTACGCTTGTAAAGAACTAATATACATCAGAGACACTTTGGTCTCATTCTTAGTTTTAGATTTTTTTTGTAATGTCACAGACAAGATTTCAATATGATTTGTAATGTCAAATGTAACGTGTTGCACTTAATCACAGATGCTGCTGACACAAGAATTATTTTTGGGTAAAATACTGAACAGCTAACTGAAAATACTTATTGAGTGTGTTTACATTTGAAGGTTCAATAAACTCTAGGCCAAACCCTTCACTGTGATTCTTGAACTAACATTTAAATATGGCTGCTTCTTTGAAACTGCTTTGATTCTTGGTATTAAATTAATCTGTTGCAGCTGTGGCCAAGTTCAAACTGGTGCAATAAGATCCATGGCAACATTTTCTTACCAAAACAGTAAGTTAGGTGTTGCATAAGCCATTATTCTTTTCCCCTCTTTCGATCTAAAAGGATTGCCCCTTTCCATTACTCTAATCCTCCAGTCAGAAAGGGCGAGTGCATGTCCTCATCAATCCCATTTTCTCTAACATTGATTGGAAAATTTAAAATATTTATCATACCCTTTTATCATGATATGGTTTTGTATTTCCAATGTGTATTATGCAATATCCATTAACCCCAAATTCATAATTTTTCTGCAGTGATGCCAAATCATGTTCAATATCCATTTGTTTACTTAGTTCAGCATTCTCAGCCAAAAGCTTAGATCTTTAAGTTCCTAATACTTCAGCATCACTTTTCAAATCCATGTTAACTGTATCTGCTTCTTGTATCTTGCTTAATGCTGCAAGATATTTGGAATTAAGATCACTCAACAAGGTATACTTATGTTGTTTTGATAAAGCTTGCAGAGAAGAAACACCACCGAGTTCTACTTTTTATGGATATCTGTTAGGATACACATTAGGATATATGATGATAGGATAGAAAGGGGTTGAGGAGTAAGCGTGTGGGGGGTGTCGGTTAAAAAGGGGAAGTGGGTCAGAGCCTTTATAAATAAAGGTAGTGTAACGCGGTAGGGGATATCGAGTATTTTGTGAAGTCAGGTCTATTGCCTCTAGAGAGGTTATGCTCTCAAGGGAGATTATGCTCCCAAACCCTGTGTACAGTGACTATTCATTCTTCAGCAATAATATAGTTCTTTCTTTAATCTTTGGTTGTTCCGTGTGCTATTGAGAGAGTTTTGGTTAGGTTCACTAACTAGGAACCTAACAAATTGGTCCGACCTGCCGGATCAAAGTGGGAGTGAAGGATCAAGAAGCTGTTGGATCATCAAGGGAGAACTGCCAAATCTCCTTAGGAGAGGGCTGCCAGATCAAGAAGGAATCAAGAAGTGATCAAGAAAGGGTGGAGCATGGAAGGAAGAAACAATACCTTGGAGAGGAGGACCAACGGATAGAAAATGAGCATGGCAGAATTGAAGATGAGCATTGCAGAATCGAAAATGAACATGGCAGAATACAGAAGAAATATGCAAGAAATAAGAGAAATGTTGCAAGAAATCAAGATTCACATAAAGGGCTTAGGAAGAAGTGAGGAATCTGTCATGAAAGGGCAGAAAGAGGGTTCAGATGAAGAGGAGATGGAGGAAGACATGGGTGAACAGAATTGGAGGCAGCGAGTAGAATTGGCCAGGTTTGAGGGGCTAGACCCATTGGGATGGATCTCTCAGGCAGAGAAGTTTTTTGACACCCAAAACGTGAAAGAGAAGGAGAGGCTCAGGTTGGCTTACAATTGCATGGAAGGAGGCACAATCTATTGGTTCAGGGCATGGAAAAATAAAACCAAGAACCTTTCTTGGAAAAGGCTGAAAGAGGCATTAATAATGGGGTTTGAAGGAAGAGACAGAAGGCCTGTTTTTTAGAAGAAAAAAGAAACAGAAGCTGCTGCAATTTTGAGTGTTAATGGTTTTGTAAGAATTAGAGGGCAGGATAGGAGAGAAGAAAATATTCGTGGGGAGGAAGGCAATGCTGCAAACGGTGATGGAGACATGGGTGTGATTACTGCTGGAAAAGTTGAAAAAGCTGCTGATTTTACTGCTGCAAACTGTGATGGAGACATGGGTGTGACTGCTGCTGGAAAAGTTGAAAAGCTGCTGATTTTACTGCTGCTGATAAAGTAGAAAAAGTTGTGGTTTTTACTGCTGCTGAAAAGTTGCTGCTGCTGAGAAAGTTGTTGTTTTTAGTGGAGATAGTGTGGTAGGTTGTGGTGTGAATGTCAAAACAGTAAAGATAGGAAAAAAACGCTCGGGTGGAAGAGAAAATGCAACCAATTGGGAGAAAAAAGGAGAGGATGCCATTGACAATAGTG
>CP144697.1:131013-148865 GCA_036885675.1 Vigna mungo | reverse complement strand
ACGCTTAATGCTTAATGCTTAATGCTTAATGCTTCATGTTTAATGCTTCATGCTAAATGCTTAATGCTTCATTCTTAATGCTTCACGCTTAATGCTTAATGCTTAATATGCTTATATGCTTAATGCTTAATGTTTAATATGCTTATATGCTTAATGCTTAATGCTTAATGCTTAATGCTTAATGTTAAATGCTTCATGCTTAATGCTTAATGCTTAATGCTTAATGCTTAATGCTTAATGCTTGATGCTTAATGCTTAATGCTTGATGCTTAATGCTTAATGCTTAATGCTTAATGCTTATGTCTTAATGCTTAATGTGTAATGCTTAATGCCTAATGCTTAATATTTAATGCTTAATGCATAATGCTTAATTCTTAATGCTTCATGCTTCATGCTTAATGCTTCATGCCTAATGCTTCAAGCTTAATCCTTAACAATAATTAATATGCTTATAGCCTAATATTTTTAAATGTTTAAATGCTTAAATGCTTTAATTCCTAAATGATTAAAATGCTTAAATGCTTAATGCTTAATGCTTAATGCTTAATGCTTAATGCTTAATGCTTAATGCTTAATGCTTAATGCTTAATGCTTAATGCTTAATGCTTAATGCTTAATGCTTAATGCTTAATGCTTAATGCGTAATGTGTAATGCTTAATGCCTAATGCCTAATGCTTAATGCTTAATGCTTAATGCCTAATGCTTAATGCTTAATGCTTAATGCTTAATGCTTAATGCTTAATGCTTAATGCTTAATGCTTAATGCTTAATGCTTAATGCTTAATGTGTAATGCTTAATGCCAAATGCTTAATGCTTAATGCCTAATGCTTAATGCTTAATGCAAAATGCATAATGCTTAATTCTTAATGCTTCATGCTTCTTGCTTAATGCTTCATGCCTAATGCTTCAAGCTTAATCCTTAACAATAATTAATATGCTTATATGCTTAATGCTTAATGCTTAATGCTTAATGCTTAATGCTTAATGCTTAATGCTTAATGCTTAATGCTTAATGCTTAATGTTAAATGCTTTATGCTTAATGCTTAATGCTTAATGCTTAATGCTTAATGCTTAATGCTTAATGCTTAATGCTTAATGCTTAATGCTTAATGCTTAATGCTTAATGCTTAATGCTTAATGCTTAATGCTTAGTGCTTAATGTTAAATGCTTTATGCTTAATGCTTAATGCTTAATGCTTAATGCTTAATGCTTGATGCTTAATGCTTAATGCTTAATGCTTCATGTTTAATGCTTCATGCTAAATGCTTAATGCTTCATGCTTAATGCTTCACGCTTAATGCTTAATGCTTAATATGCTTAATATGCTTATATGCTTAATGCTTAATTTTTAATATGCTTATATGCTTAATGCTTAATGCTTAATGCTTAATGTTAAATGCTTCATGCTTAATGCTTAATGCTTAATGCTTAATGCTTAATGCTTAATGCTTAATGCTTAATGCTTAATGCTTAATGCTTAATGCTTAATGCTTAATGCTTAATGCTTAATGCTTAATGCTTAATGCTTAATGCTTAATGCTTAATGCTTAATGCTTAATGTGTAATGCTTAATGCCTAATGCTTAATGCTTAATGCTTAATGCTTAATGCATAATGCTTAATTCTTAATGCTTCATGCTTCATGCTTAAGGCTTCATGCCTAATGCTTCAAGCTTAATCCTTAACAATAATTAATATGCTTATATGCTTAATGCTTAATGCTTAATGCTTACTGCTTAATGCTTAATGCTTAATGCTTAATGCTTAATGCTTAATGCTTAATGTTAATGCTTAATGCTTAATGGTTAATGCTTAATGCTTAATGGTTAATGTTAAATGCTTTATGATTAATGCTTAATGCTTAATGCTTAATGCTTGATGCTTAATGCTTAATGCTTCATGTTTAATGCTTCATGCTAAATGCTTAATGCTTCATGCTTAATGCTTCACGCTTAATGCTTAATGCTTAATATGCTTATATGCTTAATGCTTAATGTTTAATATGCTTTTATGCTTAATGCTTAATGCTTAATGTCAAATGCTTCATGCTTTATGCTTAATGCTTAATGCTTAATGCTTAATGCTTAATGCTTAATGCTTAATGCTTAATGCTTAATGCTTAATGCTTAATGCTTAATGCTTAATGCTTAATGCTTAATGCTTAGTGCTTAATGCTTAGTGCTTAATGCTTAGTGCTTAATGCTTAGTGCTTAATGCTTAATGCTTAATGCTTAATGCTTCATGCTTAATGCTTAATGCTTAATGCTTAATGCTTAATGCTTAATGCTTAATGCTTAATGCCTAATGCTTAATGCTTAATGCCTAATGCTTAATGTTTAATGCCTAATGCTTAATGCTTAATGCTTAATGCTTAATGCTTAATTCTTAATGCTTCATGCTTCATGCTTAATGCTTCATGCCTAATGCTTCAAGCTTAATCCTTAACAATAACTAATATGCTTATACCCTAATATTTTTAAATGTTTAAATGCTTAAATGCTTAAATTCCTAAATGATTAAAATGCTTAAATGCTTAATGCTTAATGCTTAATGCTTAATGCTTAATTCTTAATGCTTCATGCTTCATGCTTAATGCTTCATGCCTAATGCTTCAAGCTTAATCCTTAACAATAATTAATATGCTTATAGCCTAATATTTTTAAATGTTTAAATGCTTAAATGCTTTAATTCCTAAATGATTAAAATGCTTAAATGCTTAATGCTTAATGCTTAATGCTTAATGCTTAATGCTTAATGCTTAATGCTTAATGCTTAATGCTTAATGCTTAATGCTTAATGCTTAATGCGTAATGTGTAATGCTTAATGCCTAATGCTTAATGCTTAATGCTTAATGCCTAATGCTTAATGCCTAATGCTTAATGCTTAATGCTTAATGCTTAATGCTTAATGCTTAATGCTTAATGCTTAATGCTTAATGCTTAATGCTTAATGCTTAATGCTTAATGCTTAATGCTTAATGTGTAATGCTTAATGCCAAATGCTTAATGCTTAATGCCTAATGCTTAATGCTTAATGCAAAATGCATAATGCTTAATTCTTAATGCTTCATGCTTCTTGCTTAATGCTTCATGCCTAATGCTTCAAGCTTAATCCTTAACAATAATTAATATGCTTATATGCTTAATGCTTAATGCTTAATGCTTAATGCTTAATGTTAAATGCTTTATGCTTAATGCTTAATGCTTAATGCTTAATGCTTAATGCTTAATGCTTAATGCTTAATGCTTAATGCTTAATGCTTAATGCTTAATGCTTAATGCTTAATGCTTAATGCTTAGTGCTTAATGTTAAATGCTTTATGCTTAATGCTTAATGCTTAATGCTTAATGCTTAATGCTTAATGCTTAATGCTTAATGCTTAATGCTTAATGCTTCATGTTTAATGCTTCATGCTAAATGCTTAATGCTTCATGCTTAATGCTTCACGCTTAATGCTTAATGCTTAATATGCTTAATATGCTTATATGCTTAATGCTTAATTTTTAATATGCTTATATGCTTAATGCTTAATGCTTAATGCTTAATGTTAAATGCTTCATGCTTAATGCTTAATGCTTAATGCTTAATGCTTAATGCTTAATGCTTAATGCTTAATGCTTAATGCTTAATGCTTAATGCTTAATGCTTAATGCTTAATGCTTAATGCTTAATGCTTAATGCTTAATGCTTAATGCTTAATGCTTAATGCTTAATGCTTAATGCTTAATGCTTAATGTGTAATGCTTAATGCCTAATGCTTAATGCTTAATGCTTAATGCATAATGCTTAATTCTTAATGCTTCATGCTTCATGCTTAAGGCTTCATGCCTAATGCTTCAAGCTTAATCCTTAACAATAATTAATATGCTTATATGCTTAATGCTTAATGCTTAATGCTTACTGCTTAATGCTTAATGCTTAATGCTTAATGCTTAATGCTTAATGCTTAATGTTAATGCTTAATGCTTAATGGTTAATGCTTAATGCTTAATGGTTAATGTTAAATGCTTTATGATTAATGCTTAATGCTTAATGCTTAATGCTTGATGCTTAATGCTTAATGCTTCATGTTTAATGCTTCATGCTAAATGCTTAATGCTTCATGCTTAATGCTTCACGCTTAATGCTTAATGCTTCACGCTTAATGCTTAATGCTTAATATGCTTATATGCTTAATGCTTAATGTTTAATATGCTTTTATGCTTAATGCTTAATGCTTAATGTCAAATGCTTCATGCTTTATGCTTAATGCTTAATGCTTAATGCTTAATGCTTAATGCTTAATGCTTAATGCTTAATGCTTAATGCTTAATGCTTAATGCTTAATGCTTAATGCTTAGTGCTTAATGCTTAGTGCTTAATGCTTAGTGCTTAATGCTTAGTGCTTAATGCTTAGTGCTTAATGCTTAATGCTTAATGCTTAATGCTTAATGCTTAATGCTTAATGCTTAATGCTTAATGCTTAATGCTTAATGCTTAATGCCTAATGCTTAATGCTTAATGCCTAATGCTTAATGTTTAATGCCTAATGCTTAATGCTTAATGCTTAATGCTTAATGCTTAATTCTTAATGCTTCATGCTTCATGCTTAATGCTTCATGCCTAATGCTTCAAGCTTAATCCTTAACAATAACTAATATGCTTATACCCTAATATTTTTAAATGTTTAAATGCTTAAATGCTTAAATTCCTAAATGATTAAAATGCTTAAATGCTTAATGCTTAATGCTTAATGCTTAATGCTTAATTCTTAATGCTTCATGCTTCATGCTTAATGCTTCATGCCTAATGCTTCAAGCTTAATCCTTAACAATAATTAATATGCTTATAGCCTAATATTTTTAAATGTTTAAATGCTTAAATGCTTTAATTCCTAAATGATTAAAATGCTTAAATGCTTAATGCTTAATGCTTAATGCTTAATGCTTAATGCTTAATGCGTAATGTGTAATGCTTAATGCCTAATGCTTAATGCTTAATGCTTAATGCCTAATGCTTAATGCCTAATGCTTAATGCTTAATGCTTAATGCTTAATGCTTAATGCTTAATGCTTAATGCTTAATGCTTAATGCTTAATGCTTAATGCTTAATGCTTAATGCTTAATGCTTAATGCTTAATGTGTAATGCTTAATGCCAAATGCTTAATGCTTAATGCCTAATGCTTAATGCTTAATGCAAAATGCATAATGCTTAATTCTTAATGCTTCATGCTTCTTGCTTAATGCTTCATGCCTAATGCTTCAAGCTTAATCCTTAACAATAATTAATATGCTTATATGCTTAATGCTTAATGCTTAATGCTTAATGCTTAATGCTTAATGCTTAATGCTTAATGCTTAATGCTTAATGCTTAATGCTTAATGTTAAATGCTTTATGCTTAATGCTTAATGCTTAATGCTTAATGCTTAATGCTTAATGCTTAATGCTTAATGCTTAATGCTTAATGCTTAATGCTTAATGCTTAATGCTTAGTGCTTAATGTTAAATGCTTTATGCTTAATGCTTAATGCTTAATGCTTAATGCTTAATGCTTAATGCTTAATGCTTAATGCTTAATGCTTAATGCTTAATGCTTAATGCTTAATGCTTAATGCTTCATGTTTAATGCTTCATGCTAAATGCTTAATGCTTCATGCTTAATGCTTCACGCTTAATGCTTAATGCTTAATATGCTTAATATGCTTATATGCTTAATGCTTAATTTTTAATATGCTTATATGCTTAATGCTTAATGCTTAATGCTTAATGTTAAATGCTTCATGCTTAATGCTTAATGCTTAATGCTTAATGCTTAATGCTTAATGCTTAATGCTTAATGCTTAATGCTTAATGCTTAATGCGTAATGTGTAATGCTTAATGCCTAATGCTTAATGCTTAATGCTTAATGCCTAATGCTTAATGCCTAATGCTTAATGCTTAATGCTTAATGCTTAATGCTTAATGCTTAATGCTTAATGCTTAATGCTTAATGCTTAATGCTTAATGCTTAATGCTTAATGCTTAATGTGTAATGCTTAATGCCAAATGCTTAATGCTTAATGCCTAATGCTTAATGCTTAATGCAAAATGCATAATGCTTAATTCTTAATGCTTCATGCTTCTTGCTTAATGCTTCATGCCTAATGCTTCAAGCTTAATCCTTAACAATAATTAATATGCTTATATGCTTAATGCTTAATGCTTAATGTTAAATGCTTTATGCTTAATGCTTAATGCTTAATGCTTAATGCTTAATGCTTAATGCTTAATGCTTAATGCTTAATGCTTAATGCTTAATGCTTAATGCTTAATGCTTAATGCTTAATGCTTAGTGCTTAATGTTAAATGCTTTATGCTTAATGCTTAATGCTTAATGCTTAATGCTTAATGCTTAATGCTTAATGCTTAATGCTTAATGCTTAATGCTTCATGTTTAATGCTTCATGCTAAATGCTTAATGCTTCATGCTTAATGCTTCACGCTTAATGCTTAATGCTTAATATGCTTAATATGCTTATATGCTTAATGCTTAATTTTTAATATGCTTATATGCTTAATGCTTAATGCTTAATGCTTAATGTTAAATGCTTCATGCTTAATGCTTAATGCTTAATGCTTAATGCTTAATGCTTAATGCTTAATGCTTAATGCTTAATGCTTAATGCTTAATGCTTAATGCTTAATGCTTAATGCTTAATGCTTAATGCTTAATGCTTAATGCTTAATGCTTAATGCTTAATGCTTAATGTGTAATGCTTAATGCCTAATGCTTAATGCTTAATGCTTAATGCTTAATGCATAATGCTTAATTCTTAATGCTTCATGCTTCATGCTTAAGGCTTCATGCCTAATGCTTCAAGCTTAATCCTTAACAATAATTAATATGCTTATATGCTTAATGCTTAATGCTTAATGCTTACTGCTTAATGCTTAATGCTTAATGCTTAATGCTTAATGCTTAATGCTTAATGTTAATGCTTAATGCTTAATGGTTAATGCTTAATGCTTAATGGTTAATGTTAAATGCTTTATGATTAATGCTTAATGCTTAATGCTTAATGCTTGATGCTTAATGCTTAATGCTTCATGTTTAATGCTTCATGCTAAATGCTTAATGCTTCATGCTTAATGCTTCACGCTTAATGCTTAATGCTTCACGCTTAATGCTTAATGCTTAATATGCTTATATGCTTAATGCTTAATGTTTAATATGCTTTTATGCTTAATGCTTAATGCTTAATGTCAAATGCTTCATGCTTTATGCTTAATGCTTAATGCTTAATGCTTAATGCTTAATGCTTAATGCTTAATGCTTAATGCTTAATGCTTAATGCTTAATGCTTAATGCTTAGTGCTTAATGCTTAGTGCTTAATGCTTAGTGCTTAATGCTTAGTGCTTAATGCTTAGTGCTTAATGCTTAATGCTTAATGCTTAATGCTTAATGCTTAATGCTTAATGCTTAATGCTTAATGCTTAATGCTTAATGCTTAATGCTTAATGCCTAATGCTTAATGCTTAATGCCTAATGCTTAATGTTTAATGCCTAATGCTTAATGCTTAATGCTTAATGCTTAATGCTTAATTCTTAATGCTTCATGCTTCATACTTAATGCTTCATGCCTAATGCTTCAAGCTTAATCCTTAACAATAACTAATATGCTTATACCCTAATATTTTTAAATGTTTAAATGCTTAAATGCTTAAATTCCTAAATGATTAAAATGCTTAAATGCTTAATGCTTAATGCTTAATGCTTAATGCTTAATTCTTAATGCTTCATGCTTCATGCTTAATGCTTCATGCCTAATGCTTCAAGCTTAATCCTTAACAATAATTAATATGCTTATAGCCTAATATTTTTAAATGTTTAAATGCTTAAATGCTTTAATTCCTAAATGATTAAAATGCTTAAATGCTTAATGCTTAATGCTTAATGCTTAATGCTTAATGCTTAATGCTTAATGCTTAATGCTTAATGCTTAATGCTTAATGCTTAATGCGTAATGTGTAATGCTTAATGCCTAATGCTTAATGCTTAATGCTTAATGCCTAATGCTTAATGCCTAATGCTTAATGCTTAATGCTTAATGCTTAATGCTTAATGCTTAATGCTTAATGCTTAATGCTTAATGCTTAATGCTTAATGCTTAATGCTTAATGCTTAATGCTTAATGTGTAATGCTTAATGCCAAATGCTTAATGCTTAATGCCTAATGCTTAATGCTTAATGCAAAATGCATAATGCTTAATTCTTAATGCTTCATGCTTCTTGCTTAATGCTTCATGCCTAATGCTTCAAGCTTAATCCTTAACAATAATTAATATGCTTATATGCTTAATGCTTAATGCTTAATGCTTAATGCTTAATGTTAAATGCTTTATGCTTAATGCTTAATGCTTAATGCTTAATGCTTAATGCTTAATGCTTAATGCTTAATGCTTAATGCTTAATGCTTAATGCTTAATGCTTAATGCTTAATGCTTAGTGCTTAATGTTAAATGCTTTATGCTTAATGCTTAATGCTTAATGCTTAATGCTTAATGCTTAATGCTTAATGCTTAATGCTTAATGCTTAATGCTTCATGTTTAATGCTTCATGCTAAATGCTTAATGCTTCATGCTTAATGCTTCACGCTTAATGCTTAATGCTTAATATGCTTAATATGCTTATATGCTTAATGCTTAATTTTTAATATGCTTATATGCTTAATGCTTAATGCTTAATGCTTAATGTTAAATGCTTCATGCTTAATGCTTAATGCTTAATGCTTAATGCTTAATGCTTAATGCTTAATGCTTAATGCTTAATGCTTAATGCTTAATGCTTAATGCTTAATGCTTAATGCTTAATGCTTAATGCTTAATGCTTAATGCTTAATGCTTAATGCTTAATGCTTAATGCTTAATGCTTAATGTGTAATGCTTAATGCCTAATGCTTAATGCTTAATGCTTAATGCTTAATGCATAATGCTTAATTCTTAATGCTTCATGCTTCATGCTTAAGGCTTCATGCCTAATGCTTCAAGCTTAATCCTTAACAATAATTAATATGCTTATATGCTTAATGCTTAATGCTTAATGCTTACTGCTTAATGCTTAATGCTTAATGCTTAATGCTTAATGCTTAATGCTTAATGTTAATGCTTAATGCTTAATGGTTAATGCTTAATGCTTAATGGTTAATGTTAAATGCTTTATGATTAATGCTTAATGCTTAATGCTTAATGCTTGATGCTTAATGCTTAATGCTTCATGTTTAATGCTTCATGCTAAATGCTTAATGCTTCATGCTTAATGCTTCACGCTTAATGCTTAATGCTTCACGCTTAATGCTTAATGCTTAATATGCTTATATGCTTAATGCTTAATGTTTAATATGCTTTTATGCTTAATGCTTAATGCTTAATGTCAAATGCTTCATGCTTTATGCTTAATGCTTAATGCTTAATGCTTAATGCTTAATGCTTAATGCTTAATGCTTAATGCTTAATGCTTAATGCTTAATGCTTAATGCTTAATGCTTAATGCTTAATGCTTAGTGCTTAATGCTTAGTGCTTAATGCTTAGTGCTTAATGCTTAGTGCTTAATGCTTAGTGCTTAATGCTTAATGCTTAATGCTTAATGCTTAATGCTTAATGCTTAATGCTTAATGCTTAATGCTTAATGCTTAATGCTTAATGCTTAATGCCTAATGCTTAATGCTTAATGCCTAATGCTTAATGTTTAATGCCTAATGCTTAATGCTTAATGCTTAATGCTTAATGCTTAATTCTTAATGCTTCATGCTTCATGCTTAATGCTTCATGCCTAATGCTTCAAGCTTAATCCTTAACAATAACTAATATGCTTATACCCTAATATTTTTAAATGTTTAAATGCTTAAATGCTTAAATTCCTAAATGATTAAAATGCTTAAATGCTTAATGCTTAATGCTTAATGCTTAATGCTTAATTCTTAATGCTTCATGCTTCATGCTTAATGCTTCATGCCTAATGCTTCAAGCTTAATCCTTAACAATAATTAATATGCTTATAGCCTAATATTTTTAAATGTTTAAATGCTTAAATGCTTTAATTCCTAAATGATTAAAATGCTTAAATGCTTAATGCTTAATGCTTAATGCTTAATGCTTAATGCTTAATGCGTAATGTGTAATGCTTAATGCCTAATGCTTAATGCTTAATGCTTAATGCCTAATGCTTAATGCCTAATGCTTAATGCTTAATGCTTAATGCTTAATGCTTAATGCTTAATGCTTAATGCTTAATGCTTAATGCTTAATGCTTAATGCTTAATGCTTAATGCTTAATGCTTAATGCTTAATGTGTAATGCTTAATGCCAAATGCTTAATGCTTAATGCCTAATGCTTAATGCTTAATGCAAAATGCATAATGCTTAATTCTTAATGCTTCATGCTTCTTGCTTAATGCTTCATGCCTAATGCTTCAAGCTTAATCCTTAACAATAATTAATATGCTTATATGCTTAATGCTTAATGCTTAATGCTTAATGCTTAATGCTTAATGCTTAATGCTTAATGCTTAATGCTTAATGCTTAATGCTTAATGTTAAATGCTTTATGCTTAATGCTTAATGCTTAATGCTTAATGCTTAATGCTTAATGCTTAATGCTTAATGCTTAATGCTTAATGCTTAATGCTTAATGCTTAATGCTTAGTGCTTAATGTTAAATGCTTTATGCTTAATGCTTAATGCTTAATGCTTAATGCTTAATGCTTAATGCTTAATGCTTAATGCTTAATGCTTAATGCTTAATGCTTAATGCTTAATGCTTAATGCTTCATGTTTAATGCTTCATGCTAAATGCTTAATGCTTCATGCTTAATGCTTCACGCTTAATGCTTAATGCTTAATATGCTTAATATGCTTATATGCTTAATGCTTAATTTTTAATATGCTTATATGCTTAATGCTTAATGCTTAATGCTTAATGTTAAATGCTTCATGCTTAATGCTTAATGCTTAATGCTTAATGCTTAATGCTTAATGCTTAATGCTTAATGCTTAATGCTTAATGCTTAATGCTTAATGCGTAATGTGTAATGCTTAATGCCTAATGCTTAATGCTTAATGCTTAATGCCTAATGCTTAATGCCTAATGCTTAATGCTTAATGCTTAATGCTTAATGCTTAATGCTTAATGCTTAATGCTTAATGCTTAATGCTTAATGCTTAATGCTTAATGCTTAATGCTTAATGCTTAATGCTTAATGTGTAATGCTTAATGCCAAATGCTTAATGCTTAATGCCTAATGCTTAATGCTTAATGCAAAATGCATAATGCTTAATTCTTAATGCTTCATGCTTCTTGCTTAATGCTTCATGCCTAATGCTTCAAGCTTAATCCTTAACAATAATTAATATGCTTATATGCTTAATGCTTAATGCTTAATGTTAAATGCTTTATGCTTAATGCTTAATGCTTAATGCTTAATGCTTAATGCTTAATGCTTAATGCTTAATGCTTAATGCTTAATGCTTAATGCTTAATGCTTAATGCTTAATGCTTAGTGCTTAATGTTAAATGCTTTATGCTTAATGCTTAATGCTTAATGCTTAATGCTTAATGCTTAATGCTTAATGCTTAATGCTTAATGCTTAATGCTTCATGTTTAATGCTTCATGCTAAATGCTTAATGCTTCATGCTTAATGCTTCACGCTTAATGCTTAATGCTTAATATGCTTAATATGCTTATATGCTTAATGCTTAATTTTTAATATGCTTATATGCTTAATGCTTAATGCTTAATGCTTAATGTTAAATGCTTCATGCTTAATGCTTAATGCTTAATGCTTAATGCTTAATGCTTAATGCTTAATGCTTAATGCTTAATGCTTAATGCTTAATGCTTAATGCTTAATGCTTAATGCTTAATGCTTAATGCTTAATGCTTAATGCTTAATGCTTAATGCTTAATGCTTAATGCTTAATGCTTAATGCTTAATGTGTAATGCTTAATGCCTAATGCTTAATGCTTAATGCTTAATGCTTAATGCATAATGCTTAATTCTTAATGCTTCATGCTTCATGCTTAAGGCTTCATGCCTAATGCTTCAAGCTTAATCCTTAACAATAATTAATATGCTTATATGCTTAATGCTTAATGCTTAATGCTTACTGCTTAATGCTTAATGCTTAATGCTTAATGCTTAATGCTTAATGCTTAATGTTAATGCTTAATGCTTAATGGTTAATGCTTAATGCTTAATGGTTAATGTTAAATGCTTTATGATTAATGCTTAATGCTTAATGCTTAATGCTTGATGCTTAATGCTTAATGCTTCATGTTTAATGCTTCATGCTAAATGCTTAATGCTTCATGCTTAATGCTTCACGCTTAATGCTTAATGCTTCACGCTTAATGCTTAATGCTTAATATGCTTATATGCTTAATGCTTAATGTTTAATATGCTTTTATGCTTAATGCTTAATGCTTAATGTCAAATGCTTCATGCTTTATGCTTAATGCTTAATGCTTAATGCTTAATGCTTAATGCTTAATGCTTAATGCTTAATGCTTAATGCTTAATGCTTAATGCTTAATGCTTAATGCTTAATGCTTAGTGCTTAATGCTTAGTGCTTAATGCTTAGTGCTTAATGCTTAGTGCTTAATGCTTAATGCTTAATGCTTAATGCTTAATGCTTAATGCTTAATGCTTAATGCTTAATGCTTAATGCTTAATGCTTAATGCTTAATGCTTAATGCCTAATGCTTAATGCTTAATGCCTAATGCTTAATGTTTAATGCCTAATGCTTAATGCTTAATGCTTAATGCTTAATGCTTAATTCTTAATGCTTCATGCTTCATACTTAATGCTTCATGCCTAATGCTTCAAGCTTAATCCTTAACAATAACTAATATGCTTATACCCTAATATTTTTAAATGTTTAAATGCTTAAATGCTTAAATTCCTAAATGATTAAAATGCTTAAATGCTTAATGCTTAATGCTTAATGCTTAATGCTTAATTCTTAATGCTTCATGCTTCATGCTTAATGCTTCATGCCTAATGCTTCAAGCTTAATCCTTAACAATAATTAATATGCTTATAGCCTAATATTTTTAAATGTTTAAATGCTTAAATGCTTTAATTCCTAAATGATTAAAATGCTTAAATGCTTAATGCTTAATGCTTAATGCTTAATGCTTAATGCTTAATGCTTAATGCTTAATGCTTAATGCTTAATGCTTAATGCTTAATGCTTAATGCTTAATGCTTAATGCTTAATGCTTAATGCTTAATGCTTAATGCTTAATGCTTAATGCTTAATGCTTAATGCGTAATGTGTAATGCTTAATGCCTAATGCTTAATGCTTAATGCTTAATGCCTAATGCTTAATGCCTAATGCTTAATGCTTAATGCTTAATGCTTAATGCTTAATGCTTAATGCTTAATGCTTAATGCTTAATGCTTAATGCTTAATGCTTAATGCTTAATGTGTAATGCTTAATGCCAAATGCTTAATGCTTAATGCCTAATGCTTAATGCTTAATGCAAAATGCATAATGCTTAATTCTTAATGCTTCATGCTTCTTGCTTAATGCTTCATGCCTAATGCTTCAAGCTTAATCCTTAACAATAATTAATATGCTTATATGCTTAATGCTTAATGCTTAATGCTTAATGCTTAATGCTTAATGCTTAATGCTTAATGCTTAATGCTTAATGCTTAATGCTTAATGTTAAATGCTTTATGCTTAATGCTTAATGCTTAATGCTTAATGCTTAATGCTTAATGCTTAATGCTTAATGCTTAATGCTTAATGCTTAATGCTTAATGCTTAATGCTTAATGCTTAGTGCTTAATGTTAAATGCTTTATGCTTAATGCTTAATGCTTAATGCTTAATGCTTAATGCTTAATGCTTAATGCTTAATGCTTAATGCTTAATGCTTAATGCTTAATGCTTAATGCTTAATGCTTCATGTTTAATGCTTCATGCTAAATGCTTAATGCTTCATGCTTAATGCTTCACGCTTAATGCTTAATGCTTAATATGCTTAATATGCTTATATGCTTAATGCTTAATTTTTAATATGCTTATATGCTTAATGCTTAATGCTTAATGCTTAATGTTAAATGCTTCATGCTTAATGCTTAATGCTTAATGCTTAATGCTTAATGCTTAATGCTTAATGCTTAATGCTTAATGCTTAATGCTTAATGCTTAATGCTTAATGCTTAATGCTTAATGCTTAATGCTTAATGCTTAATGCTTAATGCTTAATGCTTAATGCTTAATGCTTAATGCTTAATGCTTAATGCTTAATGCTTAATGTGTAATGCTTAATGCCTAATGCTTAATGCTTAATGCTTAATGCATAATGCTTAATTCTTAATGCTTCATGCTTCATGCTTAATGCTTCATGCCTAATGCTTCAAGCTTAATCCTTAACAATAATTAATATGCTTATATGCTTAATGCTTAATGCTTAATGCTTACTGCTTAATGCTTAATGCTTAATGCTTAATGCTTAATGCTTAATGTTAATGCTTAATGCTTAATGGTTAATGCTTAATGCTTAATGGTTAATGTTAAATGCTTTATGATTAATGCTTAATGCTTAATGCTTAATGCTTGATGCTTAATGCTTAATGCTTCATGTTTAATGCTTCATGCTAAATGCTTAATGCTTCATGCTTAATGCTTCACGCTTAATGCTTAATGCTTAATATGCTTATATGCTTAATGCTTAATGTTTAATATGCTTTTATGCTTAATGCTTAATGCTTAATGTTAAATGCTTCATGCTTTATGCTTAATGCTTAATGCTTAATGCTTAATGCTTAATGCTTAATGCTTAATGCTTAATGCTTAATGCTTAATGCTTAATGTGTAATGCTTAATGCCAAATGCTTAATGCTTAATGCCTAATGCTTAATGCTTAATGCAAAATGCATAATGCTTAATTCTTAATGCTTCATGCTTCTTGCTTAATGCTTCATGCCTAATGCTTCAAGCTTAATCCTTAACAATAATTAATATGCTTATATGCTTAATGCTTAATGCTTAATGCTTAATGCTTAATGCTTAATGCTTAATGCTTAATGCTTAATGCTTAATGCTTAATGCTTAATGTTAAATGCTTTATGCTTAATGCTTAATGCTTAATGCTTAATGCTTAATGCTTAATGCTTAATGCTTAATGCTTAATGCTTAATGCTTAATGCTTAATGCTTAATGCTTAATGCTTAGTGCTTAATGTTAAATGCTTTATGCTTAATGCTTAATGCTTAATGCTTAATGCTTAATGCTTAATGCTTAATGCTTAATGCTTAATGCTTAATGCTTAATGCTTAATGCTTAATGCTTCATGTTTAATGCTTCATGCTAAATGCTTAATGCTTCATGCTTAATGCTTCACGCTTAATGCTTAATGCTTAATATGCTTAATATGCTTATATGCTTAATGCTTAATTTTTAATATGCTTATATGCTTAATGCTTAATGCTTAATGCTTAATGTTAAATGCTTCATGCTTAATGCTTAATGCTTAATGCTTAATGCTTAATGCTTAATGCTTAATGCTTAATGCTTAATGCTTAATGCTTAATGCTTAATGCTTAATGCTTAATGCTTAATGCTTAATGCTTAATGCTTAATGCTTAATGCTTAATGCTTAATGCTTAATGCTTAATGCTTAATGCTTAATGCTTAATGCTTAATGCTTAATGCTTAATGCTTAATGCTTAATGTGTAATGCTTAATGCCTAATGCTTAATGCTTAATGCTTAATGCATAATGCTTAATTCTTAATGCTTCATGCTTCATGCTTAATGCTTCATGCCTAATGCTTCAAGCTTAATCCTTAACAATAATTAATATGCTTATATGCTTAATGCTTAATGCTTAATGCTTAATGCTTACTGCTTAATGCTTAATGCTTAATGCTTAATGCTTAATGCTTAATGTTAATGCTTAATGCTTAATGGTTAATGCTTAATGCTTAATGGTTAATGTTAAATGCTTTATGATTAATGCTTAATGCTTAATGCTTAATGCTTGATGCTTAATGCTTAATGCTTCATGTTTAATGCTTCATGCTAAATGCTTAATGCTTCATGCTTAATGCTTCACGCTTAATGCTTAATGCTTAATATGCTTATATGCTTAATGCTTAATGTTTAATATGCTTTTATGCTTAATTCTTAATGCTTAATGTTAAATGCTTCATGCTTTATGCTTAATGCTTAATGCTTAATGCTTAATGCTTAATGCTTAATGCTTAATGCTTAATGCTTAATGCTTAATGCTTAATGCTTAATGCTTAATGCTTAATGCTTAGTGCTTAATGCTTAGTGCTTAATGCTTAGTGCTTAATGCTTAGTGCTTAATGCTTAATGCTTAATGCTTAATGCTTAATGCTTAATGCTTAATGCTTATTGCTTAATGCTTAATGCTTAATGCTTAATGCTTAATGCCTAATGCTTAATGCCTAATGCCTAATGCTTAATGTTTAATGCCTAATGCTTAATGCTTAATGCTTAATGCTTAATGCTTAATTCTTAATGCTTCATGCTTCATGCTTAATGCTTCATGCCTAATGCTTCAAGCTTAATCCTTAACAATAACTAATATGCTTATACCCTAATATTTTTAAATGTTTAAATGCTTAAATGCTTAAATTCCTAAATGATTAAAATGCTTAAATGCTTAATGCTTAATGCTTAATGCTTAATGCTTAATTCTTAATATGCTTAATGCTTAATATGCTTAGCTTATATGCTTATAGGCTTAAATGTTTAATCCTTAATATGCTTATAAGCTATATGTTTAAATTTTTAAATGCATAAATGCTCAAAAGCTTAAAAGCTTAAATGCTTAAATTCATAAATGCTAAAAATGCTTAAATGCTTAATGATTAATTCTTAATGCATAATTTTCTTATAAGCTTATATGCTTATATGCTTAAAGGCTTAAATGCCTAAATGCTTAAATGCTTAAATGCTTATATGCTTAAATGCTTAAATTCCTAAATGCTTAAAATGCTTAAATTCCTAAATGCTTAAAATGCTTAAGTGCTTAAAAGCTTAATGCTTAATGCTTAATTTTTCATGCTTAATGCTTCATGCCTAATGCTTCAAGCTTAATTCTTAATAACGCTTAATATGCTTAAACCCTAATATCCTTAAATTCTTAAATTCTTAAATGCCTAATGGTTAATGTTTAATGCTTAATGCTTAATATGCTTATAAGCTTATATGATTATATGCTTAAATGCTTAAATGTTTCAATGCTTAAGTACTTAAATGCTTAAATGCTTAAAGGGTTAAATGTTTAAATGCTTAAACACTTAATACTTAATGCTTAATGCATAATGATTAATCCTTAATCATGTTGAATATTCTTATATGCTTATATGCTGAAATTTTTAATTGCTTAAATGTTTAAATAATTAAATTCTTAAATGCTTAAATGGTTAAATGCTTAAATGCTTAATGCTTAATGCTTTATTCTTAATACTTGCTTAATATATATGCTATTAATGCTTAAATGTTTAAATGCTCAAATGCTTAAATTCTCGAATCCTTAAAGGCTTAACATGTTTAAATTCTTAAATGCTTAATCCTTAATATGGTTATAAGCTATATGTTTAAATGTTTAAATGCATAAATGCTTAAAGGCTTGAATGCTTAAATGCTTAAATTCATAAATGCTGAAAATGCTTAAATGCTGAATCCTTAATGTTTAATGCTTAACGATTAATTCTTAATGCTTAATATGCTTATACGCTTATATGCGTATATGCTTAAATGCTTAAATGCCTAAATGCTTAAATGCTTAAACGCTTAATACATAATGCTTAATGTTTACTGATTAATCCTTAATA
>CP144697.1:113513-123513 GCA_036885675.1 Vigna mungo | reverse complement strand
AATAATAACAATAATAATAAGAATAATAATAATAATAATTATCATAATAAAATTAATAAAAATAATAACAACAATAATGATAATAACAATAATAATACTAACAATAATAATAATAAAAATAATAATCAATAATAATAAAAATAATAATAATAATAATAATAATAATAATCTAAATATTATTAATAATAATGATACACAAGGGTCTAGCACTATGACCCACATAGGACCTATCACAAGAAGAATGGCCAAAAAGCTTCAAGAAGAGTATTCTTCGAAAGGTCAAGTACTCTTTGCTATCTTTGGATGGGAAAATTGGAGATCAAGGAGATACTACAAAATTGCCAAAGCATGGAGGAGGGTAAGATGGTCATTGCTACAAAAGGGGAGGTGTTCTTATCAAGATATGGGGCTTCATTTGAAACTTTCCCTTACATTCAGATTTGTGTTTTTCACGTGCTTGAATAAGCCTTTCTAGAAGGCCATCACCTTTTCCACATGGGTGAATACGTTTCATTTGATCCATCATTTACGGATCACATTTTCTTTGCTTAGCTTCATGAATGCTTCTATAAATTCATGAAGGCATCACTTGTAAAACACTTTGGATTATATGAGAAATTTCTTCATTCTGAAATTAATCTCTGCCAAGCAAATGCTTACCAAAGTCACCTTCTCCATCAACTCTCTCCCACCTCTTAGCTTTCTTCCAACAATGGAGGCTGCCTGAAGCTAGGACCACCTCATTCCTTCTCTGCCGCAACAAACATCCATTCCAACTCCATCAAGTTCCGCTGCCAACTGCTGGAATCTCTTCCTCTTCGAATTCTGTCTTCAACCAGGCAATAGAGAGGCTTATCAAGTGGTATTCAGAGCCTTGTTGCTGATCCACATTCCAGATAAGTACTGTTACATTGCCTTCACCCGTGTTGTGTTGTTCTACTTCTAAATTCACTGTTTCATTGAGTTTTTCTTTGGTAAATCTGTGTGAGTGAGTCTTTGATGATCATTCACATGTTCCTTAGTGTTTTCTCCACATTTTAATCGGTGCATCTTGTGTGTTCTTCATTTTATTCAGCTTTAAATTTCATTTTCCAGTTTTGTTACTGTCATGTGCAAGTTTTGTCATTTTTAACTCTGTCATAACATTGATTCTGTTCAGTGAGCATGTGTCAGTGAGTCCAGTGCAGTTATAGCTCTTCATTGATCTTAAAAAGCAACAAGACATTGTTTAGCTTTGGTCACATGAGCTTAGCATTGAAGTAAACACTCAACTCTGCAAATATTTCCAAATTTTGCATCCACGTGTTTTTCCGTTTTTGAGAAATCTGGAGCTACTGTGAATCTTTGATTTAGTCCAGATCTGTGATGTTTGTTGATTGCAACAAGTTCTTTTGGTGATTTTAGACTTGTTTCAAGTGTATACAAGTCAGTTGCATTCTTGAATCACAAAAACCATAGTTGAGTTCCGTAAATTCCCGAGAATACAGCAGCAGAACTCTGTTTCTGTATGGAAATTAAAATCTGTGATTCAAAGGTGTGTGCAATTTGTTTAGATGGTTTGAATTGATGTTAACCACTTCAATAATTGATTTAATTCAGATCTGATGTATGGGGATTAAAGCAATTACCTTGCTGCATTAATCTGTCATGAATGTGTTGTTGTTTCTGGTTGAACTCTGCACCGTGTTCTTTTGCTTTGCCAGTCAGTAGCCATTTCAATTCTGCTAGTTTTATCTTCTAAAGCTAGATCTAGACTTAGTTTCCTTGAATTCATTGTTCCTAAACCAATTTGGATCCAGTCACGCATGAATTTCTTGGACTGCTGCAGTTTTTATGTGTTTTCTGCATAATTTGGCAAGTGGGAAGTGTGAAATTGCATAGTTGCTGATTTTTGTGCATTTGGAACCTCAGAACCACTTTGTTTGATCATTCAAAATGTGTCCAAACTGATTTTATGGTCAAATCTACACCAATGCACAAAATCACTATATCACTTCCTCATTTGGCTTGAATTCATCTAGTAGCATAGCCAATTTTCTTAAACAGCTGTTTTAGGGTGATTTGAAGAGCTAAACATCTGTTAAAAATGCATCAAAACTAGGAGGTTACTGTTCATATGGTCAATTTTTGGATTGGCTTATAGTCCTTACTTGAGTACCTCATTTTTGGTCACTTTTGGGAAGTGTCATAACCAATTTTTGCTGTAGTTTGTTTTGTGAGCACTTAGCTGCCTGCATCTATTCATTATCACCATATAAACTTGCTGGAAACCATCATACATTTTATTTCATATCAATCATCTCTTAATTGAAAATTCCAGCCTTTACCAAACAGTGCAGACAGTTTGAAAAACACTTAAAGTTGAGTTTTGATTTTTGATTGAGTGGATTGGCAAAAGCTGGGAGAAAAGTCTCTATGTTTTCCTAACCATTGAGATTGAAAAATAACATTTGAAAGAAGCTTGAAACTCCCGCAATTCAATAGATAAAAGTCAGTAACGGCAGAAACCATTATATGCAGTTTTCTTTGAGACATTCCATCAAACACTTTGCCAAATTTGGAGAATTTATGTGAAAATTGTTATACTGCAGCAGGTGTGTCTTTTTATTGCTTTGTGAATCTGTTCTAGAGCCATTCTAAGGTCCTTTTGAGTGCCAACCTTTATTGCAAACCAAATTAATTGCTTGATTGTCTTGATTGGAAATCTGTCACCAAGTGTTTGATGAAAGTCCTTGGTGCACATTCTGTTTGATATTTCCAGCAGTAGCAAAATCTATTTTCTGTGGCAATTAACATTGATCTGGTGGATTCTTTGTGAGTGTTTTGTGGCTGCAGAAAAGCTTCAAGCAATTACCTATTGTTGGTAGCATATTAGAAAGAAAATTGGTGAGGTTAAAGTTGGTTGAAGGGTGGCTTGGTGTTGCATATATCTCACGGCAGAGTGCAGAATTGCTCCAGACTTTGTTGCAGCAACAGCAACTGCTGGACAGAGTGCGAAACACCATGAGTTAGCATCACTTTTGACTGCAACTGTGAGCTTTGTGTGGCTACATCTAGTGCCAACAAGTTTCCTTTAAAGAGAAGCCAAAGTTGCACTTCCAAACCCTTTCCATTGTTACTTTTCTTTGCTGAAAATTGTGTAAATTGTTGTTTTTGGCTTTTGCTTGTAAAGGGGCCAATTCAAGCAAGTGAGGTGGTAGAGTTCACAAGTGCTCTTCCCTCATTTGTAACTAGACTCAAGAAGTCTCACAACCTAAAATTGAGTAGTCGGTGAGTGTGTCTTAGATCCAAAGTCTATGCCTCACCATAGGAGACCTCACCTTTATTTTTCCCATCTTTACTTCCAAGTTTCATTGTTTTCATTCAAGGACTAGGAGCGCGCCTAGAGTCCGAATTTTAGAGTTCCAATCCTTGTTGTTTTCTTTGCTTTGTGATTTCTTTGTTGTCTTTAAGACTTAAGTGGATTTAGGAGTGATTTTGATCTAAAGGACTCTAGTAAGTAGCTAGAAGCATATTTGGCAAGGACAAGGCCTGGTTATTAAGTGACCCTAGTGGTTCACCACCCTTACCTGGAATATTGCTTTCAAGCGAAAATCTTTAGTCTTTATTTCAAGAATAACACTTAAGTCCATCATAATGTCTAGAAGACATTCTCCTAGGATTAGTTATAGTGAAAAAGAAAATTTTTCTCTTCAAGCTTTAGTTAATGAATTCAAGGAAATGAGAAGGGAAATAAATGAAGAGAAAGTCAATAGGGAGCTTCAAAATGCTGTCATTCAAAATGAATTAAGATTGTTGAGGGAAAAGTCAAGGGGAAGTCATAGTGATTATTCTCAAGAGGGAGGGATACCTTTGAATGTGGGTGATTATTACCCTCATCAGCCTTCTTCTTCAAGAAGGCATAGAAGAAATTCTCATGTACCCCCACCCCCAAAAGAAGTCAATATGGTGTTGCCTCACTTCCATGGGAAGGACAATGTAGAGGCTTATCTTGATTGGGAGATGAAGGTGGAACAATTGTTTGAATGTCACCAAGTGAGTGAAGAGAGGAAAGTCTCTCTAGCTACCCTAAGCTTTCAAGGGTATGCCATGTATTGGTGGACTGCCTTAGTCCAAGAGAGGCTTAGACATCAAGCCCCTCCCATCCATTATTGGAATGATCTTAAGTCTGCCCTTAGAAGGAGGCACATTCCCTCCTACTATAATAGGGAACTCATGGATAAACTCCAAAGGTTACAACAAAGGTCTATGACAGTTGAGGAATATAGACAAAAGATGGAGTTATATATGATGAGGGCAGGCATAGTAGAGGGTCCAGAAATTACTTTAGCTAGATTTTTAAGTGGGCTCAATTTTGAAATAAGAGATAGGGTTGAACTTCTACCTTATAGAGATTTGAATGATCTCGTTCAAATGTGTATAAAGGTAGAACAACAAAACTTGAGAAAATCTTCTTCTAAAAGAATTCAAGTTCAACTTTTGAAAAGAAAGTTTTTAAAGAAAAAGAGCCATTTAAACCTCTAGCCAAAATAGAAGAGAGACCCAAGAAAGAAACACCCTCACACACAAGAACAAGTGAGATCAAGTGCTTCAAATGTTTAGAAAGGGGTCATGTAGCTACTCAATCTCCTACAAAGAGAAACATCATTTTGAAAGGCAAGGACATTTATAGTAGTGAAAGTGATACCCCAACTAGTGAAAGTGAGAGTGAGGAAGAAGAAAAAGAAGAGGAAATATATGCTGATGATGGACAACTTCTCATGGTAAGAAGAATCCTTAGCAACCAACCAAGTCTAGAACACTTATCACAAAGAGAGAACATCTTTCATACAAGATGTAAAATTCAAGAAAATCATTGTTCTCTCATTGTTGATAGTGGTTCTTGTTGCAATTGTTGTAGTACAAGGTTGGTTGAGAAGTTGAAGCTTGATATTATACCCCATCCAAAACCTTATAAACTTCATTGGCTAAATGAAGATGGGGATATAATAGTCAAGAATCAAGTGAAGTTGGCATTTTCCATTGGGAACTTCAAAGATGAAGTTTTATGTGATATAGTTCCCATGGAAGCATGTCATGTGTTATTGGGGAGACCATGGCAATTTGATCATCAAACTATCCATCATGGTCTAACCAATACCATCACTATCCATCAAAAGGACAAGAAGTTTGTGCTTCATCCTTTAACTCCTACCCAAGTGGCTAAGGATCAAGCACAAATGAAGTCTTTAAGAAAGCAAGAACATGATCAAAAGAAAAAGTCAAAAAGAAAGGAGAGTAGAGAGACAAGCGTACCACCTAAGGTCACTCAACATGAAGTTCTTTTAAACAAAAAGACTTTACTCAATACCCTTCAAGTTGAGCAACCTTCATACCTTCTTCTTTGTCAAGGGACACTTACATGCACATCTAGTGATCCAAAGACTTCAATTCTTTCTCCACCCATTCAAAAACTTTTGAAAGAATTTGATGATCTATTTCCAAAAGAAATTCCAAAAGGGCTTCCACCCATAAGAGGAATAGAACATCAAATTGATTTCACTCTAGGGGCAATTCTTCCTAATAGGCCAGCATATAGGACAAACCCCCAAGAAACTAAGGAGATTGAGACACAAGTCCAAGAGTTGCTAGATAAAGGCTTAATTCAAAAGAGTCTAAGTCCATGTGTTGTACCAGTGTTGCTTGGACCAAAAAAAGATGGGAAGTGGCGCATGTGTTGTGATTGTAGAGCTATCAACAACATCACAATCAAGTATAGACATCCCATTCCTAGGCTTGATGATATGTTGGATGAATTGCATGGAGCACAAATATTTTCAAAGGTAGATTTAAAAAGTGGCTATCACCAAATAAGAATTAAAGAGGGTGATGAATGGAAAACTGCCTTTAAGACCAAGTTTGGATTATATGAATGGCTAGTTATGCCTTTTGGTCTTACAAATGCTCCAAGCACATTCATGAGACTTATGAATCATGTCCTTAGGGATTGCATTGGGAAGTTTGTAGTTGTCTACTTTGATGACATCTTGGTATATAGTCAAAATTTGCAAACTCATGAAAATCATTTGAGAGTTGTTTTAACAATTCTTAGAAAACACAAATTGTTTGCAAACTTTGACAAGTGTACTTTTTGTGTTTATAGTGTCATATTTCTTGGATTTGTGGTCACCAAAAATGGGGTTCATGTGGACCCAGAAAAAATAAAGGCCATCCAAGATTGGCCTCCTCCAAAGAATGTAGGAGAAGTAAGGAGCTTCCATGGGTTGGCAAGTTTTTATAGAAGATTTGTTCCTAACTTCTCTAGTCTTGCTTCACCCCTCAATGAGTTGGTGAAAAAGGATGTTACATTCCATTGGGGGGAAAAACAACAAAAGGCTTTTGAGCTACTCAAAGAGAAGCTCACACAAGCACCCATTCTAGCTTTGCCAAATTTTTCCAAAACTTTTGAGCTAGAATGTGATGCTTCAGGATTTGGCATAGGTGCAGTATTATTACAAGAAGGACACCCAATTGCATACTTTAGTGAAAAACTTCATGGTGCCTCTTGTAATAACAATAATAATAATAATAATAACAATAATAACAATAATAATAATAACAATAATAATATTAATAAACATAACCATAATAATCATAATAATAATAATAGTAATAGTAATAATCATAATAATACTATTCATAAAAATAATAAAAATATTAGTAATAATAATAATCATAATATTAATAATAATAATAATAATCAAAATAATAACAAAAATAATGATAATAAAAATAATAATAATAACAACAATAATAATACTAAGAATAACAATAATAATAATAATAATCATAATAGAAATAATAATAATTATAATAATAATAATAAATAGAAGAATAATAATCATAATAACAATAATAATAATAATCATAATAGTCAAAATAATAATAATAATGGTAATAATCATTCTAATAATAATAATAATAATAATAATAATAATAATAATTATAATCATAATAATAATAATAATAATAACCATAATAATAATAATACGAATAAAAATAATAATCATATTAATAATCATCATCATCATAATCGTAATAATAACAATAAGAATACTAATCATAATCATATTGATACTAATAATAATAATCATAAAAATAAGAATCATAATCATAATAATAATCATAATAATAATAATAGTAATAGTAATAATCATAATAATACTATTCATAAAAATAATATCAATATTAGTAATAATAATAATCATAATATTAATAATAATAATAATAATCAAAATAATAAAAAAAATAATGATAATAACAATAATAACAATAACAATAACAATAATAATAATAATAATAGAAATAATAATAGTTATAATAATAATAATAACAATAATAATAATAATCATAATAGTCATAATAATAATAATAATGATAATAATCATTCTCATAATAATAATAATAATAATCATAATAATAATAATTATAATCATAATCATCATAATAATAATAATAATAATAATAATCATAATAATAATAATAAGAATAAAAATAATAATCATATTAATAATCATCATAATCATAATCATAATAATAACAATAAGAATAATAATCATATTAATAATAATAATAACAATAACAATAATAACAATAATATTAATAACAATAACAATAATAATATTAATAAACATAACCATAATAATCATAATAATAATAATAGTAATAGTAATAATCATAATAATACTATTCATAAAAATAATAACAATATTAGTAATAATAATAATCATAATATTAATAATAATAATAATAATCAAAATAATAACAAAAATAATGATAATAAAAATAATAATAATAACAACAATAATAATACTAAGAATAACAATAATAATAATAATAATAATAATAATAATAATAGAAATAATAATAATTATAATAATAATAATAAATAGAAGAATAATAATAATAATAACAATAACAATAATAATCATAATAGTCATAATAATAATAATAATGGTAATAATCATTCTCATAATAATAATAATAATAATTATAATCATAATAATAATAATAATAATAATAATAATAATAATCATAATAATAATAATACGAATAAAAATAATAATCATATTAATAATCATCATCATCATAATCGTAATAATAACAATAAGAATACTAATCATAATCATATTGATAATAATAATAATAATCATAAAAATAAGAATCATAATCATAATAATAATCATAATAACAATAATAGTAATAGTAATAATCATAATAAAACTATTCATAAAAATAATATCAATATTAGTAATAATAATAATCATAATATTAATAATAATAATAATAATCAAAATAATAACAAAAATAATGATAATAACAATAATAACAATAACAATAATAATAATAATAATAGAAATAATAATAATTATAATAATAATAATAATAATAATAATAATAATAATAACAATAATAATAATAATCATAATAGCCATAATAATAATAATAATGATAATAATAATTCTCATAATAATAATAATAATAATCATAATAATAATAATTATAATCATAATCATAATAATAATAATAATAATAATAATAATAATCATAATAATAATAATGAGAATAAAAATAATAATCATATTAATAATCATCATAATCAGAATCATAATAATAACAATAAGAATAATAATCATAATCATAATAATCATATTGATAATAATAATAATAATCATAAAAATAAGAATCATAATTATAATAATAATTATAATCATAATCATAATAATCATAATAATTATAATAATAATAATCATCATCATAATAATAACAATAATAATAATAATAAATAATAATAAAAATCATAATAATAATAAGAATAAAAATAATATTCATATTAATAATCATAATCATAATAATCATAATAATAATCATAAAAATAACAATAATAATAATAATAAATATAATAATAATAATGATCATAATAATGATAATAATACTCATAATCATAATCATAATCATAAAAATAATAACAATGATAACAACAATAAAAATCATAGTAATAACAATAATAATAATAACAATAATAATAATAATAGAAATTATAATAATTATAGTCAAAACAATAATAATGATCATAAAAATAATAATAATAATAATAATAATAATCGTAATAATAATCATAATCATAATAATAATAATAATAATAAGAATAAAAATATTAATAATCATAATAAGAAATATCATAATAATAATCATAATTATCATAATAATAATAATAATAAAAATAATAATCATAAGAAAATTAATACAAATAATGATAATAACAATAATAATACTAATAATAATAATAAAAATAATAATCAATAATAATAACAATAGTAATAATAATAATAATAATAATAATAATAATAATCTAAATATTAATACTAATAATAACCAGAATAATAAAAAGAATAATAATAACAGTAACATAACTAATAACAACAAGAATAATAATAATAAAACTAATAATATTAATAATAAAAGTAATAATAATAACAATAATAATAATTATAATAATAACAACAACAATAAAAAAATAATAATAAGAATAAAAATAATAATAATAAAAATAATAATCATAATAATATTAAAAATAATAATAATAATAATCATAATCATCATAAAAATAATAATCATAATAATAATAATAATAATAATAATCATAATAATACTCATAATAATCATATTCATATTAGTCATAATAGTAATCGTAATAATAATAAAATAATAATAATAATAATAATAATATAATAATAATAATAATAATAATAATAATAACAACAATAATAATCATAATAATAATCATCATCATCATAATCATAATAATAAAAATAATAATAATAATCATAATAATAATAATAATAATAATAATAATAATAATAATAACAATAATAATAATAATAATATTAATAAAAATAACCATAATAATCATAATAATAATCATAATAATAATAATAGTAATAGTAATAATAATACTATT
>CP144697.1:95968-98468 GCA_036885675.1 Vigna mungo | reverse complement strand
ATATCTGTTACAAGCAAAAAAACAAGCAATTAATCGGGTAGCAATCAAGGAAGCACCTCAAATTTTGCTGCAGCAACTAATTTTAACCATAAAAGTGCCTAAAATTTGGAGAACATGAACATCGAAAATGCACAGAACACTATAGATTCGAATTAGACTTGCACAAACATGTTTAACAGGTGAATATAAACTTGTTTGGCTAGTTTTTCTTGGCAGATTACACATGTAACAAAATCTGATATATGCAGATCATGTGCACTTCGAAATAAGGAACTCCAATACCCAAAATTTGAGGCAGATTGTCCAACGACTTAGAAACAATGCAAATGACTCCAAAATAGCACTAGAAAGTTGCTCAAAGTATAAAAAATAAGTACTGGATGGTTTGCAAAGAGTTAGATATTACCTTGGCGGGGCGACAACAATCAGATGTTTGTAAGCCTCTTCATTCACTTCCTTCATATTTAGCATCTCTTTTTCCCAAGCTTGGGGATATGTACTTGCAGCAGCTTTCCACATTAGATTCTTCAACTTTTGGCCAGAGAACTTCTTCCTAAAATTTGCATACATGTGTCGCATGCAAAATCTATGCTCTGCCTTAGGTAAAAGTTGTTCAATAGCTGGCAGCAAACCCTATTTATAACAGGGACCAATTTGAACATTTTTAATTGAAAACAGGGACCAAATTGAACATTTTAATTCAAAACAGGGACCAAATTGAACATTTTAATTGTAAAAAGGGACCAAATACAATAAGAATTGTACAATTATTATTATGCAACAGAACAGAAAACTGCACGTACCTTTTGTTGATCACTCATAAAAGTGCATGCATTGCCAACTTCAGTACCCCCAAGGTCTTCTATCAACAACTCTAGAAACCATGACCAACTCTCTTTGTTCTCAACTTCCACAACAACGTATCCCAGAGGTAACATCTGGTCATTAGGATCTCTCCCAATAGCTGTTAATAACTCTCCCTTATACAACCCTTTCAGAAAACATCCATCCAGATGAATAAATGGCCTACAACACACGAAGCTAACCTTGCAAGCTTTCAAACACACATACAATCTCTGAAAAACTGACTGCCCACTTCCACTGTCCACTTTAACTTGTACTGTTGACCCAGGGTTACACTTCAATAATTCATGTGCATAGTCATGAATTCTCTTGAATTGATTTTTGAAACTACTTTCAAGTTTGTCAGATGCCATTATCTTTGCCCTACGAGCTTTAGATAGGGTGACATTGGTATTCCATTTCCTCAAAGCTTTTGAGCGTATTTCATTTATCTTCAAATCTGGATTTTGCTGCATTGAATTATCCAATGTTTCACTCAACCACTTAGCATTCATCATTTTAATGTTGAATTGCCTACTGCAACTATGGTTATCCACTACCTTTCTCAATTGCCATGTACTACATCCTTCCATATACCCACAATAAGCCATCCAAGGACAACTCTTTTGGGCATGCAAACATCTCACGCGAACACGTCTATTATCATTCTTAATGAACTTCAATTCTCTCCCACCATGGACTGCATAACTTCGAACAGCCTCCATAAACTCCTTTTTATCCCTAAATTTTGTTCCCACTTCCCACTTGTATTCTCCCATACTCTTTTGCATTACAAAGGTCCCAAATGGACCACAAGTTTGGCTTTCATCCTCACTTCCACTTTCATCTAGGCTGGGCAAAAACTCTGACTCCCACTCATCATCAGACAACCCTCTGTCATATGGGTTCTTCTCGGTATGTGAAATATGAACTTCATCCTCACTTCCACTTTCTTCATTTTCACTCACTTCCACTGAAACAGCCCCTTCTATATTGTCCCTAAGTTCTTCATCAACATTAACATCAACATCTACTAATCCTTCATCCCCTTCTCCTTCATCAACATCTCGCTCAACTTCATGCCCTTCTCCTTCAACACTATGCACATCCCCTGAATCAACAGACACACTTGAAGTATAATCTTCAACGTGTACTTCCTCCTCCTCCAAATGTACTTCTTGACCGACAAGTTCTTCCTCCACATGAACCTCCCTCTGTTCATCATTCATGTTGTCCTCCTCCAAATGAACTTCTTCAACGTCAACTTCTTCCTCCACATCAACCTCCCTCTGTTCATCATCCATGTTCTCATCCTCCAAATGAACTTCTTCAACGTCAACTTCTTCCTCCACGTGAACCTCTCTCTGTTCATCATGCATGTCCTCCTCCTCATTATGGACGTCGTCATTCAACCCCTCCCTACCTAAACTTCCGTCACACAACAAAAGAACTTGGTCTTCTTGTTGTTGACTTGGTTCTATATTAACCAACTCTGGTTCATCATCCACACCGTGAACCACATAAAGCTTAACTTCCCCTAACAGTTTGGCAATGCCTACCATGTTCATTGCACTTTTATCATCCTCCAACTTAAGTAGCATATTATCGATGCAATAAAATATGTCTCTCACATTCAAATACCCCAATTCTTTAACAA
>CP144697.1:88468-90968 GCA_036885675.1 Vigna mungo | reverse complement strand
TGCATATAAGGGTATAAGCATATTAAGCATTAAGCATTAAGCATTTAAGCATTAAGAATTAAGCATTTAAGCATTTAACCATTTAAGCATTTAAGAATTTAATTATTTAAACATTTAAGCAATTAAACATTTAAGCATATAAGCATATTAAGCATTATTAAGGATTAATCATTAAGTATTAAGTATTAAGTATTAGGCCTTTAAGAATTTAAGCATTTAACCCTTTAAGCATTTAAGCATTTAAGTATTTAAACATTTAAGCATTGAAGCATTTAAGCATTTAAGCATATAAGCATATAAGCTTATAAGCATACTAAGCATTAAGCTTGAAGCATTAAGCATTAAGGATTTAAGCATTTAACCATATAAACATTTAAGCATTTAAGAATTTAAGCATTTAAACCTTTAGCCATATAAGGGTATAAGCATATTAAGCATTGTTAAGGATTAAGCATTAAGCTTTAAGCATTAAGCGCATTAAGTATTAAGCATTAAGCATTAAGAAATAAGCATTAAGCATTAAGCATTTAACCATTTAACCATTGAAGAAAGAATTTAGTTATTTAAACATTTAAGCAATTAAAAATTTAAGCATATAAGCATATTAAGCATTATTAAGGATTAATCAATAAGCATTAAGCATTATGTATTAAGCGTTTAAGCATTTAAGCATTTAGGCATTTAAGCATTTAAGCATATACGCATATAAGCGTATAAGCATATTAAGCATTAAAAATTAATCGTTAAGCATTAAACATTAAGGATTAAGCATTTAAGCATTTAAGCAGTTAAGCATTTTCAGCATTTATGAATTTAAGTATTTAAGAATTTAAGCCTTTAAGCATTTATGCATTTAAACATTTAAACATATAGCTTATAACCATATTAAGGATTAAGCATTTAAGAATTTAAGCATGTTAAGCCTTTAAGGATTCGAGAATTTAAGCATTTGAGCATTTAAACATTTAAGCATTAATAGCTTATAAGCATATTAAGCAAGTATTAAGAATAAAGCATTAAGCATTAAGCATTTAAGCATTTAACCATTTAAGCATTTAAGAATTTAATTATTTAAACATTTAAGCAATTAAAAATTTCAGCATATAAGCATATAAGAATATTCAGCATTATTAAGGATTAATCATTATGCATTAAGCATTAAGCATTAAGCATTAAGTATTAAGTGTTTAAGCATTTAAACATTTAACCCTTTAAGCATTTAAGCATTTAAGCATTTAAGTACTTAAGCATTGAAGCATTTAAGCATTTAAGCATATAAGCATATAAGCTTATAAGCATATTAAGCATTAAGCATTAAGCATTTAAGAATTTAAGCATTTAAGGATATTAGGGTTTAAGCATATTAAGCATTATTAAGAATTAAGCTTGAAGCATCAGGCATGAAGCATTAAGCATGAAAAATTAAGCATTAAGAATTAAGCTTTTAAGCACTTACGCATTTTAAGCATTTAGGAATTTAAGCATTTTAAGCATTTAGGAATTTAAGCATTTAAGCATTTAGGCATTTAAACCTTTAAGCATATAAGCTTATAAGAAAATTATGCATTAAGAATTAATCATTAAGCATTAAGCATTAAGCCTTAAGGATTTAAGCATTTTTAGCATTTATGAATTTAAGCATTTAAGTATTTAAGCTTTTAAGCATTTATGCACTTAAAAATTTAAACATATAGCTTATAAGCATATTAAGGATTAATCATTTAAGCCTATAAGCATATAAGCTAAGCATATTAAGCATTAAGCATATTAAGCATTAAGCATTAAGCATTAAGCATTAAGCATTAAGCATTAAGCATTAAGCATGAAGCATGAAGCATGAAGCATTAAGCATGAAGCATGAAACATGAAGCATGAAGCATTAAGCATTAAGCATTAAGCATTAAGCATTAAGAATTAAGCATTAAGCATTAAGCATTAAGCACTAAGCATTTAGGAATTTAAGAATTTAATCATTTAAGCATAAGCATTCAGACATGTAAGCATATAAGGGTATATACATATTAATAATTATTAAGGATTAAGCATGAAGCATTAAGCATGAAGCATTAAGCATGAAGCAATAAGCATTAAGCATTAAGCATTAAGCATTAAGCATTAAGTATTAAGTATTGAGTATTAAACATTAAGCATTTAAGCTTTTAACTATATAAGCATTTAAGAATTTAATTATTTAAGCATTTACGCATTTACACATTTAAGAATATAAGCATATTAAGCATTATTAAAGATTAAGCTTAAAGCGTTAAGCATTAAGCATTAAAATTTAAGTATTAACCATTTAAGCATTAAAGCATTTAAGGATTTTAGCCTCTAAGCATTTAAGCATTTAAGAATTTAAGCATTTAAGCATGAAGAATTAAACATTAAGCATTAAGCATTTAAGCATTTTAAGCATTTAGGAATTTAAGCATTTAAGCATTTATGCATTTATACATTTAAGCATATAGCTAATAAGCATATTTTGGAGTAAGCATTTAAA
>CP144697.1:73910-77968 GCA_036885675.1 Vigna mungo | reverse complement strand
AATAATAATTATTATTATTATAATAATAATCATAATAATCATAATAATGATGATCGTAATCATAATAATAATAATAATAATAATAATAACAATGATAATAATAATCATAATTATAATAATAATCATTATCATAATAATCATGATCATCATAATCATAATAATTATCATCAACATAAAAAACAATAATAATAATAATAATACTAATAATTATAATAATAATCATAATCATAATAGTCATATGAATAATCATAATAATAATAATAATAAAAATCCTCATAATAATAATAATCATAATAAAATTAATAATAATAATCACAATAATTATAATCAAAATAAAAATAATATTAATAATAATAATAAATAATAATAAATAATAATAATCATGATAATCATTATAATCATAATGATAATAATTATCATAATCATAATAATAATAATAATAATAATCATAATAATAATAATAATCATAATAATAATAATAATTATTATTATTATAATCATAATCATAATCATAATAATCATGATCATAATAATCATGATAATCATCATCATCATAATAACAATAATAATAATAATAGTAATAATAATAACAATAATAATAACAATAACAATAACAGTCATAATCATAATCATAATAGTCATATTAATAATCATAATAATGATAATCATAATAATAATAATAATAATAATAACAATAATAATAAAAATCCTCATAATAATAATAATCATAATAATATTAATAATAATAATCCCAATATTTATAATAGTAATAACAATAATAATAATCATCATCAAAATAATCATAATCATAATCATAATAACAACAACAACAATAATAATAATAATAATAATAATAATAATAATAATAATAACAATAATATTAATAATAATAATCCCCATAATAATAATAATAACAACATAATAATATTAATAATAATAAGCATTTAAGCATTTTACCATTTAAAGCTTATAAGCATATGAAGCATTAAGCATTAATCATTTAGCATTAAACATTAAACATTAAGCATTATGTATTTAAGCATTCAAGCATTTTAAGCATTTAGGAATTTAAGCATTTAAGCATATATGCATTTAAACATTTAAGCATATAGCTAATAAGCATATTAGGGATTATGCATTTAAAAATTTAAGCATTTTAAGCCTTTAAGAATTAAGCACTAAGCATTAAGCATTTAAGCATTTAAGCATTTAAACATTTAAGGATATTAGGGTATAAGCATATTAAGCATTATTAAGGATTAAGCATGAACATTAGGCATGAAGCATTAGGCATGAATTATTAAGCATGAAGCATTAGGCATGAAGCATTAAGCATGAAGCATAAGGCATGAAGCATTAAGCATTAAGCATTTAAGAATTTAAGAATTTAAGCATTTAAGCATTTAAGCATTTTAAGCATTTAGGAATTTAAGCATTTAAGCATATAAGCTTTTAAGCATTTAAACCTTTATGAATATAAGGGTATAAGTATATTAAGCATTATTAAGGATTAAGCATGAAGCATTAATCATGAAGCAATAAGTATTAAGCATTAAGCATTAAGAATTTAAGAATTTATTTATTTAAGCATTTAACCATTTTAACATATAACCATATAAGCGTATTAAGCATTATTAAGGATTAAGCAATAAGCATGCGGATAATGATATTTAGACAACACTTTTTTGACAACATTTGAACATTGATTAGGTGTCAATCTATGATTGGTCGAAAATTACTCCACACTCAATAATAATAATCATAAACATTATTGTGGAGTAATTTTTGACTAATCACATATTAACACCTAATCAATGTTCAAATGTTGTCAAAAAAATGTTGTCTAAATATCATTATCCTAAGCATTAAGCATTAAGCATTAAGTATTAAGCATTTAAGCATTTAATGATTTAAGCATTAAGCCTTTAAGCATTTAAGAATTTAAGCATTTAAGCATTTAAGCATTTTAGCTTTTAAGCCGTTAAGCATTTAAGCATTTAGGAATTTAGGCATTTAAGCAATTAAACATTTAAGCATATAAGGTTATAAGCATATTAATACTTATTAAGGAATAAGCATTTAAACATGAAACATTAAGAATGAAGCAATAAGCATTACGCACCAAGCATTAGGCATTAAGCATCAAGGATTAAGAAATTAAGCATTTAAGCATTTAAGCATTGAAGCATTGAAACATTTAAGCATTTAAGCACATAAGCTTATAAGCATATTAAGCATTAAGCATTTAAGTATTTAAAGTATTTAGGAATTTAAGCATTAAAGCATTTAAGACTTTAAGCATTTAAGCATTTAAGAATTGAAGCATTTACGAAGTTAAGCATTTAAGCACATAAGCTTAAAAGCATATTAAGCATTAAGCATTTAAGCATTTAAGCATATAAAGCATTTATGAATTTAAGCATTTAAGCCTTTAAGCATTTAAACATCTAAGCATATAAGCATATAAGCATTATTAAGGATTAGGGATGAAGCATTAAGAATTAAGCATTAAGCATTAAGCATTTAAGCATTATGTATTTAAGAATTTAGGCATTTAAGCATTTAAGCATTTAAGCATTTAATAATTCAAGCATATAAGCATATATAAGGTTATAAGCATATTAAGCATTAAGCATTAAGCATTGAGCATTAAGCAGTAAGCATTAAGCATTTAAGCATGTAACCATTTTATGCATTTAGGAATTTAAGCATTTAAACATTTAAGCATATAAGGGTAGAAGCAAATTAATCATTATTAAGCATTAAGCATGAAAAATTAAGCATTAAGCATTAAGCATTTCAGATATTATTTATTTAAGCATTTAAGCATATTAGCATATTAAGCATTATTAAGAATTAATCATTAAGCATTAAGCATTAAGTATTAAGCATTTAAGCATTTAAGCATTTAAGCATTTAAGCATTTAAGCATTTCAGCATTTAAGCATATAAGCATTTAATCATTTAAGCATATAAGCATATAAGCTTATAAGCATATTAAGCATTAAGCATCAAGCATTCAAGCATTTAAGCATTTTTAGCATTTAGGAATTTATGCATTTAAGCATTTAATAATTTAAACATTTAAGATTATTAGGGTATAAGCATATTAAGCATTATTAAGGATTAAGCATGAAGCATTAGACATGAAGCATTAAGCATGAAGTATTAGGCACGAAGCATTAAGCATTATGCATGAAGTTTTAAGCATTAAGCATTAAGCATTTAAGCCTTTTAAGCATTTAGGAATTAAAGCATTTAAACCTTTATGCATATAAGGTTATAAGCATATTAAGCATTATTAAGGATTAAGGATGAAGCAGTATGAATGAAGCATTAAGCATTAAGCATTAACCATTAAGTATTAAGCAATAAGCTTTAAGCATTAAGCATTAAGCATTAAGCATTAAGTATTAAGCGTTAAGCATTAAGCATTAAGAATTAAACATTAAGCATTTAAGCATTTAACCATTTAAGCATTTAAGAATATAATTATTTAAACATTTAAGTAATTTAACATTTAAACATATAAGAATATAAGCATGTTAAGCATTATTAAGGATTAATCATTAAGCATTAAGCATTAAGCATTTAAGCATTAAAGCCTTTAAGCTTTTAAGCATTTAAGCATTTAAGCTTTTAAGCTTTTATGCATTTAAGCATTTAAACATTTAAGCATATAAGCTTATAAGCATATTTAGCATTATTAAGGTTTAAGCATGAAGCATTAAGTATTAAGCATTATGAATTTAAGCATTTAAACATTTAATCATATAAGCATATAAGCATTTTAAGCATTAAGAATCATGAAACAAGCATTAAGCATTTAAGGATTTAAGCATTTAGGCATTTAAGCATTTAAGCACATAAGCATTTTAAGCATTTAGAAATTTAAGCATTTAAGCAATTAAGCATTTAAGCATTTAAACATTTAAACATATAAGCATATTAAGCATTATCAAGGATTAAGCCTGAAGCATTAAGCATGAAGCATTAAACATTAAGAATTAAGCATTAAGCATTAAGCAGTAAGCATTAAGCATTACGCATTTAAGCAT
>CP144697.1:53910-68910 GCA_036885675.1 Vigna mungo | reverse complement strand
AATAAATAATAATAATCATGATAATAATTATAATCATAATCATAATAATAATAATCATAATCATAATAATAATCATAATCATAATAGTAATAATAATAATAATAAAAAATTATAATCATAATAATCGTAATAATAATAATAATACTAATAATAACAATAATAATTATAATAATAATAACAGTCACAATAATAACAATAATAATAATAATAACAGTCATAATAATAACAATAAGAAGGGGGTTTTGTTACTGCACTACTTGAATAAGAGGTAAGGGGAGCTAGAGTTTTGGCTGTTTTGTAGCTTAATATATGTATATATGTATATATTATTAAATATGTGTTGTGTCACTGATTTTGCTAGAAATTAGTTGATGCATGTTGAGATTTAGGGTCTCTTGAATGATGAACTGTGTGCTGATGATTTCCTGACTGTGAACTGTTATTGAGTATGATGTTCTGCTGGAATTGGACTTGTTGATGGGGTGAAACGTTTTATATTAATTAGTAGGCAATTCTTTGAATGAATTTGGTGCTTTTGAGTGAGTTTAAGGAGGTGAGAGGGTGATTTGGAGCTATTGTAGTCTAAGGTGCAAGAGGGTTGTTGGGATAGTTTAGATAGATCATTTGAGACTTGTTAGAAGAGCTAAAATGGTTGGGAACTCATTCTAAATGGTAAATTCAGTTTTTGGTCTCTATGTTGGTGAAATTAGAGTTATTTGAAGGGAAGGGAGGTAGTGAATTTGAGAGGTAGAGGTCTAGGACTCTTTTGGACTATTGAGGAAGTTTAGACAAGTCAATTATAACCTGTTAGAACTATAAAATTGGTTAATATGAGGTTCTAAATGGTAGAAGTAAAGTTGAGCCCTTAGCTTAAGGAAAACTAGTGTTTTGAGTGAGTTTAAAGGAAGTGAGAGGGTGTTTTTGAGTAATTGAGGTCTAGGGTGTAAGTGGGCAGTGGGGATGATAACGGTTGAAAAACCGTTATTTTCATGCATAAATTTGATATCAAAACACACCCTTTTGGCTTAGAATGAGCATAAAATCAAGTAAAACTCTTAAGTTAAGTCATTTGAGAGTCAAAAGTTGTTTTTAGAGATATTATGCTTGTTTTGCAGGGTTTTGATGAGAATTGGAGATGACTGGAAAGAAAGGTTGAAGATCAAACGGTTGCAGTGCAGAAAAGTCAACCAGTCAACCAGAAAAGTCAACCAGTCAACCAAAATGCAGTTGACCAGCGCCGGGCGGTGGACCCCTGGCGCTTTCTGGCCACCGCCCGGCAGCCGTTTTTGGTGCCGGGCGGTTCTCTGATCGGCCTGGGCTTGAATTTTGTTACTTTTCTTGGTTATAAATAGCCCTAGTGCGAGTTTAGATGCATTCTTTTGACATAAGAGGGCGGTCAGACCTACTTTTCACTCTTTGGAGAGGATCTCTTGGATGCTTAGGCTCCTTTTCATCTTTTCTAGGGTTTGTTTTCAATATCTTCCATTATTTTCATCTTGGTTCACCATGACAATGGTGAACTAAACCCTTTTGTTGTTGGGGGAACAATATAATCTTTTGATACTCTCTTATATTGAAACTCTTGTTTAATTATATGATTGTCATATGCGTTTATTATCAATTGTTGGGTTCTCATCTGCGCTAAAAGCTTTTATCATTTAACTCATTCAATAACTGTTGTTTGCCTTTATTGATACGGGGACATACAGTAATGTCATGAACTGGTGAGTAATTCCTTGGTTAAGCAATACCACCTAGGGATAGGGGGTTAGGACTACAAATTGTTTTTTCTTCTGTACGGTAATGCAATAAGAAGTTGCTGACTTGTCTCAAAAAAATCCAGTTTCAGTTTCCAAAGTCTGGTTCTGTGTTTTAGTTTTAAAAGCATGGATTGCACAGGTCTATTTGGCTTTTCAGAACTTTTTCTTGATCCTTTTTTTTATCACTATTTTATGCTAAAGATAATATGACCACTCCTTTTGCTACAATCCAATTTCAATGCTCAAAACCAGAATCAGAATTAAACATCTGATGCAGCAACTTGTGAAGAAAAATGGTCAAAAATAGGTGGTCTCAATAGTTGACATACGTATGGCAGCTAGAACTCAACACTTTTGCATCAGCAAGTTTAAAGCATGAATGAAAACTGGTTTAAACAACTCAAAGATGCATAAATAAGTCTTTCAACAGAGGACGAAGTCGGATCTGTGCTGAGGAGGTGATGAAATGTAGTTGTGGTTGATGGACGCTCTCAGGAGAGAAATCCCTAAGTTCTGCAGCTCACAAGAGAGAATGGTAGAATACGAAATAAAGATTTGTGTGAATGAGGTGAAATGTGACGCTAAGTTGAGTAAGCTCTCGTGTGGCAGTGATACGTAAGCCACGCGGCTGAAATGGATTAGAGGATGTATGTCACAATAAGTGTTGGCATGCTTATTTATAAGACTAAAATCAGGAGTGCTCTCAACAGAAATCCCTTGAATTCTTCAGCCTTGACTTTCAAGGGACTAAAATCTGGAGTGCTCTCAACATAAATTTTTAATCCAATATCTCAAAAGTGATTACAATAAGTGTTGGCATGCTTATTTATAAGAGTAAAAGTCCCACATGTCTAACACAATACAAAGTACATAAGAGAAATACTAAACTAAAGACATTGGGCTTGAGCCCCGCGTATCACATAATAATAATAATAATAATAATAATAATAATAATAATAATAATCATAATGTCAACACCCAATTTCGTCCGGGTGACTAAATAATAGGACTTGTTTTTATTTTTGTCTTATTTTATTTTTATTTTTATTTTATATTTTATTTTGTTCTTTTATTTTTTATTATTTATTATTTTTTTAGTTTGCTTTGACTTAGTTTTTTATTATCTGATTTGATTTTCTATATTCTTTTTGAAAAAATAATAATAATAAAAAAGAAAAAAGAAAAGGAAAAATAAGAAATATATAAAAAAAAAGAAAAAAAAGAAGAAGAAGAAAATTGAAACAACGTGGGGATGAAAACGGTTACAGCAGATTTTAAAAAAATAGCAGAGCATCATGATCTTGCCAGGAGATACCATTCATCATCATCAGTAACCTTGATTGGGTTCATCATCATGGTTCAGCCCTCACACTACTCAGAATGGCATCTTCCCTCACAAAGGAACCACTACATCATTTTTCCATCTCCCTTACCCAAGAACAACACCACCGAGCAAGCCCAATCACAATTCACTGATTCTATGATCACACATACTCCCCTCCACTCCACCTCTGACCTGTAACCACCTCCACCATTTTCATCTCCATCAACACCAAACAGACACAACAAAAAATCAGAGAGAAAAGAAACCATTCGCCTACAACCCCCACCATCTTCATCTGAGATTTCCATAATCTAGGAGTAGCACCTTTGTTCCTCTCGGACAACCATAATCATCATCACCTTTCATAATCCATCACCAGCAACAGAATCATACACACACTACATCTCTGCAAAACCAGTAACAATCCCCAACCAACTCTGTTTTCAGATCCTCTCCCAATTCTTCCATGTACCTTACACACTCAAGGTTCCTACCCACCTGAACAAACACCACACATGTCCAACGCCATCATCGTTCACACGCACACAACTCTCGATTCCTCTGTTCACTGGCAGAAAGGGACGCTATCCTCATGATCAGAAAACAATTCCCAAACATAATCCAGCTCGATACCCTCTTCATTTTATCCCAACAGCATACATCAGAAAACCCAGAAACTCCGTTATGAAAAACCCTAAATCGTCAAACACACGGATAAACCCATTCAGCCCCTAAATGTCTGCAGCACCCAAGCTCCCTCAACTGCATCTACCCAATTCTGAGTTAGTCTCGGTACCACCACCCTCATCGCCTCCAAAACCGTTCACGGCCCTAAGTGAAAAGAAGAAATAGAGAAGCAAGTGAGACTTTCGATTGCAGGGTCCAGCAGTAGTGTGGGTGACGATTAGGGGCTACGATGGTAGCAGCGCTGTAAGGATAAAACCCTACCAAGGGTTTGGTCTCACTTCCATAGAGGAGAGGGACGCCGACGACGACGAGACCTTGACGCTGGCGGCACGGTGATTGCGTTCGAAGAGGGTGATGGTGCGCGAGAGAGGATGAGGATGGTGGTCTGCGACGACGCTCTTGGACGGTGAAGGGAAGCGACGATGTTGACGGAGTGGTGCGGCGCGACGTGGTTGCTTGCATATAAGTTCTTTGGATCTGCAGATCTGGTGGAGAAGCAAAGCGATCCTTGGCAGCTCTGCGACGGAGGTGGAGGCGGCAACGCGATGGTGGAAGAGGGAGCTCGACAGAGAGCAATAACCCTAAGTTGATGGCAGCAGCAACTTGCACGACAAACGGCCGGCGCCGATCCCGAACAAGGAGGTTTTCTCTCGCGCGAAGGCAACGGGAGCAGAGGGTTCTTGCGGTGACCGACGATCGTTCCAGCGTCGGGTTTCCTCCTTGTCAACGTCATAGTTGGCGGAATCCACGGTGGTGGTTTGAGTGGAGGCTGAGGCATAGCCGTGGCGGAGGTGAGTGTCTCTGGTTTCTCCTTATCAGAGGAAGAGACCTTAGGTCTCTAGCATTGAGTGCAGATGGTGAAATGGGGATTTTCACTTGAACCCCTAACGTTCTGAAAAAAGAAGAAGAGGCCGTGGGCCTAGCTATTAGGCCTCATTCTTCCCGTCCGCACCACGTCCACTCCTATTCACACCCCCTCTGTTTGGGTTGTAGTCCACTTCGTTGCTGCAAAAAAAAAATATAATAAGGGCCCTGACCAGCGAATATCCAGTGGCACTCCCCAATCTCCACAGTTCACACCCCCCTTCCATTGGGCTGAAGCCAGACTTCCATTTCTGCAAACAAAAAAAAGAGAAAGATTGGGCCTGGACAGGCTATCTCAGGCTGCACCCCCAATTTTGGCCATACACCCCTACGTTACTAGGCCTGGGCCTGACTGTTTGAGTTGCACCCCTGGTTTTGTCTTCTGCACTCCCTTTTCTTATTGGGCCCATTGGACTGTATTATTATTATTTTTTATTTGTCTTTGCTTTTATTTCTTTAGTTTTAGAATTGGTTTTATTATTATCTGTTTGTTAAAAATATAATAAAAAATAATAAAAATAAATCAACAGATAAAAATAAAAATATTTTAAAGTTTAAGCGTGTGTGCGATCATTCGCATCAGCCTCGCGCTAAGACCTTTTTCCCTTTTACAAAATAACAAAATATTTTAAAGGTTTAAGCATGTGTGCGATCATTCGCATCAGCCTCGCGCTAAAACCTTTTCTCCATTTAAAATAACAAAATATTTTAAAGGTTTAAGCGTGTGTGCGATCATTCGCATCAGCCTCGCGCTAAAACCTTTCCTCCGTTAAAAATAACAAAATATTTTAAAGGTTTAAGCGTGTGTGCGATCATTCGCATCAGCCTCGCGTTAAGACCTTTTCACCCTTTTATAAAAAATACTCAAAACACAAAACATCCAGATTTTCAAACAACAAACAAATTTTCAGAAAGAACTACGTAACCCTGATTTCTCATTCTGAATGAGAATACGTAGGAGCAAGGTCAATCCTTGTCGGGCACAAAAATTAAAAAATATATTTTGTCTTTCTTGATTTTTATTTTTTTTGGGGAAAGTTAAACATTTTGCAAACCACATTTTATTCGCGCATTTGATTAAAGGTACTGCCTTAGGGTAGGCGTTGTGAGGTGCTAACACCTTGCCCACACGTAACTGACTCCCGGACTTAGAATCCGGTTTTCGTGGACCATGTCTTTTCCTTATGGTTTTTTCCATAGTTTTCCAGAATAAACTATGGTGGCGACTCCAAATCTCTTTTTCAAAACTTGTTTCCTTTTTTGGATCGTCGTCGTCCCGTCGCGATTTTCCGGTTGCGACAGATGGCGACTCCGCTGGGGATGAATGAGAGTCAGGCCATTTAATTAGATGCGTGAATTCGATGTGGTTTTGCTTTGTGTTTTTCTTTCCCTTTTCTCTATCTATTCTTGATATTTGGAATAACTGCAATAACTGTTGAATATTGAACCCTAGGTTAGAAAACATGTTATATCTGCCTGGGAAACTTTTCTGGTTGTTTTGCAGGTGAGGGTTTGGGTGCATTGCATTCTCCCTTCAGACACACACTTTGTGCATATCATGAGTAGGGCCCTATACCCGGGTCTGAGTGCAGCTTAGAATTAGAGGAGTTGTGTAGCGGTGTCACTCTGGGATGTACTTCCTGTTTGGCTATCGTGAGAACTCCAGCTAGAGTTTGTTCTCTTCATTTGTATTTTCACACCTAGTTGATTACTCGACTGTTGTGGAGATGCTGTGGAGGGGGCCATAGCTCTAGTGACCTTTGACCTTTAGGCTCAGGGAACCATCCTTGTGAGATTGCATATACTCGACCTTGAATCTGAAGCATTGGACCTTTATTAGGGCACAAAGGGAGATGTGTGCAGTCTTATAACCCTCATTGTTGCTTAATAAAATCAAACACCTCGTTTTTCTTTCTTTCTTTGTTGATCATGTTTTTTTGGTCTTGTCAAATTTTGTGGGTTCTATTCAAGAAATTATAAAGTTGTGATTACGGTAAAAATGGAAATTAACATGAGATTTTGAGTCAAGGGGCATTCGAGTTCATACATTCTGATGAAAGGTTACACATTGAAGCGAAGGAAGGAATGTCGTTCACTTGAGAGATTTGGCGAGAGAAAGATAACCCTGAAAGATGCATTTAAGAGGGGGTATAAGAATTTTGTTGAGCTTGTCAGGATAGAAGAATTTGGGCAAATCTTAGATACACCTCCCGAGGGCAAGGCTTTATGCAACTAACTCAAGCAGTATATATACCCTTGTCTTGCAGCTAGCGTAACGAGAATCACGAAGGTGTGCCCTATGAAGTTGGAAAGTGAATTCATACTTAAGGGGACAACAAGGGGCCTTACTCAAGGATACCTGGAGTGGTTCTTGCATCAATCAATTGAGGAGGAAAATTGTGAAACATTTACAAATGTACTAAGCTCTTATCGCCTATAATGTCATGCACCTTCCTAATAACAGAGATTTTGTTGACCACGCTGCAATGAATGCATTTATGGGATAAAATGTTTGCTCTGAGAATTCAGTCATGGCGGTCCTAACGAAAATTTATGGGACTCTTAATCAGTGTCATGTTGAGGTCAGGAAAATGCTATGTTGTTTACCAGTGTTCCATATGTGGTTCATTTCTTGTGTGAGTAAAAACGCCTCGAATACCACATTTTGTGTGAGGAAGTTGTCGTAGTGTAAACCAGATATGAAAAGGGCAAATGAATGAGCGCAACTTTGTGCAGGCTCAGAGGAGGAAAAGTTTAAATGACATGTTTCTTGGCTGCAAAGATTGTGCATCATACATCATTGCTGGAGCTATCCTGATGTCCCTCTCATGGGTATCCATTGTTGTGTGTGTGTCAAAAACAAAAAACAAAAAAACAAAACAAAAAAGAAAAAAAAAGAAGCAAAAGAAAAAAAACAACAAATAAAAGAAGAAAAAATAATTTGGGTATCCTTGTGAGAGGGTTGCCAATGCCTGCATCTCTTGCCACACTGCAGGCCTTCTGAGGGAGAGACCTTTACTGAAATGCTTCATGCTAGGGACACTTGGGGCAATGTTGTTCGCTTGGAGAGATGCCCGAGATCATGGACTATTAGTGAAAGATTCCCTTAGCCAAATTGATCAAGAAGAGGGTTAAGACAATCAAGTTGTCATGCAAGTTAATTTCTCCTTACCTAAACTGCAAGAAACAAGTTCATAATGCTAAGCAACGGGTGAGAGCAGTAATGGCAAAATTGAAGAAGGAACGACGTTGTCGAGCTAAAAAAAAGAAGGCATCAAAAAGCTGGTGATTCAGAAGAAAGAGTATGTTGTTGAACAAAGGGGGAACAATAGAGTTCGAAGAGAGGCCTAAGATCATGGACCATTAACGAAAGATTTCCCTTAGCCAAATTGATTACAAAGAGGGTTAATACCATCAAGTTGCCAACCAAGTTTGTCATTCAGGTTAATTTCTCCTGACCCAAATGGTGAAAAGTAATTTCACAGTGCTGAACAACGTGTGAAAGCAGCAGTGGCCAAACTGAAGAAGAAAGGTTAGCATCATGCTAAAAAGGAGACATCAAGAATTGATAATGAAGGAACATGTTGTTGAACAAGGGCGAATTGAAAGTGAAGCCTCTCACAACTAGCTTCCCTTACCAATGAAGCCATTGAAAACGTTCCTAAATCATTAGCCGAGGCTGGGTCTGCATTGCCGATATTTTAACTTGCTTAAGGGGATTGGAACTTTCCTCAATTGCTGCAAGAGTCAATCGAAGAAATGAAGAATGCGATGGCTAAAGCCCAAGTTTAGTTGACCAAGACTTCCTAACTCACATTTTGGGAACTTCTGAATGATGAATCACCCTATTGACTCAGTCTTGTGTTAATTTCCAAATTATACCGGGGCAATCTTTTCACAGCTTTATAATTTCTGACTAGAATAGTTGTCTTTTCATTGTTTTCATTTTTATTTTCTTCTTCTTAATTTGTTTTATCTAAAAAAAAAAATCCAAGATACCCTAAAAGGACTCGAACCAGTTACTAAATCTTGGAGAGCCAGGGAGAAATTCAAGAATGGATGAAAGCCAATGTCCAACAATTGAAGGAGCAAATGAGCCGAACCCTAGAGGTTCTGAATGCCTTGCAAAACCTTGGATATTAATGTGCACCCCAGCCACAATATAGGGTTTGAGGGACTCAAAACTTCATCTCATATGGCCTCTTCCCCTATATTACACTTCACCCTTGGAGAAGAACCGAGGCAAGTTTACACTTAAAAGGTTGAGAATAATGCAGTTGAAGGAGAAAGCAAGCTTATGGCAACCACTTTCATGGTCCCTATAGAATTGATTCAATCAAGTGTGGTGAGCAAGATAATGACAAAGTAACTTGAGCTGAAATCTACTCACCGTGTCATTACACCAATGGATGATGAGGTTGACAAGGGTAAGTTTGAAATGCTAAAAAAGATGACAACCATAGAAGGTGAATGAAGCGCTGAGCTTGAAAAGGTTGCAAGACTTGCTTAGTCTCAGATATAGCCAGGCCACTTATGTCAAGAGCCATCTCATGATGCTTGAAAAGAAACTGGTCGTTCATGCAGGTGATGAAAAGTTGCTAATTCATTTCTTCCAAGGTAGATTGGCTGGTATGGCCATAAACTAGGGCAGTCATCTTGAACATTTATGCATCCAGTCTTGGGAGGATCTGGTGGATACTTTCTGGAGAAAGTACAAATATAACATGGATGTGACACCTGATAAATTACAACTACAGAGTATGGTGAAAAAGGAGTCAAGATCATTATAAGAGTATGCCCAAAGGTCGAAAGAATGTTGCTCAAGGGATGTCTCTTATGAGTTATAACGAGATGGCTGAAACATTCCTAAATACTCTGCAATCACCCTTCTGCGAGATCATGGTGAGTAGTGTATCCTCAAATTTTGCAGACCTGAGGATACTTGAAGGAAGAATTGAAGTTAATGTGAGGGTTGGAAAGATTGCGCAAAGTCATACTATGACAGCAAATATGAACGAGTCGGGTCTAAGCTTGGGAGGAGAAGAAAGGAAGGAATACAATCACCTCCTATAGCTCAAATGTCGTTGACTTACCCTCCATTTGAAACAGTTGCAAGACGAATGGGATACTTGACCTAAACTCAATTTCCCACCAAGCCACCGGGAAGAAAATTGTTTGATCAAGAGAAAAGCCTGCGAGTTTCACTCTTATCCATATGACTTATGCAATGTTTCTTCCAAGTCTGCTACAAAAAGGCCTTGTCTCTAATTGTTACATGAAGCCTTTAAAGCCTCAATACCTCATGACTCATGATGCAAAGGTGGTTACCACAAAGAGGCTATTGATCGTTCCATAAAAAAGTGTTGGATGTTCAAGCGTAAAGACAAACTTTTTGATTCAGGACGATTAAAGTTTGAAGAAAGTCAACCCAACATTGAGGCAAAGCTTGACAATGCCTCTACTGATGCCATGAAGCAATGAAGTGGGCTTTAGGACCACATAAGAAGGCATAAGTCATTGTACAAGTGAACTCGATGTTGTGAAGAGTCATGCCACCGGGGAAGTATGCTCATTGATATCGCGCTGTCATCCATGACTGACAATACAAACACTCGTTACAGGGTTTCTCCAAGTAGTGCTGGAAATCGAGTCCTGAAAGGTATTGCGGAAAAAAGGAAAACAAAATTGAAAATAAATAAGATGAAGACAATCTTGAGTCATTTGTCTTTCTTACAAATCATCAAACTCTTGTTTAAAAAAAAAAAAAAGATGATAAATCAAAAACAACTGTTGTAGTGTCAGACTTTTCCGAGGTCAAATATTTAATCAAAAATAACAATTTGACATTTTTCTCTAAACATTTGTGTACATGTTGCTTGAAAATCTCCACCCTTCACTTTCCCAAAATAAAGGATTTTTCCCAATAAACACTGCCACTGCCCTTAGTAACAAAAACCTTTACGCTGGGGCAGATTGGTTTGGCCAAAAGTTTTTTAGCTTGCACTCGTTGGGTGATCCCTGAATCCATTGAGTCAAATAAAAAATTTCCACTAGATTGAAAACCCGAAAGGGCGGTCTAAAAAAAAAGAAGAAGAAGAAAAAAAAACGACTCATGTTGAGGTCATCTAGTTGCAAAATTAATCTTTTGAAAATAAAACAATCAAAATTCGAAATGATGTGTGGCCTTCTTTCTTCATCCAAAAAGCAAAAACATATATCCATTGTCACCCCATTTGAGCCAAAAATAATTTCTTTTACAAAATTATCCCCAAGCAAGGGTTATCATCAGGTAGGAGTCAACTCATGATTCAAATGAAGAGCACTCAATGATGAAATAAAGAGAATTCATCAAGAAGAGTGAAAAAGAAAAAAAGAACAACAAAAAATCACAAAGTGATGTTGAGCAAAAAGAATGAAAACCAAAGTTCAAGAAAAACAAAGTGCTCAAAAAGTCAAATAGTTGATGCAATACTTAGATGATAACCTTTGTTTCAAAAAATATAACCAACAAACATTCATTTGGGCCTTTATATCCTTTCTTTCAATACCTTTTAGCCCTTAGCCACGTTACAAGCTTAATAAAGTCCACGCAGATTGAATAATGATTGTTCAAGTTTTCATAAAGCTTAATTTTGCGATAAGGCGACTTTCACAATGTCGTAAAAAAAAAAGTTGAAAATGAATGAACAAAAAAAAAGTAAAAAGTAAAAAGTAATGTCTCAGGAAGAGGGGATCATCCTACCATCTAGCCAGAAGCACACAAAAAGAGAATCAAACCAATTGGGTTCATCCTTTTAGCCAATCCTCTTCATGCCCACCACTTCTTCCAAATAAAACCCTATGCAAAGAAAAACTGGGGCAACCTTGTGGATCTCACCACGCGTCTTCGCCCTAAAATTCTTCAACCCATAATCTAAAAAACTGGGGCAGCTTTGGGGATTTCACCATGCGTATTCTCCCTGAAATTCATCAACCCTTTGCAAAAACTGGGGCAACTTTGTGAGTCTCTCACGAATTTTTCATCAATCTGTGATCTTAAGACCGAGGCAACGTTATGAATCTCACTGGAATTTTTCATCCTGATTTTCATAAATCCAAACCCCATGTCCATTTTCCCAAACACCAAACTGGGGCAGCTTTTGGGTATCTCATTTCACCTTGAATTTCACATATCACATCTCCGTTGAGGAGTGCATGAGGGATGATGTTCCTATGTGGCTGTCCTGGTCTTCTCCAAACCCTTCTAAATGTCTCCAACCATTCTCTTGCCAATAAATTCAAGCATGTGTGCACTGATGTCTCGGAAGAAAACTCAAATTGTAATAAACTCAAAGTTTAGACCTTGGAAGTATGACATTACTCATATTTCACAAAATCTTGAAAATAAAGATCAGTTTGATAATTGCAAGTAAGATGATTGACTCAAGCAAAGAGAAATGCGAAACATAGCAAATGTTTTTCATCAATTCACAAAAAGAATTTTTTTTTCGGATCGAAACCCTCTTCGTTCATATGAATGGTTATCGAATCCTTCTTCTTCAAAAATACAAAAAGAATAACATTCGGATTTTCTCTTTCAAGCCATATTGTTTCAAAAATCAAATTTCAATCAAAATTGTAAAACATTTCACAAAATTTCATAAGCCCAGTTTCATCTGGCCATTTCAAAATTTCATAAGTCCAGTTTCATCTGGCCATTTCAAAATTTCAAAAGCCCAGTTTTGTCTGGCACCCAAAGCCCAGCTCGCCTGGCACCCCAAGCTCAAGTTTTTCTTTTGTTATGGGCCCACTGCTTGGAAATGGTCGTATTTAATTTTTCTGTTCTGTGAGTTTGGCCCTCTGCGAGGCAATGGTCAAGTTCAGATTTTAATTTTCTGTTAACGGCCCTTTGCTTGGCAATGGTCGATTTAAATTTCTGTTCTGTGAGTTTGGCCCTCTGCGAGGCAATGGTCAAGTCCAGGTTTTATTTTTCTGTTATCGGCCCTCTGCTTGGCAATGGTCGAATTTAAATTTCTGTTCTGTGAGTTTGGCCCTCTACGAGGCAATGGTCAAGTCCAGGTTTTATTTTTCTGTTATCGGCCCTCTGCTTGGCAATGGTCGGATTTAAATTTCTGTTCTGTGAGTTTGGCCCTCTGCGAGGCAATGGTCAAGTCCAGGTTTTATTTTTCTGTTATCGGCCCTCTGCTTGGCAATGGTCGGATTTAAATTTCTGTTCTGTGAGTTTGGCCCTCTGCGAGGCAATGGTCAAGTCCAGGTTTTATTTTTCTGTTATCGGCCCTCTGCTTGGCAATGGTCGGATTTAAATTTCTGTTCTGTGAGTTTGGCCCTCTGCGAGGCAATGGTCAAGTCCAGGTTTTATTTTTCTGTTATCGGCCCTCTGCTTGGCAATGGTCGGATTTAAATTTCTGTTCTGTGAGTTTGGCCCTCTGCGAGGCAATGGTCAAGTCCAGGTTTTAATTTTCTGTTATCGGCCCTCTGCTTGGCAATGGTCGGATTTAAATTTCTGTTCTGTGAGTTTGGCCCTCTGCGAGGCAATGGTCAAGTCCAGGTTTTATTTTTCTGTTATCGGCCCTCTGCTTGGCAATGGTCGGATTTAAATTTCTGTTCTGTGAGTTTGGCCCTCTGCGAGGCAATGGTCAAGTCCAGGTTTTATTTTTCTGTTATCGGCCCTCTGCTTGGCAATGGTCGGATTTAAATTTCTGTTCTGTGAGTTTGGCCCTCTGCGAGGCAATGGTCAAGTCCAGGTTTTAATTTTCTGTTATCGGCCCTCTGCTTGGCAATGGTCGGATTTAAATTTCTGTTCTGTGAGTTTGGCCCTCTGCGAGGCAATGGTCAAGTCCAGGTTTTAATTTTCTGTTATCGGCCCTCTGCGTGGCAATGGTCGGATTTAAATTTCTGTTCTGTGAGTTTGGCCCTCTGCGAGGCAATGGTCAAATCCAGGTTTTTATTTTCTGTTATCGGCCCTCTGCTTGGCAATGGTCGGATTTAAATTTCTGCTTGGCAATGGTCATTTGGTTGTGACTTGTTTCATTTTTGTTCTATCTCTTTCCCAGACGAAATTAGTGTTTCTATCTTTACTTAGCTTTACTAAATTAATACGAAAATATCAAATTTTCTTATTATCCAGTAATATCTAAGTAAAGAGGGGCAGCTGTCAACACCCAATTTCGTCCTGGTGACCAAATAATAGGACTTGTTTTTATTTTTGTCTTATTTTATTTTTATTTTTATTTTATATTTCATTTTGTTCTTTTATTTTTTATTATTTATTTTTTTTAGTTTGCTTTGACTTAGTTTTTTATTATCTGATTTGATTTTCTATATTCTTTTTGAAATAATAATAATAATAAAAAAGAAAAAAGAAAAGGAAAAATAAGAAATATATAAAAAAAGAAAAAAAAGAAGAAGAAAAAAATTGAAACAACGTGGGGATGAAAACGGTTACAGCAGATTTTAAAAAAATAGCAGAGCATCATGATCTTGCCAGGAGATACCATTCATCATCATCAGTAACCTTGATTGGGTTCATCATCATGGTTCAGCCCTCACACTACTCAGAATGGCATCTTCCCTCACAAAGGAACCACTACATCATTTTTCCATCTCCCTTACCCAAGAACAACACCACCGAGCAAGCCCAATCATAATTCACTGATTCTATGATCACACATACTCCCCTCCACTCCACCTCTGACATGTAACCACCTCCACCATTTTCATCTCCATCAACACCAAACAGACACAAAAAAAAATCAGAGAGAAAAGAAACCATTCGCCTACAACCCCCACCATCTTCATCTGAGATTTCCATAATCTAGGAGTAGCACCTTTGTTCCTCTCGGACAACCATAATCATCATCACCTTTCATAATCCATCACCAGCAACAAAATCATACACACACTACATCTCTGCAAAACCAGTAACAATCCCCAACCAACTCTGTTTTCAGATCCTCTCCCAATTCTTCCATGTACCTTACTCACTCAAGGTTCCTACCCACCTGAACAAACACCACACATGTCCAACGCCATCATCGTTCACACGCACACAACTCTCGATTCCTCTGTTCACTGGCAGAAAGGGACGCTATCCTCATGATCAGAAAACAATTCCCAAACATAATCCAGCTCGATACCCTCTTCATTTTATCCCAACAGCATACATCAGAAAACCCAGAAACTCCGTTATGAAAAACCCCAAATCGTCAAACACACGGATAAACCCATTCAGCCCCTAAATGCCTGCAGCACCCAAGCTCCCTCAACTGCATCTACCCAATTCTGAGTTAGTCTCGGTACCACCACCCTCATCGCCTCCAAAATCGTTCACGGCCCTAAGTGAAAAGAAGAAATAGAGAAGTAAGT
>CP144697.1:38910-46410 GCA_036885675.1 Vigna mungo | reverse complement strand
GGTCGAATGGCCGAGGAGTTGAGGCTGACGGGCCGAACACTTGATGCCATATTTGGCTCAGTACCTGTGAGGCCGAATGGCCGAGTAGTTGAGGCTGAATGGCCAAGCAATTAGGGCCGAAGCGCCAAACACTTATTGCCAAATTTGGATAAGAATCTAAGGCCGAATGGCCGAGGAATTTAGGCCGAAGGCCTGAACATTTTATGCCAGATTTGGCTAAGTACCTGTGAGGCTGAATTACCGAGGAGTTAATGCCGAATGGCCAAGCAATTGAGGCCGAAGGGCCAAATACCTGTTGCCAAATTTTTCGAAGTACCTAAGGCTAAAGGGCCGAGGAATTGAGGGTGCAGGGCCGAACACTTGATGCAAGATTTGGCTAAGTGCCTGTGAGGCTGAATGGTCGAGAAGTTGAGGCCGAATGGCCAAGCAATTGAGGCCGAAGGGCCGAATACTTGTTGCTAATTTTGGCTAAGTACCTAATGCCGAATGGCCGAAGAGTTGAGGCCGACGGGCCGAACAGTTCATGCCATATTTGGCTCAGTACCTGTGAGGCCGAATGGCAAGCAATTGAGGCCCAAGGGCTGAATAGCTGTTGCCAAATTTGGTTAAGTACCTAAGGCCGAATGGTTGAGGAATTGAGGCCGAATGGCCGAACACTTAATGCCAAATTTCGCTAAGTACCCGTGAGGCCGAATGACCAAGCAATTGAGCCCGAAGGGCCGAATACCTGTGTCCAAATTTTGCTAAGTACCTAAGGCAAAAGGGTCGAGGAATTGAGGCTGAAGGGCCGAACACTTGATGCCAGATTTGGCTAAGTGCCTGTGAGGCCGAATGGCCGAGAAGTTGAGGCCGAATGGCTGAGCAGTTGAGGCCGAGTGGCCAAGCAATTGAGGTTGAAGGGCCAAATTCCTGTTTCCAAATTTCAATAAGTACCTAAGGCAGAATAGCCGAAGGGCCGAACACTTGAGGCCAGTTTTGGCTAAGTACCTATGAGATCGAATGGCCGAGCAATTGAGGCCGAATGGCCAAGCAATTGAGGCCGAAGGCCCGAATACCTGTTGCCAAATTTGGCTAAGTACCTAAGGCCGAATGGCCGAGAAGTTGAGACCGAATTGCCAATCAATTGAGGCCTAAGGGACGAATACCTGTTTCCAAATTTGGTTAAGTACCTAAGGCCGAATGGCCGAGGAGTTGAGGCCGAAGGGCCGAACACTTGACGCCATATTTGGCTAAGTACCTGTGAGGCCGAATTGCCAAGCAATTGAGGTTGAATGGCCGAATACCTATTACCAAATTTGGCTAAGTACCTAAGATAGAATGGCCGAGGAGTTGAGGCCGAAGGGCTGAATACCTGTTGCCAAATGTGGCTAAGTACCTAAGGCCGAATGGTCGAGGAGTTGAGGCCGAAGGGCCGAACACTTGATGCCAGATTTGGCTAAGTACCTGTGAGGCCGAATGGCCAAGCAATTAAGGCCAAAGGGCCGAATACCTGTTTCCAAATTTGGATAAATACCTAAGGCCTTAAACTTGATGCCATATTTGACTAAGAACCTGTGAGGCCGAATGGCCGAGCAGTTGAGGCCAAATGGCCAAGCAATTAAGGTCGAAGGGCCGAATACCTGTTGCCAAATTTGGCTAAGTACCTATGGCCGAAGGGCCGAGGAATTGAGGCCGAAGGGCCGAACACTTGATTCCAGATTTGGCTAAGTGCATGTGAAGCCGAATGGCCGAGCAGTTGAGGTCGAATGGCCAAGCCATTGAGGGCGAAGGGCCAAATACTTGTTGCCAAATTTTGCTAAGTACCGGTCGAATGGCCGAGGAGTTGAGGCCGACGGGCCGAACACTTGATACCGTATTTGGCTCAGTACCTGTGAGACCGAATGGCCGAGCAGTTGAGGCCGAATGGCCAAGCAATTGAGGCCGAAGTGGCGAACACCTGTTGCCAAATTTGGATAAGAACCTAAGGCCGAATGGTCGAGGAATTTAGGCCGAAGGCCCGAACAGGTGATGCCAAATTTTGCTAAGTACCTGTGAAGCTGAATGGCCGAGCAGTTGATGCCGAATGGCGAAGCAATTGAGGCCGAAGGGCTGAATACCTGTTGCCAAATTTGGCTAAGTACCTAATTGATACCACTAGCCTTGGTGCTATGTGTCATATCGGTGAGTTTCAGAGGATGAAAACAGTGGCAGCGGATGAACAACAGAGGAAATGGAATTCTGCAGCAATGATGTTGATGAGTGGACGGTGAGATGCAGAGATAAGGAAGTTCTGCATCTACGGTGCTAATCCACAGATCCGTAAGCGATGATTATGAGCAACAGTAGCAAAGGAAGTAAACGGCAGATGAAAATGGAGGTTGCAGCGGAAGTATTTGTATGGTGCTCGGTGAGGTGAATGAGGTGCTTTTGTGATGTGGATCTAACTCAGAAGGCCTTCTCCTTGGAAGGAAGCTAGAGGAAAAATGAAAGGAAGCACAAGGTTGTTGACTCTTGGTGGAGAAAAGGATGGAAAGTACATCAGCATTTCAATTCTCTCTAAATCCAAAAGTGACGTACATGTACAGGGGTTTGTGAAATTTATAGCAAAGCCTCGCATGACTATATGGCCAAGGAATTGAGGCCGAATGGCCGAACACTTGATGCCAAATTTGGCTAAGTACCCGTGAGGCCGAATGACCAAGCAATTGAGGTCGAAGGGCCGAATACCTGTTGCCAAATTTTGCTAAGTACCTAAGGCAAAAAGGTCGAGGAATTGAGGCTGAAGGGCCGTACACCTGATGCCAGATTTGGCTAAGTGCCTGTGAGGCCGAATGGCCGAGAAGTTGAGGCCGAATGGCCAAGCAATTAAGGCCGAAGGGCCGAATACTTGTTGCCAAATTTGGCTAAGTACCTAAGGGCGAGTGGTCGATTAATTGAGGCCGAAGGGCCGAACACTTGATGCTAGATTTGGCTAAGTACTTGTGAGGCGGAATGGCTGAGCAATTGAGGCCGAGTGGCCAAGCAATTGAGGCCGAAGAGCCGAATACCTATTTCCAAATATTGATAAGTACCTAAGGCAGAATAGCCGAAGGGCCGAACATTTGATGCCAGTTTTGGCTAAGTACCTATGAGATCGAATGACCGAGCAATTGAGGCCGAATGGCCAAGCAATTGAGGCCGAAGGGCCGAATACCTGTTGCAAATTTGGCTAAGTACCTAAGGCCGAAGGGCCGAGGAATTGAGGCTGAAAGGCAGAACAGTTGATGCCAGATTTGGCTAAGTCACTGTGAGGCCGAATGGCCGAGAAGTTGAGGCCAAATGGCTAAGCAATTGAGGTCGAAGGGCCGAATACTTGTTGCCAAATTTGGCTAAGTACCTAAGGTCGAATGGCCGAGGAGTTGAGGCCGACGAGCCGAACACTTGATGCCATATTTGGCTCAGTACCTGTGAGGCCGAATGACCGAGCAGTTGAGGCCGAATGGCCAAGCAATTGAGGCCCAAGGGCTGAATACATGTTTCCAAATTTGGCTAACTACCTAAGGCCGAATGGCCAAGGAATTGAGGCCGAATGGCCGATCACTTGATGCCAAATTTGGCTAAGTACTCGTGAGGCCGAATAACCAAGCAATTGAGGCCGAAGGGCCGAATACCTGTTGCCAAATTTTGCTAAGTACCTAAGGTAAAAGGGTCGAGGAATTGAGGCTGAAGGGCCGAACACTTGATGCCAGATTTGGCTAAGTGCCTGTGAGGCCGAATGGCCGAGAAGTTGAGGCCGAATGGCCAAACAATTAAGGCCGAAGAGCCGAATACTTGTTGCCAAATTTGGCTAAGTACCTAAGGGCGAGTGGTCGATTCATTGAGGCCGAAGGGCCGAACACTTGATGCTAGATTTGGCTAAGTACTTTTGAGGCCGAATGACTGAGCAGTTGAGGCCGAGTGGCCAAGCAATTGAGGCCGAAGGGCCGAATTCCTGTTTCCAAATTTCGATAAGTACCTAAGGTAGAATAGCCGAAGGGCCGAACACTTAATCCCAGTTTTGGCTAACTACCTATGAGATCGAATGGCCGAGCAATTGAGGCCGAATGGCCAAGTAATTGACGCCCAAGGGCCGAATACCTGTTGCCAAATTTGGCTAAGTACCTAAGGCCGAAGGGCCGACGAATTGAGGCTGAAGGGCCAAACAGTTGATGCCAGATTTGGCTAAGTGACTATGAGGCCGAATGGCCGAGAAGTTGAGGCCAAATGGCTAAGCAATTGAGGTCGAAGGGCCGAATACTTGTTTCCAAATTTGGCTAAGTACCTAAAGCCGAATGGCCGAGGAGTTGAGGTCGACGAGCCGAACACTTGATGCCATATTTGGCTCAGTACCTCTGAGGCCGAATGGCCGAGCAGTTGAGGTCGAATGGCCAAGCAATTGAGGCCCAAGGGCTGAATACATGTTTCCAAATTTGGCTAACTACCTAAGGCCGAATGGCCAAGGAATTGAGGCCGAATGGCCGAACACTTGATGCCAAATTTGGCTAAGTACCCTTGAGGCCGAATGACCAAGCAATTGAGGCCGAAGGGCCGAATACCTGTTGCCAAATTTTGCTAAGTACCTAAGGCAAAAGGGTTGAGGAATTGAGGCTGAAGGGCCGAACACTTGATGCCAGATTTGGCTAAGTGCCTGTGAGGCCGAATGGCCGAGAAGTTGAGGCCAAATGGCCGAACAATTAAGGCCGAAGGGCCGAATACTTGTTGCCAAATTTGGCTAAGTACCTAAGGGCGAGTGGTCGATTCATTGAGGCCGAAGTGCCGAACACTTGATGCTAGATTTGGCTAAGTACTTTTGAGGCCGAATGGCTGAGCAGTTGAGGCCGAGTGGCCAAGCAATTGAGGCCGAAGGGCCGAATACCTGTTTCCAAATTTCGATAAGTACTTAAGGCAGAATTGCCGAAGGGCCAAACACTTAATCCCAGTTTTGGCTAACTACCTATGAGATCGAATGACCGAGCAATTGAGGCCGAATGGCCAAGCAATTGAGGCCGAAGGGCCGAGGATTTGAGGTTGAAGGGCCAAACAGTTGATGCCAGATTTGGCTAAGTGACTGTGAGGCCGAATGACCGAGAAGTTGAGGCCAAATGGCTAAGCAATTGAGGTCAAAGGGCCGAATACTTGTTGCCAAATTTGGCTAAGTACCTAAGGCCGAATGGCCGAGGAGTTGAGGCCGACGAGCCAAACCCTTGATGCCATATTTGGCTCAGTACCTCTGAGGCCGAATGGCCAAGCAATTGAGGCCCAAGGGCTGAATACATGTTTCCAAATTTGGCTAACTACCTAAGGCCGAATGGCCAAGGAATTGAGGCCGAATGGCCGAACACTTGATGCCAAATTTGGCTAAGTACCCGTGAGGCCGAATGACCAAGCAATTGAGGCCGGAGGGCCGAATACCTGTTGCCAAATTTTGCTAAGTACCTAAGGCAGAAGGGTCGAGGAATTGAGGCTGAATGATACGGCCAGCAAGGGAAGACAGTCCAGATCCATGAGCTTAGGCAATGGAACAGTGAATGTGGAATGATATATGAAGTTGAAACTGAGTGTATGTTGGCAGCGGAAGATCTGATTGAATGAAGAGTGATTTAGTAGCAGCGGAGGTGTTTGGATAATGGTTGAAGCTGGTGATTGAAGTGCTTATGGTGGCAGGGGTGCTAGCTCAGAAAGCCCTCTCTAGGAAGGAAGCTAGAGGAGAAGGAAAAGAAGCACAAAGGAATTGACTCTCGGTGGAGAGAAGACGCTGGAAAATGCTTCAGCATATCTATTCTCTCAAATATCCAAAAGTGATTTACAAGCTTAGCCTATGAGATTTTATAGACCAATCTCAAGGCCACACGTTTCAGATCTCATTCCAACTAATTAGCCATGTGCTAAGTGTGTGTGGCTTCTAGAAAGTTTTATTAAACACATATAAAATATGCTAGGTGCCTATGGAAAAGTAAACACTAATGCCACCCCCTTTTATGATAGGCACACCCCTCTTTATGTAGAATTGTCCATTTTACCCTTCACCATGCTCTTGGGGTTATTCTTTATTTGGTGGGCTTGGGCCCCGTGTATCACTGAAGGGCCGAACACTTGATGCCAGATTTGGCTAAGTGCCTGTGAGGCCGAATGGCCGAGAAGTTGAAGCCGAATGGCGAAACAATTAAGGCCAAACGGCCGAATACTTGTTGCCAAATATGGCTAAGTACCTAAGGGCGAGTGGTCGATTCCTTGAGGCCGAAGGGCCGAACACTTGATGCAAGATTTGGCTAAGTACTTGTGAGGCCGAATGGCTGAGCAGTTGAGGCCGAGTGGCCAAGCAATTGAGGCCGAAGGGCCGAATACCTGTTTCCAAATTTCGATAAGTACTTAAGGCAGAATTGCCGAAGGGCCAAACACTTAATCCCAGTTTTGGCTAACTACCTATGAGATCGAATGACCGAGCAATTGAGGCCGAATGGCCAAGCAATTGAGGCCCAAGGGCCGAATACCTGTTGCCAAATTTGGCTAAGTACCTAAGGCCGAAGGGCCAAGGAATTGAGGCTGAAGGGCCGAACACTTTATGCCAGATTTGGCTAAGTGCCTGTGAGGCCGAATGGCCGAGCAGTTGAGGAAGAATGGCCAAGCAATTGAGGCCTAAGGACCGAATACTTGTTGCCAAATTTGGCTAAGCACTGGTCGAACGGCCGAGGAGTTGAGGCCGACGGGCTGAACACTTGATGCCATATTTGGCTCAGTGCATGTGAGGCTGAACGGCCACTGGAGGCCGAACGGCCGAATGCCTGTTGCCAAATTTGGATGAGTACATAACGCGAAATGGCCGAGGAATTCAGGCCGAAGGCCCAAACACTTGATGCCAAATTTGGCTAAGTACCTGTGAGGTTGAATGGGCGTGCAGTTGATGCCGAATGGCCAAGCAATCGAGGCCGAAGGGCCTAATAACTATTGCCAAATTTGGTTAAGTATCTAAAACCAAAGGGCCGAGGAATTGATGCCGAACGACTGAACCCTTCATGCCAGATTTGGCTAAGTGCCTGTGAGGCCGAATGGCCAAGAAGTTGAGGCCGAATGGCCAAGCAATTGAGGCCGAATGGCCGCATACCTGTTGCCAAATGTGGCTAAGTACCCAAGGCCGAATGGCCGAGGAGTTGAGGTCGAAGGACCGAATAGTTGATGCCAGATTTAGCTAAGTACCTCTGAGGCCGAATGTCCAAGCAATATAGGCCGAAGGGCTGAGTACCTGTTGCAAATGTAGCTAAGTACCTGAGGCCGAATGGCCGAGGAGTTGAGGCCCAAGGGCCGCACAATTGATACCACATTTGGCTAAGTACCTGTGGGGCCGAATGGCCGAGCAGTTGAGGCCGAATTGCAAGCAATTGAGGACGAATGGCCGAATAACTGTTGCCAACTGTAGCTAAGTACCTGAGGCCGAATGGTCGAGGAGTTGAGGCCGAAGGGCAGAACACTTAATACCAAATTTGGCTAAGTACCTGTAGTGCCGAA
>CP144697.1:22500-32500 GCA_036885675.1 Vigna mungo | reverse complement strand
AAATCTGGCATTAAGTGTTCGACCCTTCGACCTCAACTCCTCGGCCATTCGGCCTTAGGTATTTAGCCAAATTTTGCAATTGGTATTCGACCCTTCTGCCTCAATTGTTATGCCATTCGGCCTCAACTGCTCGACCATTCGATCTCACAGGTACGTAGCTAAATCTGGAATCAAGTGTTCAGTCCTTCGGCCTCAACTCCTCGTCCATTCGGCCATAGGTACTTAGCCAATTTTGGCAATAGGTATTCGGCCCTTCGACCTCAATTGCTTGGCAATTCGGCTTCAACTGCTCGACCATTCAGCCCTATAGGTACTTAGCCAAATTTGGCATCAAGTGTTCGGCCCTTCGGCCTCAACTCCTCGTCCATTCGGCCATAGGTACTTAGCCAATTTTGGCAATAGGTATTCGGCCCTTCGACCTCAATTGTTGGGCAATTCGGCCTCAACTGCTCGACCATTCAACCCTATAGGTACTTAGCCAAATTTGGCATCAAGTGTTCGGCCCTTCGGCCTCAACTCCTCGGCCATTCGGCCTCAACTCCTCGGCCATTCGGCCTCAAGTACTTAGCTACATTTGGCAACAGGTATTCGCCCATTCGTCCTCAATTGCTTGGATTTTCGGCCTAAACTGCTCGGCGATTCGGCCCCACAGGTACTTAGCCAAATTTTGCATCAAGTGTTCGACCCTTCGGCCTCAACTCCTCGGCCATTCGGCCTTAGGTACTTAGCCAAATTTGGCAACAGGGATTCGGCCATTCGGCCTCAATTGCTTGGCCATTCGGCCTCAACTTCTCGGCCATTCGGCTTCACGGGTACTTAGCCAAATCTGGCATCAAGTGTTCGACCCTGCGGCCTCAATTCCTCGACAATTCCGCCTTTGGTACTTAACCAAATTTGGAAACAGGTATTCGGCCCTTTGGACTCAATTTCTTGGCCATTCAGCATCAACTGCTCGGCCCTTCGCCCTCACAGGTACTTACCCAAATCTGGGATCAAGTGTTCGACCTTTCAGCCTGAATTCCTCGGCCATTCGGCCTTAGGTACTTATCCATTTTTTGCAACAGGTATTCGGCCCTTCGGCCTCAATTGCTTGGCCATTCGGCCTCAACTGCTTGGCCATTCGGCCCTCAAGTACTTAGCCAAATTTGGCATCAAGTGTTCGGCCCTTCGGCCTCAACTCCTCGGCCATTTGACCTCAGGTACTTAGCTACATTTGGCAACAGGTATTCGGCCATTCGTCCTCAATTGCTTGGCAATTCGGCCTAAACTGCTCGGTCATTCGGCACCACAGGTACTTAGCCAAATTTTGCATCAAGTGTTCAGCCCTTCGGCCTCAACGCCTCGGCCATTCTGCCTTAGGTACTTAGCTATATTTGGCAACAGGTACTTGGCCCTTCGGCCTCAATTGCTTGGACATTCGGCCTCAAATCCTCGGCCATTCGACCTCACAGGTACTTAGCCAACTCTAGCATCAACTATTCGGCCCTTCGGCCTTAGGTACTTGGCCAAATTTGGAAATTGGTACTCGGCCCTTCGCGCTCAATTTCTTGGTCATTCGGCTTCAACTGCTCGGTCATTCGGCCTCACAGGTACTTAGCCCAATCTGGCATCAAGTGTTCGACCCTTCGACCTCAACTCCTCGGCCATTCGGCCTTAGGTACTTAAGTACATTTGGGAACAGGTACTTGGCCCATTGGCCTCAATTGCTTGGACATTCGGCCTCAACTGCTCGGCCATTTGGCCTCACAGGTACTTAGCCAAATCTGGCATCAGCTATTTGGCCCTTCGGCCTGAACTCCTCGGTTATTCGGGCTTAGGTACTTTGCCAAATTTGGATATTGGAATTCGGCCTTTCGGCCTCAATTGCTCAGCCATTCCGCCTCAACTGCTCTGTCATTCGGCCTCACAAGTACTTAGCCAAATGTGGCATCAAGTGTTCAGCCCTTCGGCCTCAATTCGTCGGCCATTCGGCCTTAGGTACTTAGCCAAATTTGGAAAAAGGTATTCGGCCCTGCGGCCTCAACTCCTCGGTCATTTGGCCTTAGGTTCTTATCCAATTTTGGCAATAGGTATTCGACCCTTCGGCCTCAATTGCTTGGTCATTCGACCTCAGGTACTTAGCTAAATTTGGCAACAGGTATTCCACCATTCGTCCTCAACTGCTTGGCAATTCGCCCTCAACTACTCGACCATTCGGCCCCACAGGTACTTAGCTAAATTTGGCATTAAGTGTTCGGAACTTTGGCCTCAACTCCTCGGCCATTCGGTCTTAGGTACTTATCCAATTTTGGCAACAGGTATTTTGCCCTTCGGCGTCAATTGCTTGGCCATTCGGCCTCAACTGCACGGCCATTCGGCCCTACCGGTACTTAGCCAAATTTGGAATCAAGTGTTCGGCCCTTCGGCCTCAACTCCTCGTCCATTCGGCCTCATGAGTACTTAGCTACATTTGGCAACAGGTATGCGACCACTCGTCCTCAACTGCTTGTCACTTCGGCCTCAACTGCTCGACCATTCGGCCCCACAGCTACTTAGCTAAATTTGGAATCAAGTGTTTGGACCTTCGGCCTCAACTCCTCGGCCATTCGGCCTCAGGTACTTAGCTACATTTGGCAACAGGTACTCGACCCTTCGACCTCAATTGCTTGGACATTCGGCCTCACAAGTACTTAACCAAATCTGGCATGAAGTATTCGGTCCTTCGGCCTCAACTCCTCGGTCGATCGGCCTTAGGTACTTAGCCAAATTTGGCAATAGGTATTCGGCCCTTCGGCCTCAATTGCTTGGCCATTCGGCCTCAAAAGTACTTTGCAAAATCTGGCATCAATTGTTCGGCCCTTCGGCCTCAACTGCTCGGCCATTCGGCCCTACAGGTACTTAGCCAAATTTGGTATTAAGTGTTCTGCCCTTCGACCTCAACTCCTCGGCCATTCGGCCTCAGGTACTTAGCTACAGTTGGCAACAATTATTCGGCCATTCGTCCTCAATTGCTTGGCAATTCGGCCTCAACTGCTCGGCTATTAGGCCCCACAGGTACTTAGCCAAATGTGGCATCAAGTGTGCGGCCCTTGGGCCTCAACTCCTCGGCCATTCGGCCTCAGGTACTTAGCTACATTTTGCAACAGGTACTCAGCCCTTCGACCTCAATTGCTTGGACATTCGGCCTCAGAGGTACTTAGCTAAATTTGGCATCAACTATTCAGTCCTTCGGCCTCAACTCCTCGACCATTTGGCCTTAGGTACTTAGCCACATTTGGCAACAGGTATTCGGCCATTCGGCCTCAATTGCTTGGCCATTCGGCCTCACAGGCACTTAGCCAAATCTGGCATGAAGTGTTCAGTCGTTCGGCATCAAGTGTTCGGGCCTTCAGCCTGAATTCCTCGGCCATTCGGCATTATGTATTCATCCAAATTTGGCTACAGGTATTCGGCCTCCAGTGCTTGGCCGTTCAGCCTCAACTGCTCGGCCATTCGGCCTCACAGGCACTGAGCCAAATATGGCATCAAGTGTTCGGCCCGTCGGCCTCAACTCCTCGGCCGTTCGACCGGTACTTAGCCAAATTTGGCAACCAGTATTCGGTCCTTAGGCCTCAATTGCTTGGCCATTCGGCCTCAACTGCTCGGCCATTCGGCCTCCCAGGCACTTAGCCAAATCTGGCATAAAGTGTTCGGCCCTTCAGCCTCAATTCCTCGGCCCTTCGGCCTTAGGTACTTAGCCAAATTTGGCAACAGGTATTCGGCCCTTTGGCCTCAATTGCATGGCCTTACGGCATCAACTTCTCGGCCATTCGGCGACACAGGTACTTAGCCAAATCTGGGAACAAGTGTTCGGACGTTCGGCCTCAATTTCTCGGCCTTTTCGCCTTAGGTACTTATCCAAATTTGGCAACAGGTATTCGGCCCTTCGGCATCAATTGCTGGGCCATTCGGCCTCAACTGCTCGGCCATTCGGCCCCACAGGTACTTAGCCAAATGTGGTATCAATTGTGCGGCCCTTGGGCCTCAACTCCTCGGCCATTCGGCCTCAGGTACTTAGCTACATTTTGCAACAGGTACTCAGCCCTTCGGCCTATATTGCTTGGACATTCGGCCTCAGAGGTACTTAGCTAAATCTGGCATCAACTATTCGGTCCTTCGACCTCAACTCCTCGGCCATTCGGCCTTGGGTACTTAGCCACATTTGGCAACAGGTATGCGGCCATTCGGCCTCAATTGCTTGGCCATTCGGCCTCACAGGCACTTAGCCAAATTTGGCATGAAGTGTTCAGTCGTTCGGCATCAATTCCTCGACCCTTTGGTTTTAGATACTTAACCAAATTTGGCAATAGTTATTGGGCCCTTTGGCTTCGATTGCTTGGCCATTCGGAATCAACTGCACGCCCATTCAACCTCACAGGTACTTAGCCAAATTTGGCATCAAGTGTTTGGGCCTTCGGCCTGAATTCCTCGGCCATTCCGCGTTATGTACTCATCCAAATTTGGCAACAGGTATTCGGCCGTTCGGCCTTCAATGCTTGGCCGTTCAGCCTCAACTGCTCGGCCATTCGGCCTCACATGCACTGAGCCAAATATGGCATCAAGTGTTCGGCCCGTCGGCCTCATCTCCTCGGCCGTTCGACCAGTGCTTAGCCAAATTTGGCAACAAGTATTCGGTCCTTAGGCCTCAATTGCTTGGCCATTCTGCCTCAACTGCTCGGCCATTCGGCCTCACAGGCACTTAGTCAAATCTGGCATAAAGTGTTCGGCCCTTCAGCCTCAATTCCTCGGCCCTTCGGCCTTAGGTACTTAGCCAAATTTGGCAACAGGCATTCGCCCCTTCGGCCTCAATTGCTTGGCCATTCGGCCTCAATTGCTTGGCCATTCGATCTCATAGGTACTTAGCCAATACTGGCATCAAGTGTTCGGCCCTTCGGCAATTCTGCCTTAGGTACTTATCGAAATTTGGAAACAGGTATTCGGCCCTTCGGCCTCAATTGCTTGGCCACTCGGCCTCAACTGCTCAGCCATTCGGCCTCACAAGTACTTAGCCAAATCTTGCATCAAGTGTTCGGCCCTTCGGCCTCAATGAATCGACCACTCGCCCTTAGGTACTTAGCCAAATTTGGCAACAAGTATTCGGCCCTTCGGCCTTAATTGTTTCGCCATTCGGCTTCAACTTCTCGGCCATTCGGCCTCACAGGCACTTAGCCAAATCTGGCATCAAGTGTTCGGCCCTTCAGCCTCAATTCCTCGACCCTTTTGCCTTAGGTACTTAGCAAAATTTGGCAACAGGTATTCGGTCCTTCGGCCTCAATTGCTTGGTCATTCAGCCTCACGGGTACTTAGCCAAATTTGGCATCAAGTGTTCGGCCATTCGGCCTCAATTCCTTGGCCATTCGGCCTTAGGTAGTTAGCCAAATTTGGAAACATGTATTCAGCCCTTGGGCCTCAATTGCTTGGCCATTCGGCCTCAGAGGTACTGAGCCAAATATGGTATCAAGGGTTTGGCTCGTCGGCCTCAACTCCTCGGCCATTCGGCCTTAGGTACTTAGCCAAATTTGGCAACAAGTATTCGGCCCTTTGACCTCAATTGCTTAGCCATTTGGCCTCAACTTCTCGGTCATTCGGCCTCATAGTCACTTAGCCAAATCTGGCATCAACTGTTTGGCCCTTCAGCCTCCATTCCTCGGCCCTTCGGCCTCAATTGCTTGCCCATTCGGCCTCAATTGCTTGGCCATTCGGCCTCAATTGCTCGGTCATTCGATCTCATAGGTACTTAGCCAAAACTGGCATCAAGTGTTCGGCCCTTCGGCTATTCTGCCTTAGGTACTTATCGAAATTTGGAAATAGGTATTCGGCTCTTCGGCCTCAATTGCTTGGCCACTCGGCCTCAACTGCTCAGCCATTCGGCCTCACAAGTACTTAGCCAAATCTTGCATCAAGTGTTCGGCCCTTCGGCCTCAATGAATCGACCACTCGCCCTTAGGTACTTAGCCAAATTTGGCAACAAGTATTCGGCCCTTCGGCCTTAATTGTTTCGCCATTCGGCTTCAACTTCTCGGCCATTCGGCCTCACAGGCACTTAGCCAAATCTGGCATCAAGTGTTCGGCCCTTCAGCCTCAATTCCTCGACCCTTTTGCCTTAGGTACTTAGCAAAATTTGGCAATAGGTATTCGGCCCTTCGGCCTCAATTGCTTGGTCATTCGGCCTCACGGGTACTTAGCCAAATTTGGCATCAAGTGTTCGGCCATTCGGCCTCAATTCCTTGGCCATTCGGCCTTAGGTAGTTAGCCAAATTTGGCAACATGTATTCAGCCCTTGGGCCTCAATTGCTTGGCCATTCGGCCTCAACTGCTCGGCCATTCGGCCTCAGAGGTACTGAGCCAAATATGACATCAAGTGTCCGGCTCGTCCGCCTCAACTCCTCGGCCATACGACCTTAGATACTTAGCCAAATTTAGCAACAAGTATTCGGCCCTTCGACCTCAATTGCTTAGCCATTTGGCCTCAACTTCTCGGCCATTCGGCCTCATAGTCACTTAGCCAAATCTGGCATCAACTGTTCGGCCCTTCAGCCTCAATTCCTCGGCCCTTCGGCCTTAGGTACTTAGCCAAATTTGCAACAGGTATTCGGCCCTTCGGCCTCAATTGCTTGGCCATTCGGCCTCAATTGCTCGGTCATTCGATCTCATAGGTACTTAGCCAAAACTGGCATCAAGTGTTCGGCCCTTCGGCTATTCTGCCTTAGGTACTTATCAAAATTTCGAAATAGGTATTCGGCTCTTCGGCCTCAATTGCTTGGCCACTCGGCCTCAACTGCTCAGCCATTCGGCCTCACAAGTACTTAGCTAAATCTAGCATCAAGTGTTCGGCCCTTCGGCCTCAATTAATCGACCACTCGCCCTTAGGTACTTAGCCAAATTTGGCAACAAGTATTCGGCCCTTCGGCCTTAATTGCTTGGCCATTCGGCCTCAACTTCTCGGCCATTCGGCCTCACAGGCACTTAGCCAAATCTGGCATCAAGTGTTCGGCCCTTCAGCCTCAATTCCTCGACCTTTTTGCCTTAGGTACTTAGCAAAATTTGGCAACAGGTATTCGGTCCTTCGACCTCAATTGCTTGGTCATTCGGCCTCACGGGTACTTAGCCAAATTTGGCATCAAGTGTTCGGCCATTCGGCCTCAATTCCTTGGCCATTCGGCCTTAGGTAGTTAGCCAAATTTGGCAACATGTATTCAGCCCTTGGGCCTCAATTGCTTGGCCATTCGGACTCAACTGCTCGGCCATTCGGCCTCACAGGTACTGAGCCAAATATGGCATCAAGTGTTCGGCTCGTCGGCCTCAACTCCTCGGCCATTCGGCCTTAGGTACTTAGCCAAATTTGGCAACAAGTATTCGGCGCTTCGACCTCAATTGCTTAGCCATTTGGGCTCAACTTCTCGGTCATTCGGCCTCATAGGCACTTAGCCAAATCTGGCATCAACTCTTCGGCCCTTCAGCCTCAATTCCTCGGCCCTTTGGCCTTAGGTACTTAGCAAAATTTGGCAACAGGTATTCGGCCCTTCGGCCGCAATTTCTTTGTCATTCGCCCTAACGGGTACTTAGCCAAATTTGGCATCAAGTGTTCGTCCATTCGGCCTCAATTCCTCGGCCATTCGGCCTTACGTACTTAGCCAGATTTGGCAATAGGTATTCAGCCCTTGGGCCTCAATAGCTTGGCCATTCGGCCTCACAGGTACTAAGCCAAATATGCGATCAAGTGTTCGGCCCGTCGGCCTCAACTCCTCGGCCATTCGACCTTAGTGATACGCGGGGCCCAAACCCATCAAATAATCTAGAGAAAGTCAAAGGAAGAATACTAAAGGGTATAATGGTCTGGTGCATTTTCCATGTGCTAGACACATCCGTAGTATAGTCTAGCTTAAATTTTGGCACATGTATTTTGTGCACATCCGTAGCATAATCTAGAAGAGTGTCTTCAGCATGGGTGCATCCATGTGGCTGGAGATCCGTGATCTTTGGCTCACCTTATCACCATATAGTCATGCGAGGCTTTGCTATAAATTTCACAAACCCCTGTACATGTACGTCACTTTTGGATTTAGAGAGAATTGAAATGCTGATGTACTTTCCATCCTTTTCTCCACCAAGAGTCAACAACCTTGTGCTTCCTTCCATTTTTCCTCTAGCTTCCTTCCAAAGAGAAGGCCTTCTGAGTTAGATCCACATCACCAAAGCACCTCATTCACCTCACCGAGCACCATACAAATACTTCCGCTGCAACCTCCATTTTCATCTGTCGTTTACTTCCTTTGCTACTGTTGCTCATAATCATCGCTTACGGATCTGTGGATTAGCACCGTAGATGCAGAACTTCCTTATCTCTGCATCTCACCGTCCACTCATCAACATCATTGCTACAGAATTCCATTTCCTCTGTTGTTCATCCGCTGCCACTGTTTTCATCCTCTGAAACTCACCGATATGACACATAGCACCAAGGCTAGTGGTATCAATTAGGTACTTAGCCAAATTTGGCAACAGGTATTCAGCCCTTCGGCCTCAATTGCTTGGCCATTCGACATCAACTGCTCGGCCATTCAGCTTCACAGGTACTTAGCAAAATTTGGCATCACCTGTTCGGGCCTTCGGCCTAAATTCCTCGACCATTCGGCCTTAGGTTCTTATCCAAATTTGGCAACAGGTGTTCGCCACTTCGGCCTCAATTGCTTGGCCATTCGGCCTCAACTGCTCGGCCATTCGGCCTCACAGGTACTGAGCCAAATATGGTATCTAGTGTTCGGCCCGTCGGCCTCAACTCCTCGGCCATTCGACCGGTACTTAGCCAAAATTGGCAACAAGTATTTGGCCCTTCGCCCTCAATGGCTTGGCCATTCGACCTCAACTGCTCGGCCATTCGGCTTCACATGCACTTAGCCAAATCTGGAATCAAGTGTTCGGCCCTTCGGCCTCAATTCCTCGGCCCTTCGGCCTTAGGTACTTAGCCAAATTTGGCAATAGGTATTCGGCCCTTCGACCTTAATTGCTTGGCCATTTGGCCTCAACTGCTCGGCCATTCGGCCTCACAGGTTCTTAGTCAAATATGGCATCAAGTTTAAGGCCCTTCGGCCTAAATTCCTCGGCCATTTGGCCTTAGGTATTTATCCAAATTTGGAAACAGGTATTCGGCCCTTTGGCCTTAATTGCTTGGCCATTCGGCCTCACAAGTACTTAGCCAAATCTGGCATCAAGTGTTCGGCCCTTCGGCCTCAACTCCTCGACCATTCGGCCTGAGGTACTTAGCCACATTTGGCAACAGGTATTCAGCCCTTCGACCTCAACTCCTCGGCCATTCTATCTTAGGTACTTAGCCAAATTTGGTAATAGGTATTCGGCCATTCAACCTCAATTGCTTGGCAATTCGGCCTCACAGGTACTTAGCCAAATATGGCGTCAAGTGTTTGGCCCTTCGGCCTCAACTCCTCGGCCATTCGGCCTTAGGTACTTAACCAAATTTGGAAACAGGTATTCGTCCCTTAGGCCTCAATTGATTGGCAATTCGGCCTCAACTTCTCGGCCATTCGGCTTTAGGTACTTAGCCAAATTTGGCAACAGGTATTCGGGCCTTCGGCCTCAATTGCTTGGCCATTCGGCCTCAATTGCTCGGCCATTCGATCTCATAGGTACTTAGCCAAAACTGGCATCAAGTGTTCGTCCCTTCGGCTATTCTGCCTTAGGTACTTATCGAAATTTGGAAACAGGAATTCGGCCCTTCGGCCTCAATTGCTTGGCCACTCGGCCTCAACTGCTCAGCCATTCGGCCTCAAAAGTACTTAGCCAAATCTAGCATCAAGTGTTCGGCCCTTCGGCCTCAATGAATCGACCACTCGCCCTTAGGTACTTAGCCAAATTTGGCAACAAGTATTCGGCCCTTCGGCCTTAATTGTTTGGCCATTCGGCCTCAACTTCTCGGCCATTCGGCCTCACAGGCACTTAGCCAAATCTGGCATCAAGTGTTCGG
>CP144697.1:10000-12500 GCA_036885675.1 Vigna mungo | reverse complement strand
TTTACTCTTATAAATAAGCATGCCAACACTTATTGTAATCACTTTTGAGATATTGGATTAAAAATTTATGTTGAGAGCACTCCAGATTTTAGTCCCTTGAAAGTCAAGGCTGAAGAATTCAAGGGATTTTTGTTGAGAGCACTCCTGATTTCAGTCTTATAAATAAGCATGCCAACACTTATTGTGACATACATCCTCCAATCCATTTCAGCCGCGTGGCTTACGTATCATTGCCACACGAGAGCTTACTCAACTTAGCGTCACATTTCACCTCATTCACACAAATCTTTATTTCGTATTCTACCATTCTCTCTTGTGAGCTGCAGAACTTAGGGATTTCTCTCCTGAGAGCGTCCATCAACCACAACTACATTTCATCACCTCCTCAGCACAGATCCGACTTCGTCCTCTGTTGAAAGACTTATTTATGCATCTTTGAGTTGTTTAAACCAGTTTTCATTCATGCTTTAAACTTGCTGATGCAAAAGTGTTGAGTTCTAGCTGCCATACGTATGTAAACTATTAAGACCACCTATTTTTGACCATTTTTCTTCACAAGTTGCTGCATCAGATGTTTAATTCTGATTCTGGTTTTGAGCATTGAAATTGGATTGTAGCAAAAGGAGTGGTCATATTATCTTTAGCATAAAATAGTGATAAAAAAAAAGGATCAAGAAAAAGTTCTGAAAAGCCAAATAGACCTGTGCAATCCATGCTTTTAAAACTAAAACACAGAACCAGACTTTGGAAACTGAAACTGGATTTTTCTGAGACAAGTCAGCAACTTCTTATTGCATTACCGTACAGAAGAAAAAACAATTTGTAGTCCTAACCCCCTATCCCTAGGTGGTATTGCTTAACCAAGGAATTACTCACCAGTTCATGACATTATTGTACGTCCCCGTATCAATAAAGGCAAACAACAGTTATCGAATGAGTTAAATGATAAAAGCTTTTAGCGCAGATGAGAACCCAACAATTGATAATAAACGCATATGACAATCATATAATTAAACAAGAGTTTCAATATAAGAGAGTATCAAAAGATTATATTGTTCCCCCAACTACAAAAGGGTTTAGTTCACCATTGTCATGGTGAACCAAGATGAAAATAATGGAAGATATTGAAAACAAACCCTAGAAAAGATGAAAAGGAGCCTAAGCATCCAAGAGATCCTCTCCAAAGAGTGAAAAGTAGGTCTGACCGCCCTCTTATGTCAAAAGAATGCATCTAAACTCGCACTAGGGCTATTTATAACCAAGAAAAGTAACAAAATTCAAGCCCAGGCCGATCAGAGAACCGCCCGGCACCAAAAACGGCCGCCGGGCGGTGGCCAGAAAGCGCCAGGGGTCCACCGCCCGGTGCTGGTCAACTGCATTCTGGTTGACTGGTTGACTTTTCTGGTTGACTGGTTGACTTTTCTGCATTCTGGTTGACTTTTCTGCACTGCAACCGTTTGATCTTCAACCTTTCTTTCCAGTCATCTCCAATTCTCATCAAAACCCTGCAAAACAAGCATAATATCTCTAAAAACAACTTTTGACTCTCAAATGACTTAACTTAAGAGTTTTACTTGATTTTAAGCTCATTCTAAGCCAAAAGGGTGTGTTTTGATATCAAATTTATGCATGAAAATAACGGTTTTTCAACCGTTATCATCCCCACTGCCCACTTACACCCTAGACCTCAATTACTCAAAAACACCCTCTCACTTCCTTTAAACTCACTCAAAACACTAGTTTTCCTTAAGCTAAGGGCTCAACTTCACTTCTACCATTTAGAACCTCATATTAACCAATTTTATAGTTCTAACAGGTTATAATTGACTTGTCTAAGCTTCCTCAATAGTCCAAAAGAGTCCTAGACCTCTACCTCTCAAATTCACTACCTCCCTTCCCTTCAAATAACTCCAATTTCACCAACATAGAGACCAAAAACTGAATTTACCATTTAGAATGAGTTCCCAACCATTTTAGCTCTTCTAACAAGTCTCAAATGATCTATCTAAATTATCCCAACAACCCTCTTGCACCTTAGACTACAATAGCTCCAAATCACCCTCTCACCTCCTTAAACTCACTCAAAAGCACCAAATTCATTCAAAGAATTGCCTACTAATTAATATAAAACGTTTCACCCCATCAACAAGTCCAATTCCAGCAGAACATCATACTCAATAACAGTTCACAGTCAGGAAATCATCAGCACACAGTTCATCATTCAAGAGACCCTAAATCTCAACATGCATCAACTAATTTCTAGCAAAATCAGTGACACAACACATATTTAATAATATATACATATATACATATATTAAGCTACAAAACAGCCAAAACTCTAGCTCCCCTTACCTCTTATTCAAGTAGTGCAGTAACAAAACCCCCTTCTTATTGTTATTATTATGACTGTTATTATTATTATTATTGTTATTATTGTGACTGTCATTATTATTATAATTATTATTGTTATTATTAGTATTATTATTATTACGATTATTAT
>CP144697.1:5000-7500 GCA_036885675.1 Vigna mungo | reverse complement strand
TTAAATAAAAGAAAGAGAAGTGTGAAAACAGAAATGTGGAGAAAAGAGAAGAAAAAAAAGGTGTTTTACCTGCTCCTTGAAGATTTTCAGTGAAGTGAGAGTGAGAGCACAATTAGAACAAGTACCGTGAGAGTGATTTGTGAGAGAAGAGATTTTTTGGTATACACAGTGAGTGAAGAGAGTATTTTAATTTTTAGGTGGGTTGGTGGGCCAACCCGGCTCACCACGGGTTCAACCCGTATGAGCCGGGTCTCAATTAGCCGGGTTGAAATCTGACCCGCATATAGGTGGGTTGTGACCCATTTTGACAGCTCTAATGATGATGACGATGATTATTATTATTATTATTATTATTATTATTATTATGACTATTATGATTATTATTGTTATTATTATTATTATTATTATTATGATGATGATGATTATTATTATTATTATTATCATTATTATGATGATGATTATGATTATGTTAATTAATATAATTATTATTATTATTATTGTTATTATTATTATGATTATTATTGTTATTATTATTATTGTTATTATTATTATGATTATTATTATTATTATTATTATTATTATGATTATGATTGTTATGATTATCATTATGATTATTATGATAGCGATTATTATTATTTGTAATATTATTTTTATTATTATTGTGATTATTATTATTTTTATTATTATCATTATTATTGTTGTTGTTGTTATTATTATTGCTATTATTATTATCATGATAATGATTATTATTATTATTAATATTATTATTATTATTATTATTATGAATGGATTATTATTATGATTATTATGATTATGATTATGATTATTTTTATTTATTATAATAATAATAATTATTATTATTATTATTGTTTATGTTATTATTATGATAATTATTACGATTTTTATGATTTTATTTATTCTTATTTTTATTATTATTAATAATATTACTATTATTATTATTATTATTTTTATTATTATTATTGTTATTATTCTTATTACTATTATTATAATGATAACGATTATTATTATTTATATTATGATGATGATTACTATTATTATTATTATTATTATTATTATTATTATTATTATTATCATTATGATCATTATTATTATTATTATTATTATTATGATTATTATTATTATTGTAATTATTATTAGTATGATTATTATTATTATTGTTATATTTATTATCTTGAATTATGATTATGATTATTATTAATATTATTTTTATTATTTTTGTTATTATTATTGTTGTTATTATTATTATTTTTATGACTATTATTATAATTATGATTATGATTAGGAATATTATTATGACATCATCATCATTATTATTATTATAATTATTAATATGATTATTATAATTGTTCTTTTTATTGTTATTATTATTCTTATTATTATTACGTTGAGAGTGATTATTTTAATTATTAATATTATGATTACTATTTTTATTCCTATTGTAATTATTATTATTATTATGATGATGATGATTATTATGATTATGATTACTTTTATTGTTATTATTATTGGTATTGTTATTGTTATTATTATTATTATTAATATTATGATTTTGATTATTCTTATTATAATTATTATGATTATTATTATGATTATGATATGATTATTATTATTATTATTATTATTATTATAATTATGATTATTATTATTATTATTATTATTATTATTCTTGTTATTATTTTTGCTATTATTCTTATGATGATAATGATTATTATTATTATTATTATCATTAATATTACGATTATGATTATTATTATTATTATTATTATTATTATTATGATTATAATTATGATTACGATTATTTAATTATTATGATTATTAATATTATTATTATTATATTTATTATGATTATTATTATTAATATTATTATGTTATTATTATTATTATTATGAGGATTATTATTATTAATATTATTGTTATTATTATTATTATTATTATTATGATTATGATTATGATTATTATTATCATTATGATTATGATTATTTTGATGATGATTATTATTGTTGTTATAATTATTATTATTATTCTGATTATTATTATCATTATATTATTATTATTATTATTATTATTATCATTATTAATATTATTATTGTTATTATTGCTATTATTATTATGGTGATAATGATTATTATTATTATTAATATTATGATTGTTATTTTTTTTATTATTATTATTATTTTTATTATTATTATTATTATTATGATTATTGCGATTATGATTATGATTATTTTTATTATTATAATGAATATTATTGTTATTATTTTTATTATTGTTATTATTATTTATATTATTGTTAATGTTGTTATTATTATTAGTATTATTTATGTTGTTATTAGTATTATTGTTGTTGTTATTATTATCATAATTATTATGCTTATTATTATGATTTTTATGATTATGATTTTATTATTATTATAATTATTATTATTATTATAATTAATATTATTTTTTTTATTATTATTACTATTATTGTTATTATTAT
>CP144698.1:30388640-30391140 GCA_036885675.1 Vigna mungo | reverse complement strand
TCAATTTCTTGGCCATTCGGCCTCAACTGCTCGACCGTTCGGCCTCATAGGTACTTACCCAAATCTGGGATCAAGTGTTCGGCCGTTCGGCCTCAATTTCTCGGCCATTTGGCCTTAGGTACTTATCCCATTTTGGCAACAGGTATTCGGCCCTTCGGCCTCAATTGCTTGGCCATTCGGCCCTACAGGTACTTAGCCAAATTTGGCATCAAGTGTTCGGCCCTTCGGCCTTAACTCCTCGCCAATTCGGCCTCAGGTACTTAGCTACATTTAGCAACAGGTATTCGGCCAGTCGTCCTCAATTGCTTGGCAATTCGGCCTAAACTACTCGGCCATTCGGCCCCACAGGTACTTAGCCAAATTTTGAATTAAGTGTTCGGCCCTTCGGCCTCAACTCCTCGTCCATTCGACCTTGGGTACTTAGCTACATTTGGCAACAGGTACTTGGCCCTTCGGCCTCAATTGCTTGGACATTCGGCCTTAACTGCTCGGCCATTCAGCCTCACAGGTACTTAGCCAAATCTGGCATCAACTATTCGGCCCTTCGGCCTCAACTCCTCGGTCATTCGGCCTTAGGTACTTAGCCAAATTTGGCAATTGGTATTCGGCCCTTCGGCCTCAATTGCTTTGCCATTCGGCCTCAACTGCTCGACCATTAGATCTCACAGGTACGTAGCCAAATCTGGCATCAAGTGTTCAGTCCTTCGGCCTCAACTCCTCGTCCATTCGGCCTTGGTACTTAGCTACATTTGGAAAAAGGTATTCGGCCCTTCGGCCTCAACTCCTCGGCCATTCGGCCTTAGGTACTTAGCCAAATTTGGCAGCATGAACTCGGGCCTTCGGCTTCAATTGCTTGGTCATTCGGCATCAACTTCTCGATCATTCGGCCTCACAGGTACTTAGCCAAATCTGGCATCAAGTGTTCGGCCCTTCGGCCCCAATTCCTTTGCCATTCGGGGTTAGGTACTTATCCAATTTTTGCAACAGGTATTCGGCCCTTCGGCCTCAATAGCTTGCCTATTCAGCCTTACCAGTACTTAGCCAAATCTGGTATCAAGTGTTTAGCCCTTCGGCCTCAATTCGTCGGCCATTCGGTCTTAGGTACTTAGCCAAATTTAGAAAAAGGTATTCGGCCCTTCGGCCTCAACTCATCAGTTATTTGGCTTTAGGTACTTAGCCAAATTTTGCAACATGTACTCGGCCCTTCAGCCTCAATTGCTTGGCCATTCGGCAATAACTTCTCGCCCATTCGGCCTTATAGATACTTATCCAATTTTGGCAACAGGTATTCGGCCCTTCGGCCTTAATTGCTTGGCCATTCGGCCTCAACTGCTCGGCCATTCGGCCTCACAGGCACTTAGCCAAATCTGGCATCAAGTGTTCGGCCTTTCGGCCTCAACTCCTCGGCCATTTGGCCTTAGGTACTTAGCCAAATTTGGCAACAGGTATTCGGCCCTTCGACCTCAATTGCTTGGCCATTCAGCCTCAATTGCTCGTCCATTTGGTCACACATGTACTTAGCCAAATCTGGCATCAAGTTCTCGGCCCTTCGGCCATTCTACCTTAGATACTTATCCAAATTTGGAAATAGGTATTTGGCCCTTCGGCCTCAATTGCTTGGCCATTCGGCCTAAACTGCTCCGTTATTCGGCCTCACAGGTACTTAGCCAATTCTGGCATCAAGTGTTCGGCCCTTCGGCCCGAACTCCTCGGCCATTCGGCCTCAGGTACTTAGCTACATTTGGCAACAGGTATTCGGCCACTCGTCCTCAATTGCTTGGCAATTCGGCCTAAACTGCTTGGCCATTCGGCCCCATAGGTACTTAGCCAAATTTTGCATCAAGTGTTCGGCCCTTCGGCCTCAACTCCTCGGCCATTCGGCCTTAGGTACTTAGCCAAATTTGGCAACAGGTATTCGACCCTTTGGCCTCAATTTCTTGGCCATTCAGCCTCAACTACTCGGCCCTTCGATCTCACAGGTACTTACCCAAATCTGGGATCAATTCCTCGGCCGTTCGGCCTCAATTCCTCGGCCATTCGGCCTCAATTCCTAGGCCATTCAGCCTTAGGTACTTATCAAATTTTGGAAAAAGGTATTCAGCCCCTTGTCCTCAATTAGTTGGCTATTCGGCCTCAACTGCTTTGCCATTCAGCCCTACACGTACTTAGCCAAATTTTGCATCAAGTGTTCGGCCCTTCGGCCCCAACTCCTCGGTCATTCAGCCCAGGTACTTAGCTACATTTGGCAACAAGTATTCGGCCATTCGTCCTCAATTACTTGGCAATTCGGCCTAAACTGCTCGGTCATTCGGCCCCACAGGTACTTAGCCAAATTTTGCATCAATTTTTCGGCCCTTTGGCCTCAACTCGTCGTCCATTTGGCCTTAGGTACTTAGCTAGATTTGGCAACAGGTACTTGGCCCTTCGGCCTCAATTGCTTGGACATTCGGCCTCAACTGCTCGGCCGTTTGGCCTCACAGGTACTTAGCCAAATCTGGCA
>CP144698.1:30376140-30383640 GCA_036885675.1 Vigna mungo | reverse complement strand
ATTATTATTATTATTATTATTATTATTATTATTATTATTATTATGCGGGGCTCAAGTTCAATGTCTTTAGTTTAGTATTTCTCTGATGTACTTTGTATTGTGTTAGACATGTGGGACTTTTATTCTTATAAATAAGCATGCCAACACTTATTGTAATCACTTTTGAGATATTGGATTAAAAATTTCTGTTGAGAGCACTCCAGATTTTAGTCCCTTGAAAGTCAAGGCTGAAGAATTCAAGGGATTCCTCATCCACCTTCCATTCACTTTGCCATCCCTCACATTTTCCACATCAGAATTCTCTCTCCTCCATCGTGACATACATCCTCCAATCCATTTCAGCCGTGTGGCTTACGTATCACTGCCACACGAGAGCTTACTCAACTCAGCGTCACATTTCACCTCATTCACACAAATCTTCATTTCGCATTCTACCATTCTCTCTTGTGAGCTGCAGAACTTAGGGATTTCTCTCCTGAGAGCGTCCATCAACCACAACTACATTTCATCACCTCCTCATCACAGATCCGACTTCGTCATCTGGCCACCGCTTGTTTCCTCACCAGGTAACAGCTAATCCCATTGTTTCCCTCACTTTCACCGTTCAAAACCGAGACCTCGTCCTAGCCATCGATTAAAACCTTGACCTCTTCCATTCCACCGATTCAATCGGTGAATCCTCTCATCCTACCGATTAAAACGCCCAACCCTAACCTTTTCACCGATCAAACTCCAAAACCTAGGGTTTACCTTCCGTTCTCTGTCTTTCGCTGCCTCTGTTGTTCGATTTCCAGCTCGATCTACACCGGATCTACGGTTCCTCACCGGAGTGGACCGTATCAAGTGGTAATCAGAGCATAGGTTCTCTTCCTCGGGTTAGGCACGCTTCAAAGCTAAGTATATTACTTCTCTGATTTTCGGTTTTGTCTTGATTCTTGTTCAATTTGACTCGCGTCTCTGACTCTGTGTTAGTTTTGTATTTTGTTTCATTTGAATCTGACTCGCTATGTTTTGTTTTGTTTGATTCTGAGTCATTTTTGTTCATTCTTGAGTTGTTCATCATTCCTTTAATGTCTTGATCTGTTTGTATTGTCTTCTCTGTTGAGTTTTGTGTTTTATTGTTCATGAAGCTCTTCATATCTGTGTCATTAGGATTTCTTATTTTGTTGTGTTGAGTGTGCTGTGCTTTGAGTCGTTGATCTGAGTCTTGTTCTCATTTTTAAATCGGTGCATTCTAATCTTTTGAGTCAAATTTTCTTTTGAAATACAAATATGTTTTGTCTAATAGTCATGTGCATTGGTTGAACTGGTGCAGTTTTTAATCTATTATCAAAATCTGATTTCAGTTGCGCATTTGATTGTCAAATTGTGTTTAGGCTTGGTATAATCTCTATCAAACCATAAAAGCAATGAAACATTCGAATGAATGAGCTGGTTGATAGATATCCTTTGGCCATTCCAATTGTGTTATTTAGACTTAGCTTCTTTTGTCTGTTGACCGGTCGGTCCGGTCGGTCTGGTTGTTTGCTTTGTGTGGTTTACCGGTTGCACGTTTTGGGCTTGTTTTGTTTGCCGGTTTTGCCTGTTGCGCGTCTACGTTGGTTATAAATAGTAACCAACCCCGCTCCTCAATAATAACTTTTCATTCAATAATATTCAGTATTCATTCTCTCGCTCCGCTCTCTCTCTCTCTCTTATTTTTCTCTGGTTCTAGGGTTTTCTCGAAACGCTCCAAGAACCCAACAATTGGCGCCCACCGTGGGGCAAGGATTCAAGAATTCCCAAGGAGCAATGGCAACCAAGTTCGACGTAGAAAAGTTCAACGGCGCTAATGACTTCGGGCTGTGGAAGATCAAGATGGAGGCAATCTTGATACAGCAGGGATGTGATGAAGCGTTGAAGGGTGAGTCGAGGATGAGTGATGCCATGACTCAAGAAGAGAAGAAGAAGATGGGAGATAAGGCAAGGAGTGCAATCATCTTGTGCCTTGGTGATAAGGTACTGAGGGAGGTTGCGAAGGAGAAGACTGCCGCTGAAATCTGGGCAAAACTAGAGTCTCTGTACATGACGAGATCGTTGGCTCATAGGTTGTGCCTGAAGCAACAACTTTTTTCGTTCAAGATGTCAGAATCAAGAACGATAGAGGAGCAGATTGCAGAATTCAGCAAGATAGTTGATGATCTGGAGAATATTGAAGTGAAGTTGGAGGATGAAGATAAAGCTGTCATCCTGTGAATGCGCTTCTAAGAACCTTCGAGCATTTCAGGGATGCGTTACTCTACGGGAAAGATCAAGTGATCACGTTAGAGGAGGTTTTGACGTCAATTCGAACCAAGGAGTTCCAAAAACTTCAAGATTCGAAGACAACCGAGGAAGGAGCGTCCGGATTGATCTCGGTGAAAGGGAAAGGGAAGAAGCAGTCTGGAAAAGAGAAGAAGCTGAATCCGGACGGTACGAAGCAGGTGCGTTGCTTCAAGTGCCAGAAGATGGGTCATATCAAGAAGTTCTGCCCGGAGAAAGGAAAGGCCGGTCGACCACAAGAAACCGCTGATGTGGCACAGGCGTCTGAGGGATATGAGTCGGCTGGAGTGCTGGTGGCTTCGTCTGAAGATCCTCAAAGGAGCTGGGTCATGGATTCCGGCTGCTCCTATCACATGTGCCCAGTGAAGGAGTTTTTTGAGAATCTTGATCAGAAAGAGCATGGAAATGTACTGCTCGGAAATAACAAAGCTTGCCGAGTGCAATGTGTGGGGTCGGTGAGGCTGAAGATGTTTGACAATCGTGAGATGGTGTTGCAGGCTGTTAGGTATGTGCCCGAACTAAAGAGAAATTTGATTTCTATTAGTGCATTTGATCTTGGAGGTTACACCACTAAAGTTGAAGATGGAGTAATGAGGGTCTGTTCTGGAGATTCTGTGGTTGCCAAAGGCAGAAGGAGGAACGGCTTGTACATTCTGGAGGGATCAACTGTCATTGGTCATGTCTCAGTAGCAAGTGGGACTGAGAATACCGCCCGGTTATGGCACTTGAGGATGGGACACATCAGTGAGAAGGGTCTTGAAGAATTGGAAAAGCAAGGCTTGCTTCTGGGAGACAAACTGCAGAAGCTGGATTTCTGTGACCATTGTGTCTTAGGGAAATCACACAGGATACCGTTCGGAAAAGGGAAACACTCAACCGAACGCCCCTTTGAATATGTCCATGCTGACTTATGGGGACCGGCAAGAACCTTAACTCATGGTGGAGGAGCGTATTTCTTAAGTATAATTGATGATTTCTCAAGGAGAGTGTGGATTTACGTTCTAAAAAATAAGTCTGAAACGTTTCAGAAGTTCAAAGAGTGGCACACACAGATTGAGAACCAATTGGGGTGTAGGCTGAAATGCCTAAGAACCGATAATGGGCTGGAGTTCGTTTCAGAGGAGTTTAATGATTTTTGCAAAGAGAAAGGGATCAGGAGGCACAGAACGGTCGTTGGAACTCCGCAACAGAATGGCTTGGCCGAACGGATGAATAGAACCATTTTGGAGAGGGTCCGGTGCATGTTGCTGGGATCAGGGTTGTCAAAGGCTTTCTGGGGAGAGGCTGCCAATACGGCCGTCTATCTGATTAACAGGAGTCCGTCTTCAGCTCTCAATTTTAAAACGCCAATGGAAGTGTGGAGTGGACGACCGGCTGATTACTCACACTTGAGAGTGTTTGGTTCTTTGGCGTTTGCTCATGTCAGGGGTGATAAGCTGGATTCCCGGGCGGCGAAATGTATCTTTCTTGGATACGCCGAAGGAGTTAAGGGATACAGGTTATGGAGGTTAGATTCACCTTCAAAACTAATCATTAATAGGGATGTCATTTTTGATGAAACAAGGATGGCGATGCACCCTGAAAACTCTGGAAGTGAGAAGAAGATTCTCGTGGAGGTGGAGCATACTACTAATGGAGCTGGCACGCCCGGTGGGACTGAGGAAAACCAAACGGGTGAAGGGCAAGTTGAAAACGGTCGGACGATAGAGGAGAACCGATCGGATGAATTTCGAACAGACCTTGGTGATGATACAGATGGTATGTCTGGCGAGGGAAGTCATGGAAAAGCTGCTGGTGTTGATTTGAGAAACTATCAGCTTGTTCGTGACAGAGAAAGAAGGATCTCCAAGCCAACCAAACGGTTTGGAGAGGCGGATCTAATCTGCTACGCCCTGAATGCTGCTGAAGATCTTAACCGATCAGATAAACCGAGAAGTTATAAGGAGGCCCTTGACAGCAGCGACCGGCATCTTTGGCAGGGTGCTATGGAAGAAGAGTTGGAGGCTTTGAAAAAGAATAGCACCTGGAGATTGGTGGATCTACCGAAGGGTAAGAAGGTCATAGGTTCGAAATGGATTTTCAAGAAAAAGGAAGCTACACCGGGCGGTGAGAAAGCGAGGTACAAAGCTAGGCTTGTTGCCAAAGGCTTTACTCAGATTGAAGGCGTAGACTATCATGAGATCTTTGCTCCAGTGGTTAAGCATTGTTCGGTCAGAGTTCTGATGGCAATAGTTGCGCATTGCAATTTGCATCTTGAACAGTTGGACGTTCGGACAGCTTTTCTGCACGGCGATTTGGAGGAAACCATCTATATGAAGCAACCGGACGGTTTCGCTGTGGATGATAGGGTGTGTCTGTTGCAGAAGTCACTTTATGGCTTGAAGCAAAGCCCAAGGCAGTGGTACAGGAAATTTGATGACTTTCTGATAAAGCTGAACTTCAAGCGGTGCAATTATGATGACTGTGTTTACACTCTGAATCATGATGGTGAAATGTTATATCTCCTGCTTTATGTGGATGATATCCTAATTGCTAGCAGTGACAGGGGCATGATCGGTGAGACGAAAGCAAGGTTGGCGGATGCTTTCGAAATGAAAGAGCTAGGGGAAGCAAGGCGGATTTTGGGCATAGACATTAAAAGGGATAGACCGGGCGGTAACCTTTTTCTGTCTCAGGAGTGTTATTTACAGAAGGTAATTTCAAGGTATCGGATGGCTGAATCTAAAATGGCCAGCACGCCGGTCGGTCAACACTTGAAACTTACCAAGGAACAATGCCCAAAGACCGAGGAGGAAAGAAAGAAGATGGAATCTGTTCCATTTTCAAATGGGATTGGGTGTCTACCGGTCGGTCACTAATTGTTTGACCGGCCGTGTCCGTGTTTTGTTTTTTTTTTGTTTTTGAAGCAAGTCTAGGTGGAAAATTGTTATTTAGACTTAGCTTCTTTTGTCTGTTGACCGGTCGGTCCGGTCGGTCTGGTTGTTTGCTTTGTGTGGTTTACCGGTTGCGCGTTTTGGGCTTGTTTTGGTGGGCTTGTTTTGTTTGCCGGTTTTGCCTGTTGCGCGTCTACGTTGGTTATAAATAGTAACCAACCCCGCTCCTCAATAATAACTTTTCATTCAATAATATTCAGTATTCATTCTCTTGCTCCGCTCTCTCTCTCTCTCTTATTTTTCTCTGGTTCTAGGGTTTTCTCGAAACGCTCGAAGAACCCAACAAATTGTTTCTTAAAATTGAAACCTGTTTTGGTTCAGATTATTTGTTTACATTCATTTCTGGATTTTGAGTTGTTGTTCAGTAATACGTGCATATTGCAAAGATCAAATGAAAGGCATAGCCTAGATCAGTTGCACCGTGTGAAAACAGTAGCATTTTTTTTAGCAATTTGTCGATCTGCACTATCATAGCTTGAGTCATTTGATTTTTTTTTTTAAATCTGTTTGGCATTTAGATCATTGCTGGGACATCTTACATTAATTTCCTAGTGTTTTGTTCAACTTTTCTTTGCTGTTTTGAGTCTTGTGACTAGTTCACATTTTTTTTTAACATCTGAGTCAAAGTGTGGTGGTTATTTTGAGTAAGTTGGTGGCTGAACCATTGAACTGTTGAAAGACTTATTTATGCATCTTTGAGTTGTTTAAACCAGTTTTCATTCATGCTTTAAACTTGCTGATGCAAAAGTGTTGAGTTCTAGCTGCCATACGTATGTCAACTATTGAGACCACCTATTTTTGACCATTTTTCTTCACAAGTTGCTGCATCAGATGTTTAATTCTGATTCTAGTTTTGAGCATTGAAATTGGATTGTAGCAAAAGGAGTGGTCATATTATTATCTTTAGCATAAAATAGTGATAAAAAAAAAGGATCAAGGAAAAGTTCTGAAAAGCCAAATAGACCTGTGCAATCCATGCTTTTAAAACTAAAACACAAAACTAGACTTTGGAAACTGAAACTGGATTTTTCTGAGACAAGTCAGCAACTTCTTATTGCATTACCGTACAGAAGCAAAAACAATTTGTCGTCCTACCCCCTATCCCTAGGTGGTATTGCTTAACCAAGGAATTGCTCACCAGTTCATGAAATTACTGTACGTCCCCGTATCAATAAAGGCAAACAACAGTTATCGAATGAGTTAAACGATAAAAGCTTTTCGCGCAGATGAGAACCCAACAATTGATAATAAACGCATATGACAATCATATAATTAAACAAGAGTTTCAATAAAAGAGAGTATCAAAAGATTACATTGTTCCCCCCAACAACAAAAGGGTTTAGTTCACCATTGTCATGGTGAACCAAGATCAAAATAATGGAAGATATTGAAAACAAACCCTAGAAAAGATGAAAAGGAGCCTAAGCATCCAAGAGATCCTCTCCAGAGAGTGAAAAGTAGGTATGACCGCCCTCTTATGTCAAAAGAATGCATCTAAACTCGCACTAGGACTATTTATAACCAAGAAAAGTAAAAAATTCAAGCCCAGGCCCATCAGAGAACCGCCCGACACCAAAAACGGGCGCCTGGTGCTTTCTGGCCACTGCCCGGTGCTGGTCAACTGCATTCTGGTTGACTGGTTGACTTTTCTGGTTGACTGGTTGACTTTTCTGCATTCTGGTTGACTTTTCTACACTGCAACCGTTTGATCTTCAACCTTTCTTTCCAGTCATCTCCAATTCTCATCAAAACCCTGCAAAACAATGCAAAACAAGCATAATATCTCTAAAAACAACTTTTGACTCTCAAATGACTTAACTTAAGAGTTTTACTTGATCCTAAGCTCATTCTAAGCCAAAAGGGTGTGTTTTGATATCAAATTTATGCATGAAAATAACGGTTTTTCAACCGTTATCATCCCACTGCCCACTTACACCCTAGACCTCAATTACTCAAAAACACCCTCTCACTTCCTCTAAACTCACTCAAAACACTAGTTTTCCTCAACCTAAGGGCTCAACTTCACTTCTACCATTTAGAACCTCATATTAACCAATTTTATAGTTCTAACAGGTTATAATTGACTTGTCTAAGCTGTCTCAATAGTCCAAAAGAGTCCTAGACCTCTACCTCTCAAATTCACTACTTCCCTTCCCTTCAAATAACTCCAATTTCACCAACATAGAGACCAAAAACTGAATTTACCATTTAAAATGATTTCCCAACCATTTTAGCTCTTCTAACAAGTCTCAAATGATCTATCTAA
>CP144698.1:30348640-30368640 GCA_036885675.1 Vigna mungo | reverse complement strand
TATTTATAAGAGAAATGGAAAAAAAACTAGCCGTTTATGGCCGTTTATAGCCGTTATGAGTCGCTCCAACGGCTCTATTTTTGAATCTGTTTGCGTGATAATCGATTATGACTCGAGATAATCGATTATCAGTTCATTTATTTTTGCCCAGGATTATATGATAATCGATTATGCATGATGATAATCGATTATCTGCTCAAAGATTTCCAGAATGCATTTTAAGACTAAATAATCGATTATGTATTATTGATAATCGATTATAATTCAATAAACTTACGAAAAATGCAAATTTTTGCATGGATTTTGATCCTAGGACATGTCTAAAACTCCTAATTCTCTCCTAAGTTCAAAAAATCTATCTTTAGGTAAAGCTTTGGTAAAAATGTCAGCTAACTGATGTAGAGTATCTACAAATTCAATTTGACAATCCCCCTTTTGAATATGGTCTCTTAAGAAGTGATGTCTAATTTCTATGTGCTTAGACCTTGAATGCATTATGGGATTTTTAGTCAAATTTATAGCACTGGTGTTATCACATTTTAGAGGAATGTTTTCAAGGAAAATATCAAAGTCCTCAAGTTGTTGTTTCATCCATAAGATTTGAGCACAACAGTTCCCAGCTGCAATATATTCAGCTTCTGTGGTAGACAGGGCTACACATGCTTGTTTCTTTGAGTGCCAAGACACTAAAGAACAACCTAAGAAATGACAAGTACCACTAGTACTTTTTCTATCAATTTTACAGCCACCATAATCTGCATCAGAATATCCTATTAAACTAGGTGAGGAATCTGAGGGATACCAAAGTCCAAAAGAAGTAGTTCCCTTAAGATATTTTAGGACTCTTTTTACTGCAGTTAAATGTGATTCCTTTGGTTTGGCTTGATATCTAGCACATACACATACACTCTGCATAATGTCTGGCCTACTAGCAGTCAAGTATAGCAAAGACCCTATCATTCCTCTAAACATGGTTTCATTTACTTCTTTTCCATTTTCATCTTTATCTAAATAACAAGAGGTGCCCATGGGTGTACTAGCTTCCTTGCAGTTATCCATTCCAAATTTTCTAAGAATTTCTCTACAGTACTTAGTTTGAGATATAAATGTCCCATTCTCCATTTGTTTTATTTGTAGTCCTAAGAAAAAGTTCAATTCACCCATCATAGACATTTCAAATTCTCCTTGCATTATTTTTGCGAACTCTTCACACAAAGAGTCATCAGTTGCTCCAAAAATGATGTCATCTACATAGACTTGCACAAGCAAAATATGTTTTCCTACTTTCTTAATAAACAAGGTTGAATCAACCTTTCCTCTAGAAAATCTATTATCAATCAAAAAGGTACTAAGTCTTTCATACCAAGACCTAGGTGCCTGTTTAAGACCATAAAGGGCCTTTTTCAGTTTAAAAACATGATCAGGAAATTTGAAATCTTCAAAACCAGGAGGTTGACTAACATAGACCTCCTCTTTTATAAAACCATTTAAAAAAGCACTTTTAACATCCATTTGATACAATTTAAATTTCATCAGAGAAGCATAAGCAAGTAGTAATCTAATTGCTTCTAACCTGGCTACTGGTGCATACGTTTCATCGTAATCAATACCTTCCTCTTGACAGTAGCCCTTTGCAACTAGTCTTGCTTTATTTTTGGTGATGTTTCCGTCCTCATCAAGCTTGTTCCTGAATACCCATTTGGTTCCTATGACTTGGAATTCTTCTTGTCTTGGAATGAGTTCCCAAACATCATTCCTTTCAAATTGATTTAGCTCCTCTTGCATTGCAACACACCATTTGTCATCTTGAAGAGCTTCCTTTATATTCTTAGGTTCTACCTGTGATACAAAAGCAACTGTTAGACAAAAATTATTTAAGTTACTTCTAGTGATTACCCCTTTTGATATATCTCCTATGATGTTATCCAAAGATAGTCCTCTTGGTTGTTGATAGCTTTTAGGATCAACCGCTTGAGATGTTTCTCGAAGTTCAGGAGGATAATTCTCATTTAGGTACATCTCTTCAAGAGCTTCTCTTAGATAATCCTCATCACCTGCAATGGGTTTATTTGACTCAAGAGGATTTCCCTCAAGGTCTACAATTTCATCAAAGACAAAATGCATAGATTCTTCAACAATTAGTGTTCTTCTATTGAACACTCTATATGCTTTGCTATTTAATGAATATCCTAGAAATATTGCTTCGAAAGATTTTTCATCAAACTTTCCAAGATTAATTTTATTATTTAAAACAAAACACTTACATCCAAAGATTTTTAAATGAGATATATTTGGTTTTCTACCATTTAATAATTCATAAGGAGTTAATTTCAAAATTGGCCTTATAAGCATCCTATTTAATACATAACAAGCAGTGCTTACTGCATCAGCCCAAAAATACTTTGGCACATTTGATTCACTCATGAGTGTTCTAGCTAATTCTTCTAGTGACCTATTTTTCCTTTCAACAACACCATTCTGTTGAGGAGTTCTAGGTGCAGAAAAATTATGTGTAATGCCATGTTCTTCACAAAATTTCTCAAAAGACTCATTTTCGAATTCTCCACCATGATCACTTCTTAAAGTTTTAATTTTCAAATCTTTTTCATTTTGAATACGTTTAGCAAAGATTTTAAATGCTTTGAAAGCTTCACTTTTCAATGTTAAAAAGAACGTCCAAGTGAATCTAGAAAAGTCATCAACAATAACAAGAGCATAGTAATTTCCACCAAAACTCTTAATTCTAGATGGTCCAAACAAATCCATATGTAAAAGTTCTAAGGGTTTTGATGTTGAAATCATGCTTTTAGAAGAAAATGAAGATTTGATTTGTTTACCTTTTTGACACGCAGAGCATATTTTATCCTTTTCAAATTTTAATTTAGGCAAACCAATTACAAGATCTTTTGAAATTAACTTGTTTAAATGTTGCATATGAATATGTGCTGCTCGTTTATGCCACAGCCAAGGATTTTCCTCTTTAGCAACTAAACATGTTATGCTATGACTAGATGCACTATCAATGTCAATCAAATATATGTTATTATGCCTAACACCTTGCAAAGCAATATCATCAGAATTTTTAAAGTATACAATGCATTTATCACTTTCAAAGGTTACCTTGAGACCTTTGTCACACAATTGGCTTATGCTTAGGAGATTATGCTTGAGACCTTCAACATATAGGACGCCTTTTATGGTTAAGGTATTTCCTCCTCCAATGTCTCCGGTACCCATGATTCTTCCTTTGTTGTTATCCCCGTAAGTCACAAATCCTTGCTTTTTCTTCTCAAAAGAAATAAATCTTCTTTTGTCACCGGTCATATGTCTTGAGCATCCACTGTCAAGATACCATAATGACCCTTTTGACTTTGATTTTTCCTACAAAACAAGTTAACAGAAACTTTAGGTCCCCAATCTAAATATGGGTCCTTGGGGTTAGTTCTTAACAGCTTTAATCCAAATATATTTTCCACTAGGCACACCAACATGTTTAATATTACACTTGTTTGAAGTGTGACCGTGCTTCATACAGTAAAAACAACATACATTGCTAATTTTATTTTTAATTGAAGTTCCTTTAACAACCCAAATTTTTTGAGTTCTTTTTACTTTTGGTTTATTATTTTTATGTACGTTTATATTTCTTTTACTAAAGGTTGTTTTAGCATGTGAATTTCTGTTAGTTGTCTTAGCAAGCAAATTTTCAAGTATATCAATATCAAACATATGGCTCTTGCATGATAAGCACTCAACAGGTTCACAAGTAGCATTTGCATCAGACAATTTTGTTTCTAAATTACTAATTTTGTTTCTTAAAACAACTTCATCATCAAGCAATTTGTCATATTTCAATTTCAATTCATTGTGCTCCTTTTTTAGCTTTTTATGAGCAGCATCAAGTTTTTCAGATTCATTAAGCAATTCAAGAAAAGATTTTTGTAAATCAAACTCACTGGTTTCAAAACTATAATCACTTACTTGACTTCCAGTTTCTTCTGAGTCTGCCATAAGACATAGGTTTGCTTCTTCTTCTGTGTCACTCGAACTTGTTGAGCTTGAGTCAATATCCTCCCAAGCTATATATGCTTTCTTTTTCTTCTGAAATCTCCTTTCCTTCTTGTCATCATTTTTCTTGTACCTTGGGCATTCGGACTTTACATGTCCTCTTTCTCCACATCCGAAGCACTTTATATTTGATGGAGACTCTTGACTCTCTTTCCTTTCCTTGTGAAATTTTTCTTTTCCTTTTGCTTTCATGAATTTTGCAAATTTCTTGATCATCAAACTCATATTCTCTTCATCATCAGAATCATCTTCTTCTACTTTCTTGGAGTTTTTCCCTTTGGATATCTCAGACTTAAACGCTAGAGTTTTTCTCTTGCCTTGATCCTCTTCAGCAGTGAGTCTTCTCAAGTCAAGCTCGTGCTCACGAAGTTTTCCAAATAAAATCGGCATTGTCATCTGAGAAAGATTCTGGGACTCCGAGATAGCAGTTACCTTTGGTTGCCAAGACCTGTCCAATGATTTAAGAACTTTAACGTTTAATTCATCAGTATCAAAAATCTTACCCAAACCTGTCAAGTGATTCACTATGTGAGTGAACCGCTTTTGAACATCCGAGATTGATTCTCCAGGTTGCATTCTGAACATCTCATATTCTTGAATAAGAGTGTTCTTCCTTGCCCGTTTCACATCCTCAGTACCTTCATGTGTAACTTTCAGAACGTCCCACATTTCCTGTGCTGTCTTACACACAGAGATTCTATAAAATTCATCAAGCACAACAGCAGATGAAATAATATTACGAGCTTTAATATCAAATTGTGCTCGTCTATTTTCCTCAGCAGTCCAATTAAAATAAGGTTTTACTGTTTCTACACCATCTACTGTATACATAGGAATATAAGGGCCATTTTGTACAGCTTCCCAAATGCCTCTATCAACAGACCCCATGAAAATTTCCATTCTCACTTTCCAAAAAGCATAATTATCTCCAGTAAACAATGGAGGTCTGTTAATAGACGCACCCTCAGCATAGACAAAGTTTTGACTGTGACCGGCCATTTTCGCAAAGATTTTGAAAGAATATCAAAGCAAGCTCTGATACCAATTGTTGGTATCGGAGGGGGTAAATTTTTAAAGAGTTTAACGCAGCGGATTTAAAAAACGAACGTAAAGCGTGTTCGATTATAGTTAAAGCAGAATTTGTCCTTTTTATTAAAAATAAATTTCTTTCAGAAATTTCATCAAACAGTTGATATGCGATATGTAAAATGAGTGTAGGGCACAAGAAAAACACACAAGGGATTTTTATACTGGTTCGATTCAACAGAATCTACGTCCAGTCGTTAATCACTACAAAGAGTGATTAACAGTTCCACTAAAAATTGTTTAACAGATTACAAGATAAAAACAGTAATAAAATGAAAGAGATAACTCTACCAACTTGAAGAGAACCTGCACTGGCAATCGACACACGATTCACGTGCTTCTCCTTACACAAGACCAGGTAGAGAGCCCCGCCAACTTGAAGAGAGTCCACTTCTTGTATCAGCACACGATACGTAAGCCTCTCCTTCCACAAGACCAGGCAAGGGAACACAGTAAACAAAAAGCTTTCTCAAGAACGTTCCTCTGACTACACAGTGTTCTGGCTTTTTTCAGTTTACTCAAAAGTGTTGCTTCTGATGCTTTCAAAACTCATTTAAATAGCCAAACACGTTGAATGCAAAAGGTCAGCTCACAACTACCATGAATAATCGATTATTGTAAGTGATAATCGATTATGCAAGTCTGTTATAGAAAATTTGAAAAGAGATAATCGATTATTGTAAGTGATAATCGATTATTCAAGTGAGACTTGTGATAATCGATTATTGCTTCATGATAATCGATTATTGTAGTTCAAAAGCATATGATAATCGATTACAGCATGTCCATAATCGATTATATCAGTAGAAATTACAATATTAATTATTTTCCTACTACATTCAAGATACTACAAGTTGCTTTTAAATATTCTCCTATTGTAGACAAAAATTACAATTCTGCAGCATCATCAAAACTTGTCTTCAGGTTTTACCAATACTCCTTTATTGGTAACAATCATTGTTATTTTTTTTATGATTATGATCATGATTATGATGATGAGTATTATTATCATTATTATGATCATTATTACTATTATATTTATTATTATTATTATTATTATTATTATTATTGTTATTATTACGATTATTATTATGATTATGATGATTATGATTATTAATATGATTATTATTTTTATTCTCATTATTATTATTATGATATTTATTATTATTTATTATATTATTATATTATTATTGTTATTATTATTCTGGTTATTATTATTATTATAATTATTATTATTATTATTATTATTATTATCAACATAATTATTATGATTATGATTATTATTCTTATTATTATTATGATTACGATGATTATCATTATTAATATGATTATTATTTTTATTCTTATTATTATTATTATGATTATTATTATTATTATTATGATTATTATAATTTTGATTATAATTATTATTATGAATATTATTATTATTGTAATGATTATGATTATAATTACTATTATTATTATTATTATGAGGAATATTATTATCATTATTATGATTATTATAATTTTGATCATAATTATTATTATGATTATTATTATTATTGTATTGATTACGATTATAATTATTATTATTATTATTATGATGATTATTATAACTATGATTATTATTATTATTATTATTATTATTATTATTATTATTGTTATTATTGTTATTATTGTTATTACTGTTATTATTATTGCTAATATTATTATGATGATAACGATTATTACTATTATTAATATTATGATGATGATGATTACTATTATTATTAATATGATTATGATTATTATTATGATTATTATCATTATTATTATTATTATTATTATTATTATTATTATTTTTGTTATGATGATGATTATTAATATTATCTTTATTATTATTATTATTATTATTATTATTATTATTATTATTATTATTGTTATTATTGTTATTAATTTGATTATTATGATTATTATTATGATTATTCATATTATTATTATTATTATTATTATTAATATATGACTATTATTATTATTATTATTATTGTTATTATTATTATTATTATTATTATTATTATTATGATTATTATTGTTATTATTTTAATTATTATAATTATTAGGATTATGATTAACATTATTATAATGATTATTATGATTATGATTATAATTATTATGATTATTATTATTGATATTATTATTAATATTATTATTAATTTTATTATTATTATTATTATTATGATTACTATTATTATTATTATTATTATTATAATATGGATGATTATTATTATTATTGTGATTATTATTATAATTATTATGATTATGATTATTGTTGTTGTTATTATTATTATTATTATTATTATTATTATTATTATTATTATTATTATGATTATTATTATGATTAGGATTATTTTAATTATGTTGATTATTATTATTATTAGGATTATGATTATTATTATTATGATTATTATAATTATGTTTATTATTATTATTATTATTAGGATTATGATTATTATTATTATGATTATTATAATTATGTTGATTGTTATTATTATGGGATTATTATTATTATTATTATTATTGTTGTTATTATTATTATTATTATTATTATTATGATTATTATTATTATTATTATTATTATTATTATTATGATTATGATTATGATTATTATTATGATTATTATTATTATTATTATTTTTATTATTATTATTATTTTTATTTTTATTATTATTATTATTATTGTTATTAGCAAAATTTGGTAATAGTTACTTAGCCACATTTGGCATCAATTGTTCGGCCCTTCGTCCTTAACTCCTCGGCTATTCGGCCTGAGGTACGTAGCCAAATTTGGCAACAGGTATTCGGCCCTTCGGCCTCAATTGCTTGGCCATTCAGCCTCAACTTCTCGGCCATTCGACCTCACAGGTACCTAGCCAAATCTAGCATCAAGTGTTCGACCCTTCGAACTCAACTACTCAACCATTCGGCCTTAGGTACTTATTCAAATTCGGGAACAGGTATTTGGCCCTTCGGCCTCAATTGCTTGGCCATTCGGCCTTAACTGCTCGGTGTTTCGGCCTCAACTGCTCGGTGTTTCGGCCTCAGAGGTACTTAACCAAATCTAGAATCAATTGTTCGACCCTTCAAACTCAACTCCTCAGCCATTCGACCTTAGGTACTCAGCCAAATTTGGCAACAGGTATTCAGCCCTTCGACCTCAATTGCTTGGCCATTCCGCCTCAACTGCTCGGCCATTCGGCCTCACAAGTACTTAGCTAATTCTGGCATCAACTGTTCGGTCCTTCGGCCTCAACTCTCCGGCCATTCGGCCTTAGGTACTTAGCCACATTTGGCAACAGGTATTCGGCCCTTTAACCTCAACTCCTCGGCCATTCTATCTTAGGTACTTAGCCAAATGTGGTAACAGTTATTCGGCCATTCCCCCTCAATTGCTTAGCAATTCGGCCTCACAGGTACTTAGCCAAATCTGGATTCAAGTGTTCGGCCCTTCAGCCTCAATTCCTCGGCCATTCGGCCTTAGGTACTTAGCCAAATTTGGCAACAGGTATTCGGCCCTTTGGCCTCAATTTCTTGGCCATTCAGCATCAACTGCTCGCCCCTTCGGCCTCACAGGTACTTACCCAAATCTGGGATCAAGTGTTCGGCCGTTCGGCCTGAATTCCTCGGCCATTCGGCCTTAGGTACTTATCCAATTTTGGCAACAGGTATTCGTCCCTTCGGCCTCAATTGCTTGGCGCTTCGGCCTCAACTCCTCGGCCATTCGACCTTAGGTACTTAGCTACCTTTTGCAATAGGTATTCGGCTATTCGTCCTCAATTGCTTGGGAATTCGGCCTAAAGAGCTTGGCCATTCGGCCCCACAGGTACTTAGCCAAATTTTGCATCAAGTGTTCGGCCCTTCGGCCTCAACTCCTCGGCCATTCGGCCTTAGGTACTTAGCTACATTTGGCAACAGGTACTTGGCCTTTCGGCCTCAATTGCTTGGACATTCGGCCTCAACTGCTCGGCCATTCGGCCTCACAGGTACTTAGCCAAATCTGGCATCAACTATTCGGCCTCACAGGTACTTAGCCAAATCTGGCATCAACTATTCGGCCCTTCGGCCTCAACTCCTCAGCCATTCGGCCTTAGGTACTTAGCCAAATTTGGCAACAGGTATTCGGCCCTTCGATTTCAATTGCTTGCCCATTCGGCCTCACAGGTACTTAGCCAAATCTGGCATCAAGTGTTCAACCCTTCGGCCACAACTCCTCGGCCATTTGGGCTTAGGTACTTATCCAAATTTTGCAACAGGTATTCAACCCTTCGGCCTCAATTTCTTGGTCATTCGGCTTCAACTACTCGGTCATTCGTCCTCACACGTACTTAGCCAAATCTGGCATCAAGTGTTCGGCCCTTCGGCCTCAATTCCTCAGCAATTTGGCATTATGTTCTTAGCGAAATTTCGCAACAGGTATTTGGCCCTTCGGCCTCAACTCCTTGGTCATTCAGCCTTAGGTACTTGGTCAAATTTGGCAACAGGTATTCGGTCCTTCGGCCTCAATTGCTTGGCCATTCGGCCTCAACTGCTCGGCAATTCGGCCTCACAGGTACTTAGCCAAATTTTGCAACAGGTATTCGGCCCTTCGACCTCAATTGCTTGGCTATTGGGCCTCAACTGCCCGGCCATTCGGCCTCACAGGTGCTTAGCAGAATCTGCCATCAAGTGTTCGGCCCTTCGGCCTCAATTCCTCGGCCATTCGGCCGTAGGTACTTAGCCAAATTTGGAAACAAGTATTCGGCCCTTTAGTCTCAACTCCTCGGTTATTCGGCATGAGGTACTTAGCCAAATTTGACAATAGGAATTCGGCCCTTTGGCCTCAACTATTATGATTATTATCATTATTGTTATTATTATTATTATGATTATTATTATCATTATTATTATTATTACAATGATTATTATTATTATTATTATTATTTTATTATTATTATTATTATTATTATTTTTATTATTATTATTATTGTTATTGGTATTATTATTGTTATTATTGTTATGATTTTTATTATTATTATTATTATTATTATTATTATGATTATGATTATTATTATGATTATTATGATTATGATTATGATTATTATGATGATGATTATTATTATTGTTATTATTATTATTATTGTTATTATTATTATTATTATTATTATTATTATTATTATGATGATGATTATTATTGTTATTATTATTATTATTATTATTGTTGTTGTTGTTGTTGTTGTTATGATGATTATTATGATTATTATTATTATTATTATGATTATTATTATTTTATTGTGATTATTATTATGATTGTGATTATTATTGTTATTATTATTATTATGATTATTATTATTATGATTATGACTATTATTATGATTCTTATTATTATTATTACGATTATTATTATTATTATTATTCGGCCTTAGGTACTTAGCCGAATTTGGCAATTGGTATTCGGCCCTTCGGCCTCAACTTCTCGACCATTCGATCTCACAGGTACGTAGCCAAATCTGGCATCAAGTGTTCAGTCCTTCGGCCTCAACTCCTTGTCCATTCGGCCTTAGGTACTCTGCCAAATTTGGCAACAAGTATTCGGCCCTTTGATACATCCAGGGGGATGTATAGATGAAGATCCGTGAGATCAGAGGTGAAAGGAAGCAAAGACGTTGCAGTAATCCAATGGAACAGTGCTGGTGGCTGAGATGCAGATCTGGAAATGCCGAGAAGGAGCAGCTCTCGGGTGGGTGACTTTGTGGAGATGGTTGCAGCGGATTGATGGTGTATTTAGTGAGGTGAGGTGAAGGCTAGCTTGAGTGAATGGTTAACTACTTCAGAAGGCTTCCACAATGGAAGAAAGTAGCAATGGAGTTGCAAGCAAGAGGTATGACTTTCGGGTTTGAGAGAATTGTGCATATGAGCAGAATTTCATCTTCTATATTTCCAAAAGTGATTTACAAGCTTTGGCAATGAGATTTTATAGCACAATCTCAAGGCCATGCATGGGATGTGATGAGATCCACAAAATACGGATCAAATGCCACCTCATCCACATGTGCAAAGTGTGAATGGCTTCTAGAAAGCCTTATGATTCACGTGGTCTAATAGCTATACATAAGTGGAAATAGCTATGCTAATGCTACCCCTATGATACTATGCGCACCCCATCTTCATGTAGCCAAAGTCCACTTTACCCTTCTCCATGTTTTGGCACTTTGATAGCATCTCCTTGGTCTTCAATCTTCCATCCAAAAATAGCAAAGAGTATTTGACCTTTGGGAGAGTGTTCATCTTGAAGCTTCTTGATCATCCCTCTTGTGATAGGTCCTATGGTGCTAGGCCTTCTTGTATCATCCCCTCCCTCTTGAGAGGGATTTGTCCTCAAATCCATAGGGTCTTCATCTTCACTTTCATAACCTGCAAAAGGTTTAAGGTCAGATACATTGAAGGTAGCATGAACACCATATTCAGGAGGAAGATCAAGTTGATATGCATTGTTATTAATCCTCCTTATCACTCTAAAAGGTCCATCTCCTCTAGGATTGAGTTTGGATTTTCTTAGTTGAGGAAATCTTTCCTTTCTAAGACGAACCCAAACTAAATCTCCTTCATTGAAGATTAACTCTTTCTTGCCCTTATTATGTTGCTTGGCATATTTCTCATTTTGTTGTTGAATTTGATTTCTAACCCTTTGATGTAATTCTTTGATAAACTTAGATTTAGAGACCCCATCTTGATGAACAAAATCAATAGAATTTGGAAGGGGTATTAAATCCATGGGTGTCAAAGGGTTAAAACCATAAACAACCTCAAAAGGAGACAATTTAGTAGTTCCATGAACTACTCTATTGTATGCAAACTCAACATGAGGTAGGTACTCATCCCAAGATTTGTGATTTCCTTTAAGAACTACCCTTAGTAAAGTGGAAAGAGATCTATTGACTACTTCAGTTTGACCATCTGTTTGAGGATGGCAAGTAGTAGAAAAAGATAACTTAGTCCCTAATCTAGACCATAAGGTCCTCCAAAAGTGACTAAGAAATTTTGTATCTCTATCCGAAACTATTACCTTAGGTAGCCCATGAAGTTTGACCACATCTCTAAAGAATAACTTTGCAATGTTGCTTGCATCATCTACTTTGTGGCAAGGTATAAAATGAGCCATTTTACTAAATCTATCCACCACCACAAAGACAGAATCAAAACCCCTAGAAGTCTTAGGAAGTCCTAGCACAAAATCCATACTTATCTCTTCCCAAGGGGTTGATGCAACATGCAAAGGAGTGTAAAGTCCATAAGGCATTGTTTTAGATTTTGATTCTAAACAAGTAATGCACTTAAAACAATGTCTTTGGACATCCCTTCTCATGTGAGGCCAAAAAAACTTCTCTTTCAACATGCCAAGGGTCTTGTCTACCCCAAAATGCCCCATTAAACCTCCCTCATGTGTCTCTTTGACAAGGAGTTTTCTATGTGAGCCTTGGGGAATGCAAATTTTTCCTTCTTTAAAAAGATACCCTTCCGTCACATAGAATCCCCCATGTGATTTATTGAGACATTCCTCATAGATATGAGCAAAATCAGGATCTTGTGAATACAACTCAAGAATGTTATTAAATCCAAGAATTTGAGCTCCCATTGTGGCTAAAAGATTAATTTTCCTTGATAAAGAATCAACCACCACATTGGATTTTCCTTTCTTGTATTTAATAACATAAGTGAATTGCTCAATAAATTCCAACCACTTAGCATGCCTCTTTTGTAACTTGTGTTGGCTCTTTAAATACTTAAGTGATTCATGATCACTATGAATGATAAACTCCTTGGCAACAAGGTAATGTTCCCAAGTTTGAAGAGCCCTCACAAGTGCATAAAGTTCTTTATCATAGGTGGGGTAATTACAAGAGGCACCATGAAGTTTTTCACTAAAATATGCAATTGAGTGTCCTTCTTGTAATAATACTGCACCTATGCCAAATCCAGAAGCATCACATTCTAGCTCAAAAGTTTTGGAAAAATTTGGTAGAGCTAGAATGGGTGCTTGTGTGAGCTTCTCCTTGAGTAGCTCAAAAGCTTGTTGTTGTTTTTCCCCCCAATGGAATGTTACATCCTTCTTCACCAACTCATTGAGGGGTGAAGCAAGACTAGAGAAGTTAGGAACAAATCTTCTATAAAAGCTTGCCAAACCATGGAAGCTCCTAACTTCTCCAACATTCTTTGGAGGAGGTTAATCTTGTATGGCCTTTATTTTTTCTGGGTCCACATGAACCCCATTTTTGGTAACCACAAATCCAAGAAATATGACACTATCAACACAAAAGGTACACTTGTCAATATTTGCAAACAATTTGTGTTTTCTAAGAATTGTGAAAACAATTCTCAAATGATTTTCATGTGATTGCAAATTTTGACTATATACCAAGATGTCATCAAAGTAAACAACTACAAACCTCTCAATGCAATCCCTAAGGACATGATTCATAAGTCTCATGAATGTGCTTGGAGCATTTGTAAGACCAAAAGGCATAACTAGCCATTCATATAATCCAAATTTGGTCTTAAAGGCAGTTTTCCATTCATCACCCTCTTTAATTCTTATTTGGTGATATCCACTTTTTAAATCTACCTTTGAAAATAATTGTGCTCCATGCAATTCATCCAACATATCATCAAGCCTAGGAATGGGATGTCTATACTTGATTGTGATGTTGTTGATAGCCCTACAATCACAACACATGCGCCACTTCCCATCCTTTTTTGGTACAAGCAATACTGGTACAACACATGGACTTAGACTCTTTTGAACTAAGCCTTTATCTAGCAACTCTTGGACTTGGGTCTCAATCTCCTTAGTTTCTTGGGGGTTTGTCCTATAGGCAGGCCTATTAGGAAGAATTGCCCCTAGAATGAAATCAATTTGATGTTCTATTCCTCTTATGGGTGGAAGCCCTTCTGGAATTTCTTTTGGAAATAGATCATCAAATTCCTTCAAAAGTTTTTGAATGGGTGTAAAAAGAGTTGAAGTCTTGGAATCACTAGATATGCATGTAAGTGTTCCTTGACAAAGAAAAAGGTAGGAAGGTTTCTCAACTTGAAGTATATTGATTAAAGTCTTTTTGTTTAAAAGGACTTCATGTTGAGTGACCTTTGGTGGCACACTTGTCTCACTATTCTCTTTTCTTGTTGATTTTCTATTTTGAGCCCTTTCTTGCTTCCTTAAAGACTTCATTTGTGCTTGATCCTGGGCCACTTGAGTGGGAGTCAAAGGATGAAGCACAAATTTCTTGTCTTTTTGTTGAATGGTGATGGTATTGGTTAGACCATGGTGAATAGTATTATGATCAAATTGCCATGGTCTCCCCAATAGGACATGACATGCTTCCATGGGAACTATATCACATAAAACTTCATCTTTGAAGTTCCCAATGGAAAATGCCACTTTCACTTGACTCTTGACTATTATATCCCCATCTTCATTTAGCCAATGAAGTTTGTAAGGTTTTGGATGGGGTATAATGTTAAGCTTCAACTTCTCAACCAACCTTGTACTACAACAATTGCAACAAGAACCACTATCAACAATGAGAGAGCAATGGTTTTCTTGGATTTTACATCTTGTATGAAAGATGTTCTCTCTTTGTGATAGGTGTTCATGACTTGGTTGGTTGCTAAGTATCCTTCTCACCATGAGAAATTGGCCATCATCAGCATAAACTTCCTCTTCTCTTTCCTCTCCCTCACTTTCACTTTCACTAGTTGGGGTATCACTTTCACTACTATAAATGTCCTTGCCTTTCAAACTGATGTTTCTTTTTGTAGGACATTGAGTAGCTACATGACCCCTTCCTAGACATTTAAAGCACTTGATCTCACTTGTTCTTGTGTGTGAGGGTGTTTCTTTCTTAGGTTTCTCTTCTATTTTGGCTAGAGGTTTAAATGGCTCTTTTTCTTTAAAAGCTTTCTTTTCAAAAGTAGGTTGAACTTGAATTCTTTTAGAAGAAGATTTTCTCAACTTTTGTTGTTCTACCTTTATACACATTTGAACAAGATCATTCAAATCTCTATAAGGTAGAAGTTCAACCCTATCTCTTATTTCAAAATTGAGCCCACTTAAAAATCTAGCTAAAGTAATTTCTGGACCCTCTACTATGTCTGTTCTCATCATATATAACTCCATTTTTTTTCTATATTCCTCAACTGTCATAGACCTTTGTTGTAACCTTTGAAGTTTATCCATGAGTTCCCTATTGTAGTAGGAGGGAATGTGCCTCCTTTGTGCACAGCTGCAGCAGATTTTGGGTGCAGAATGGTCACAGATTCACTCTCCAAATAGCCATCTTCTTGCATTTGTTCCTCAGCATTGAACCTTCTTTGATGCTTCCACTTGTGATAAACCTTCTAATCACTGAAATTGTCACCACATTTGCTATAATTTTCGCAACCAATTGACAACAACACCAGGAATTTCTTCAAACAGTTGGTGTGCAGAGTGTTTTAAGTTCGAAAAACAAGCAATTAAAGGGTGATCAAACACGGTGACACCTCAAATGGATCCTAAGAAGGCTCTAGAACAGATTTAAAACACAAGAAAAGACTATAAACCAGAATCCAATACGAAATGGCTATGCAACGAATTTGGACGAAACTGTTTGATGAAAGGTCTGAATGAACTTGCACGAGTTTTTGACAGCAAAGTTCAATGCAACCAGAATTTCGAAACTGATCATGCAATGGTCCTATTTGCCTTTTTAATGCTTTTAATAACTCTTTTGAAATGTTATCTTGCTATTCTATGGACCATAGGCTTTTGTTGCATCCAATGGTGTGAAATCAAACATCAAACAATGCAGCATTTTAACACTCACAGCATAGCTCTCGGTACAGTGAATTTTAGTGCAGAATTATTGACCAAATGAACAGTACTGCATATAGGTTCAATCCAATGATTCAAACATATTTTAATGATGATTTAAGACTTGTTGAAGCTAATTTGATGGATCAAAGCAGCATATATCAGATTTTCACTACTGCAGTACCAAATTTCCACTAAAATTCACAACTAACATGGTCAAAATTCAATTGGATTGTAATTCTGGTTTGAAAAACAGCAAAGAGAGTTTGGAAATGGTATTTGAAAGTTGCTCAATAGCAGCAAACAGTGTTGAAGATGGTTGGCAATGGTCTAATACCAACCTTACTCAATTATGCAGAATTGTACTCCAATGAAAACAACAACAGCTCGGCTAAGTGCTTAGCAAGGTTTGCAACATAAAAATTATTTGGAATCAACTCATTCTCATCTTCCAAATGGTTCAGGCAATGGTTCAGTCAACTGTTGTTCAATAGAACAGTATCATACCATATGAACAATGCTTGTTGCAGCAGAAAAACAGAAATCTGAAAATTCTGTATCAGATTTTGAAAACAGAATCAGATCTGAGTTTGAGTGGTAGATCTAAACACCTGAGCTCAATTCTGGATTATTCATTTCTCTTAATTGGTAAAAACTTGGTTAAAAACCAGATTTGATGACAAGAACAGCAAAGTAACCAAACATGACTAAGACAAATTGGAAATGATGCTTAAATGATTAAAATGACTCAAAATAACCAGAGATAGCCGAATAAAATGACAAGAAACTCAATCAAACACAGCTAGTATCAAAGAACAACTCAAACATAGAAGCCTAAATGTTGGAACAGATACAGAACTTTAGAAACAGTCAAGACAACCAGGAAAAAAAATCTGACAGCAAGGAATGGAAGAAAATGGACTTATCTCACGGTTCTAGCTTGAACCATAGCTCTAGATACCACTTGATACATCCAGGGGGATGTATAGATGAAGATCCGTGAGATCAGAGGTGAAAGGAAGCAAAGACGTTGCAGTAATCCAATGGAACAGTGCTGGTGGCTGAGATGCAGATCTGGAAATGCCGAGAAGGAGCAGCTCTCGGGTGGGTGACTTTATGGAGATGGTTGCAGCGGATTGATGGTGTATTTAGTGAGGTGAGGTGAAGGCTAGCTTGAGTGAATGGTTAACTACTTCAGAAGGCTTCCACAATGGAAGAAAGTAGCAATGGAGTTGCAAGCAAGAGGTATGACTTTCGGGTTTGAGAGAATTATGCATATGAGCATAATTTCATCTTCTATATTTTCAAAAGTGATTTACAAGCTTTGGCAATGAGATTTTATAGCACAATCTCAAGGCCATGCATGAGATGTGATGAGATCCAAAAAATATGGATCAAATGCCACCTCATCCACATGTGCAAAGTGTGAATGGCTTCTAGAAAGTCTTATGATTCACGTGGTATAATAGCTATACATAAGTGGAAATAGCTATGCTAATGCTACCCCTATGATACTATGCGCACCCCATCTTCATGTAGCCAAAGTCCACTTTACCCTTCTCCATGTTTTGGCACTTTGATAGCATCTCCTTGGTCTCCAATCTTCCATCCAAAAATAGCAAAGAGTACTTGACCTTTGGGAGAGTGTTCATCTTGAAGCTTCTTGATCATCCCTCTTGTGATAGATCCTATGGTGCTAGGCCTTCTTGTATCACCCTTCGGCCTCAATAGCTTGCCCATTCGGCCTTACCGGTACTTAGCCAAATCTGGCATCAAGTGTTCAGCCCTTCGGCCTCAATTCGTCGGCCATTCGGCCTTAGGTACTTAGCCAAATTTGGAAAAACGTATTGGGCCCTTCCGCCGCAACTCCTCGGTCATTTGGCCTTAGGTACTTAGCCAAATTTGGCAGCATGTGCTCGGCCTTTCGGCCTCAATTGCTTGGCCATTCGACATCAACTTCTCGGCCATTCGGCCTCACAGGTACTTAGCCAAATCTGGCATCAAGTGTTCGGCCCTTTGGCCCAAATTCCTTGGCCATTCGGCCTTAGGTACTTATCCAATTTTGGCAACAGGTATTCGGCCCTTCGGCCTCAATTGCTTGGACATTCGGCCTCAACTGCTCGGCCATTCGGCCTCAACTGCTCGGCCATTCGATCTCAGAGGTACGTAGCCAAATCTAGCATCAAGTGTTCAGTCCTTCGGCCTCAACTCCTCGTCCATTCGGCCTTAGGTACTTACCCAAATTTGGCAACAAGTATTCGGCCCTTCGGCTTTAATAGCTTGGCCATTCGGCCTTACCGGTACTTAGCCAAATTTGGCATCAACTGTTTACCCCCTCGGCCTCAATTCGTCAGCCATTCGGCCTTAGGTACTTAGCCAAGTTTAGAAAAAGGTATTCGGCCCTTCGGCCTCAACTCCTCGGCCATTTGGCCTTAGGTACTTAGCTACATTTGGCAACAGCTACTTGGCCCTCCGACCTTAAATTCTTGGACATTCGTCCTCAACTGCTCGGCCATTCGGCCTCACAAGTACTTAGCCAAATCTGGCATCAACTATTCGGCCCTTCGGCTTCAACTCCTCGGTTATTCGGCCTTAGGTACTTAGCCAAATTTGGCAATTGGTATTCGGCCCTGCGGCCTCAATTGCTTGGCCATTCGGCCTCAACTGCTCTGTCATTCGGCCTCACAGGTACTTAGCTAAATCTAGCATCAAGTGTTCGGCCTACGACCTCACCTCCTCGGCCATTCGGCCTTAGGTACTTAGCCAAATTTTGCAATTGGTATTCGTCCCTTCGGCCTCAATTGCTTTGCCATTCGGCCTCAACTGCTCGACCATTCAAACTCACAGGTACGTAGCCAAATATGGCATCAACTGTTCAATCCTTCGGCCTCAACTCCTCGTCCATTCGGCCTTAGGTACTTAGCCAAATTTGGCAGCATGTAATCGGCCCTTCGGCCTCAATTTCTTGGCTATTCGGAATCAACTTCTCGGCCATTCGGCCTCATAGGTACTTAGCCAAATCTGGCATCAAGTGTTCGGCCCTTCGGCCCCAATTCTTTGGCCATTCGGCCTTAGGTACTTATCCAATTTTGGCAACAGGTATTCGGCCCTTCGGCCTCAATTGCTTGGCAATTCGGCCTCAACTGCTCGGCCATTCGGTCCTACAGGTACTTAGCCAAATTTTGCATCAAGTGTTCGACCCTTCGACTTGAACTCCTCGGCCATTTGGCGTTACGTACTTAGCTACATTTGGCAATAGGTATTTGGCCTTTCGGCCTCAATTGCTTGGACATTCGGCCTCAACTGCTCGGCCATTCGGCCTCACAAGTACTTAGCCAAATCTGGCATCAACTATTCGGCCCTTTGGCCTCAACTCCTCGGTCATTCGGCCTTAGGTACTTAGCCAAATTTGGAAATTGGTATTCGGCCCTTCAGCCTCAACTCCTCAATTGGCCTCAACTCCTCAATTGCCATTCGGCCTCAACTCCTCAATTGTCATTCGGCCTCAACTGCTCGAGCATTAGATCTCAAAAGTATGTAGCCAAATCTGGCATCAAGTGTTCAGTCCTTCAGCCTCAAGTCCTCATCCATTCGGCCTTAGGTACTTAGCCAAATTTGGCAACAAGTATTCGGCCCTTCGGCCTCAATAGCTTCCTATTCGACCTTACCGGTACTTAGCCAAATCTGGCATCAAGTGTTTAGCCCTTCGACCTCAATTCGTCCGCCATTCGGCCTTAGGTACTTAGCCAAATTTAGAAAAGGGTATTCGGCCCTTCGGCATCAACTCCTCAGTTATTTGGCTTTAGGTACTTAGCCAAATTTGGCAACATGTACTCGGTCCTTCAGCCTCAATTGCTTGGCTATTCGGCATTAACTTCTCGCCCATTCGGCCTTACAAGTACTTATCCAATTTTGGCAACAGGTATTCGGCCCTTCGGCCTCAATTGCTTGGCCATTCGGCCTATAATGCTCGGCCATTCGGCCCTACAGGTACTTAGCCAAATTT
>CP144698.1:30343307-30348140 GCA_036885675.1 Vigna mungo | reverse complement strand
TAGTTGAGGCCGAATGTCCAAGCAATTGAGGCCGAAGGGCCAAGTACCTGTTGCCAAATGTAGCTAAGTACCTAAGGCTGAATGGCCAAGGAATTGGGGCCGATGGGCCGAACACTTGATGCCAGATTTGGCTAACTACTTGTGAGGCCGAATGGCCGAGAAGTTGATGTCGAATGGCCAAGCCATTGAGGCCAAAGGGCCGACTACATGCTGCCAAATTTGGCTAATTACCTAAGGCCAAGTGACCGAGGAGTTGAGGCCGAAGGGCCGAATACCTTTTTCCAAATTTGGCTAAGTACCTAAGACCGAATGGCCGACGAATAGAGGTCGAAGGACTGAATAGTTGATGCCAGATTTGGCTAAGTACCTGTGAGGCCGAATGGACAAGCTATTTAGCCCGAAGGGCCAAATACTTGTTGCCAAATTTGGCTAAGTACCTAAGGCCGAATGGACGAGGAGTTGAGGCCGAAGGACTGAACACTTGATCCCAGATTTGGCTACGTACCTGTGAGATCGAATGGTCGAGCAGTTGAGGCCGAATAGCAAAGCAATTCAGGCCGAAGGGCCGAATACCAATTGCAAAATTTGGCTAAGTACCTAAGGCCGAATGGCCGAGGAATTGAGGTCGAAGGGCCAAACACTTGATGCCAGATTTGGCTAAGTACCTGTGAGGCCGAATTACCGAGCAGTTGAAGCCGAATGGCCAAGCAATTGAGGCCGAAGGGCTGAGTACCAATTTCCAAATTTGGCTAAGTACCTAAGGCCGAATGACCGAGGAGTTGAGGCCGAAGGGCCGAATAGTTGATGCCAGATTAGGCTAAGTACCTGTGAGGCCGAATGGCCGAGGAGTTGAGGCCGAAGGGCCGAACACTTGATGCAAAATTTGGCTAAGTACCTGTGGGGCCGAATGGCCAAGCTCTTTTGGCTGAATTGCCAAGAAATTGAGGACGAATAGCCGAATACCTATTGCAAAATGTAGCTAAGTACCTGAGGTCGAATGGCCGAGGAGTTGAGGCCGAAGTGCCAAGCAATTGAGGCCGAAGGGACGAATACCTGTTGCCAAAATTGGATAAGTACCTAAGGCCGAATGGCCGAGGAATTGAGGCCTAAGGGCCGAACACTTGAATCCAGATTTGGCTAAGTACCTGTGAGGCCGAATTGCTAAGCAATTGAGGGGGAATGGCCGAATAACTGTTACCACATTTGGCTATGTAACTAAGATAGAATGGCCGAGGAGTTGAGGTTGAAGGGCCGAATACCTGTTGCCAAATGTGGCTAAGTACCTAAGGCCGAATGGCCGGAGAGTTGAGGCCGAAGGGCCGAACAGTTGATGCCAGAATTAGCTAAGTACTTGTGAGGCCGAATGACCGAGCAGTTGAGGCGGAATGGCCAAGCAATTGAGGTCGAAGGGCTGAATACCTGTTGCCAAATTTCGCTGAGTACCTAAGGTCGAATGGCTGAGGAGTTGAGTTCGAAGGGTCGAACACTTGATGCTAGATTTGGTTAAGTACCTCGGAGGCCGAAACACCGAGCAGTTGAGGCCGAAACACCGAGCAGTTAAGGCTGAATGGCCAAGCAATTGAGGCCGAAGGGCCAAATACCTGTTCCCGAATTTGAATAAGTACCTAAGGCCGAATGGTTGAGGAGTTGAGTTCGAAGGGTCGAACACTTGATGCTAGATTGGGCTAGGTACCTGTGAGGTCGAATGGCCGAGAAGTTGAGGCTGAATGGCCAAGCAATTGAGGACGAAGGGCCGAACACTTGATGACAATTGTGGCTAAGTAACTATTACCAAATTTTGCTAATAACAATAATAATAATAATAATAATAATAAAAATAATAATAATAATAAAAATAATAATAATAATAATAATAATAATAATAATCATAATAATAATCATAATCATAATAATAATAATAATAATAATAATAATCATAATAATAATAATAATAACAGTAATAATAATAATAATAATAATAATAATAATAATCCCATAATAATAACAATCAACATAATTATAATAATCATAATAATAATCATAATCCTAATAATAATAATAATAATAAACATAATGATAATAATCATAATAATAATAATCATAATCCTAATAATAATAATAATCAACATAATTAAAATAATCCTAATCATAATAATAATCATAATCGTAATAATAATAATAATAATAATAATAATAATAATAATAATAATAATAACAACAATAATCATAATCATAATAATTATAATAATAATCACAATAATAATAATAATCATCCACATAATAATAATAATAATAATAATAATAATAATAATAATAGTAATCATAATAATAATAATAATAATAAAATTAATAATAATATTAATAATAATATCAATAATAATAATCATAATAATTATAATCATAATCATAATAATCATTATAATAATATTAATCGTAATCCTAATAATTAAAATAATAACAATAATAATCATAATCATAATAATAATAATAATAATAATAACAACAACAACAATAATAATAATAATAGTCATATATTAATTAGAATAATAATAATAACAACAACAACAAAAATAATAATAATAATAAAAATAACAATAAAAATAATAATAATAATAATAATAATAATAATATGAATAATCATAATAATAATCATAATCATAATAATCAAATTAATAACAATAATAATAATAATAGTAATAATAATAATAATAATAATAATAATAATCATAATAATAATAATAAAGATAATATTAATAATCATCATCATAACAAAAATAAAAATAATAATAATAATAATAATAATAATGATAATAATCATAATAATAATCATAATCATATTAATAATAATAGTAGTCATCATCATCATAATATTAATAATAGTAATAATCGTTATCATCATAATAATATTAGCAATAATAATAACAATAATAACAATAATAACAATAATAATAATAATAATAATCATAGTTATAATAATCATCGTAATAATAATAATAATAATTATAATCGTAATCATTACAATAATAATAATAATCATAATAATAATTATGATCAAAATTATAATAATCATAATAATAATCATAATAATGATAATAATATTCCTCATAATAATAATAATAATTATTATTATAATCATAATCATTACAATAATAATAATATTCATAATAATAATTATAATCAAAATTATAATAATCATAATAATAATAATAATCGTAATAATAATAATACGAATAAAAATAATAATCATATTAATAATGATAATCATCGTAATCATAATAATAATAATAAGAATAATAATCATAATCATAATAATCATGTTGACAATAATAATAATAATAATAATAATAATAATTATAATAATAATAATAACCAGAATACTAATAACAATAATAATATAATAAATAATAATAAATATCATAATAATAATAACGAGAATAAAAATAATAATCATATTAATAATCATAATCATCATAATCATAATAATAATCGTAATAATAACAATAATAATAATAATAAAAATAAATATAATAGTAATAATGATCATAATAATGATAATAATACTCATAATCATGATCATAATCATAAAAAAATAACAATGATAACAATAATAATAATTGTAATAACAATCATAATAATAACAATAATAAGAATAATAATAGAAATTATAATAATTATAGTCAAAACCATATAATAATCATAAAAATAATAATAATAATAATTATTATTATTATAATAATAATAATCGTAATAATAATCATAATCATCATAATAATAACAATAATAATAATAATAATAATAATAATAAAAATAATAATAATCATAATAATGAAAATCAAAATAATAATCATAATTATCATAATAATAATAAAAATAATCATAATAATAATAATAAAAATAATAACAAAAATAATAATGCTAACAATAATAATAATAATCATAATAATCAATAATAATATTAATAATAATAACAATAATCTGAATATTAATAATAATAATAAAAACAATTGTAATAATAACCACAATAATAAAAAGAATAATAATAACAGTAACAATACTAATAACAACAAGAATAATAATAATAAAAGTAATAATAATAATAATAATAATAATAAATATTATTATTATAATAACTACAACAACAACAATAAAAACATAATAATAAGAATAATAATAATAATAATCAGAATCATAATAATTATAATTATAATTAATAATAATAATAATAATAACAATAATGATAATAAGACTACTAATAATATTAACAATAATAATTATCATATTCATATTAGTCCTAATATTAATCGTAATAATAATGATAACAATAATAATAATAAAAATAACAATAATAATCATAATGATAATGATAATAATCATAATAATAAAAATAATAATAATAATCATAATCATAATAATAATAACGATAATAATAGTCATAATAATAATAATAATAATAATAATAATAAAAATATAATCATAATAATAATAATAATATTAATAAACACAACCATAATAATCATAATAATAATCATAATCATAATAATAGTAATAATAATAATTATAATAATATTAATCATAACAATAATAATATTAATAATAATAATAATAATAATAATCGTAATATTAATAATAATAGTAACGAAAATAATAAAAAAAGTAATGATAATAACAATAATAATAATAACTACAACAATAATAAAAATAATAATTAATAATAATTAAAATAAAAATAAAAAAAATAATAATCATATTAATAATAATAATAATAACAACAATAACAATAATAATAATAATAATAATAATAATAATAATAATAATAAAATACTCATAATCAAA
>CP144698.1:30318307-30333307 GCA_036885675.1 Vigna mungo | reverse complement strand
GACGCTCAAGTTAGGCGTGAGTAGAGAATCAGACCCTCTGTGAGAGAGGATTGATAGAGTTTTATAGCAAAGAATGTGCTAAGGAATTATGAGTGGAGTGTATTGGGAGTGTGAATAAATCGTACCTTGTTTGGAGTCCTCAGGCCTTTATTTATAGGCTTTGGATTGATATAAGATAAACAAAATATAAACAGAATAAAATATAATCTTACTTGGCATATCTCTGATATGATATAAACCAAATAAAATATAATCTTACTTGGCATACAGAATAAAATATAATCTTACTTGGCATATCTCTGATATGATATAAACAGAATAAAATATAATCTTACTTGGCATATCTCTGATATGATATCTTTGTTCGGATTTTATTTGTGCTTGCAATATATCTGGTTGATATATTTCTGTTTGGAATATATATGGTTGATATATCTGGAAATCATTTATTCTGGTGCTGGGCCTCGAGCCCAATAAGCATTGGCACTGTGATGGGCCCCTGTAAGGCCAGCCGTTGACTTTGGAGATACACCACCGTACATCATCCCCCCAAGTCCGAGGGAAAGGGAGGGGTTTGCTCCTTCATGACCGAAGGACTTAATTGTGTCTGGCGCTCGGTGTAACTTTGTCGCATTGTATGCTGTGCCGGTCAGACTGTGTGTCCTGAAAGGTTTCTAGATTTGAGTAAATCTAGCGGACATGGCGCCCGGTGGGACATTGCGTCCTGAAAGGTTTCTAAATTTGAGTAAATCTAGCGGACATGGCGCCCGGTGGGACATTGCGTCCTGAAAGGTTTCTAGATTTGAGTAAATCTAGCGGACATGGCGCCCGGTGGGACATTGCATCCTGAAAGGTTTCTAGATTTGAGTAAATCTAGCGGACATGGCGCCCGGTGGGACATTGCATCCTGAAAGGTTTCTAGATTTGAGTAAATCTAGCGGACATAGCGCCCGGTGGGATATGGCGTCCGGTTGGACATGGCGTCCGGTTGGACATGGCGTCTGGTCCTGCAGTGTAAAGATGAATTGCACATAGAATTTTGAACTGGAATACCTCGTTGAAAATATATTGATAGAACGAATAACATTGTTTATGAAAATTAAAGCATAAAATAACAAACTAAGCATTTAACTGTAATAAAATTTAAGGTGGGTTGCGTTCCATGTGTTGGGAACAGTTGTTCCGTCAAGACGTTCGAGGCGATATGCCCCATTTTTCAGGTCGTCTTTGACACGAAAAGGTCCTTCCCATTTATCAGCAAGCTTTCCGTGCGTTCTGTCTTTTCGAGCCTCCCCGCGTTTACGCCAAATCAGGTCTCCTTCGGTGAAACTGCGCGGCTTTACTTTGGTGTTGTAACGCCGGGTGGGCTGCATTTTTTATGAGGGCCGTTTCACGGCGTTCAGGTAATATGTCAAGGTTAACCTTCAACTGTTGGTCATTGAGGCTCATATCTTGTATATTCCGTCGTAGGGAAGGTTCTCCGACTTCGACCGGTAACATAGCGTCCGTCCCATACGTGAGGTTGAAAGGAGTCTCACCAGTGGAACCGTGCGGTGTACAGTGGTAGGCCCATAGTATTTCCGGGAGTTCCTCAACCCAAGAGCCCTTGGCTTCCCCCAGGCGTTTCTTCAATTCAGTAATGACGGCCTTGTTGGCTGCTTCCGCCTGACCATTAGTTTGTGGATGTTCAACCGAGCTTGTAACATGTTTGATACCCAGGCCGTGAAGGAATTCCTCCAGCACTCGATCGACGAATTGCCGACCGTTATCTGTGATAATTTTCTGCGGAATGCCAAATCTGCATATTAAATGCCAAATGAAACTTTGTACCTTCCGGGCGGTTATGGTAGCAAGGGCTTCCGCTTCGATCCATTTGGTAAAATAATCGACCGCTACAAGAAGATATTTTCTCTGACCACTGCCGACCGGTAAGGGGCCGGCTATATCCATTCCCCACTGAGCGAACGGCCACGGAGAGATGATTCCCATGAGTTCTGATGGGGGAATCCGGGTGTCCTGTCCATGAGATTGACAGGAGATGCATCGTCTAACGAAGTCCGCACAATCCTTTTCAATGGTAGGCCAATAGAAACCTGCTCGTAAAATTTTTGCTTAAAGTACTCGTTTTCCCGAGTGTGTACCACAGATCCCCTGATGCAACTCCTGCATAACGTAGCGTCCTTCATCCGCCGACAAACACTTCAACAATGGGGTAGTATATCCACGCCGGTAAAGATCATCACCAATGAACGTATAACGGGCAATTCGCCTGGAATCAGAGGCATTCACGAACCCTCCTTGTTCCTGTTGGATCATTAACTGTGTAATTTCATGCCGCCAGTCGGTTTTTGAAGGGGGAAGGTCAACGGAACATGTCTCCAGCAAAGGTTTATCCAACGTGGTTTTGATTACCGAAGTTAGTTGAGACTTATTCCGGCGGTGCGTCAATTTAGACAACATATTTGCGCGGGAATTCTGTGCCCTGGGTACGCGTGTGATAATGAAGCTGGAGAATGACTTGATCAAATCACTAACCTTGTGATAATATCGCAATAGCTGATTATCTTTGACCTGAAAAGTGTCGTTGATATGTCCGACGACCAGTTGAGAATCCATCCGGCATTCCAAACGGTCGACTTCCAATTCTTCGGCCAAAAGCAGTCCGCTGATTAGGGCCTCATATTCCGCTTGGTTGTTGCTGAGTTGGAAGTTGAAGGATATAGCCTGTTTGACCACCAAACCGTCCGGTCCTTCAAGTACGACACCTGCACCGCCTCCTTTTCTATCTGAAGATCCATCCACACTCAAATTCCATGTGAAAGGAATGAATTCCGGGGAGAACTCTGCCGTGAAGTCGGCCAGATGTTGGCCTTTGACGGAGCCCTGAGGTTCAAATCGGAGGCCGAACTCTGATAATTCAATGGACCAAGCCACCATCCGTCCGGCGAGATCTGGTTTTCGGAGAATTTTAGCGATCAGATGATTTGTCCGAACCACTACCTGATGGCTCTGGAAGTACGGTCGGAGCCTTCTGGCCGCCATAATCAAGGCTAGAGCCACCTTTTCCACCGAGTGATTAGAGATTGACAAATATAATTGCAAATCAAAACCGTCCGTCGGTCGGGCCATAACCGGAGGGGATGCCAAGATGTTCTTTATTGTGGAGAAGGCGGCCTCACATTGATCATCCCAGTGCCGAGGTATATTTTGTTTCATATTTTTTAATATGGGCTTGATGTGGTCCGAGAGCTTCGGAATGAATCGAGATAAGGCGGTGAGGCGACCGACCAAACATTGCACCTCTTTAAGCTTCGTCGGGCTTCGCATTTCCAAAATCGCCCGACATTTATCTGGATTGGCTTCTATTCCTCTGTTAGTCAGCATGAAACCTAGGAACTTTCCTGCCCGTACCCCGAAAGTGCACTTCAAAGGGTTCAACCGTAGGCCATACCGGTTGAGTTGTTGGAAGATCTCAGCCAAGTCCTGCGAGTGTTGTTGATGAGAAGAGCTTTTAACTACCATGTCATCGACATATACCTCCATGCACCGTCCGATCTGGTCTCGGAATACCTTATCCATGAGCCGCTGGTAAGTTGCGCCGGCGTTTTTCAGACCGAACGACATTACCTCGTAACAGTAGTTAGCCCGCTCGGTTATGAAAGTTGTCTTCTCCTGATCCGGGACATGCATTGGGATCTGGTTATATCCCGAATAAGCGTCCAAAAAACTCAAAACCGTATGCCCCGATGCTCCATCCACCAACCGGTCGATGCTAGGAAGAGGATAATTATCTTTCGGACATGCTTTGTTGAGGTCGGTAAAATCAACGCACATCCGCCATTGACCACTTGCCTTTTTCACCATCACCACATTCGCGAGCCAAGTAGTGTATCGGATTTCCCGTACGAATCCGGCCTTTACTAGCTTGTTTACCTCGTCCCGGACGGCTTCTCGCTTGTCATTGCCGAGTCGCCGTTTTTTCTGAGTTACCGGACGTGCCTCCCGAAATACAGATAGTTTATGAGTGATCACGCTAGGGTGAATCCCCGGTAGGTCAGATGCGGTCCACGCAAAAAGTTTATTGTTTGACTTCAGAAATGTGATTAGGCCCTTTTCCTGTTCAGCGGTCAAGTCAGCGCCAATGGAAGTGGTCCGGTCGGCACTCCCGCCGAGGATGAACTGTTTAGTTTCCCCCTGGGGTAGGATGCGCTCATCAGTGTTGGTTCGGGGATCCAAGTCGACCTGTATCGTTTCGGAGCGATTTTCCCTCAAGTACGGTTTAGCTTTCAGAGCGGCCGCGTAACATTGCCGGGCGGTTTTCTGATCGGCCCGAACGGTGCATATGGTTCCGTCGTCTGAAGGGAATTTCATCGCCAAGTGTGGAGTAGAAACAATAACGCCGAAGGCATTCAAGCAGGGCCTCCCTAGAAGGGCGTTGTATGAAGTGTGGGCTTCTACCAGCAAAAAACGCGTGTGCTTCTCTTTGGCTTTATCTCCGGTTCCTAAACGGGTTCTGAGATCAAGATATCCCCGAGTATCGACCCGTTCACCTGCGAATCCCACAATTTGCTCGCTGAAGGGTGTTATCATGTCTTCAGACAATCCCATCTTCTGAAATGTAGTCCAGTATAGGATACTGACGGAGCTCCCCTGATCTACAAGAACTTTACTCACATCAAATTGCGCTATGCGGGCGGTTATGACCATGGGATCATCCTGGTCGGGATCCGGAGCATGGAAATCTCTATCCGTGAAGGTGATGTCCGGCATCGACAAAGGGTTACGGGTCACGTTATGTACACTCCGCAAACTCCGCAAATGTCTTTTGCGGGCGGATGATGAGGCCCCTCCTCCTGCGAAGCCACCAGAGATAGTGTCAATCCTTCCTCTTGGAGTTGAATCACGCTTCCGAGATCTACTACGGGAGCGGTCACGAGAGCGACCTCTAGACCGGTCGGTATTTCTTCCCGAACGCTCGGGACTTCTTCGTGTTTTTCTGGGCGACCGCTCTCGTTGATGTGTTTCCGCCCGGACGAATTCTTGTAAGTGTCCATCACGAATTAGTTTCTCAATCTTATCTTTGAGGACCCGGCAACTTTCAGTACTGTGCCCTTGGTGGCCATGATATTTGCAAACTGTAGCTCCGTCCGCTACATTTGGTGCTACTTGCTTGACGGCAGATATAAGGTTGGCCTATAGGGCTTTTTCAAATATCCTCTCTCTCGGAGCTGTGAGAGGAGCATACCGTTAGTACCGCGGGTTATAGGGGGCCGGAGTGTCCCTGCGTGATGATCTATGATTGCGACCTTTGTCCCGCGGTCGTCTGCCCTCCTGTTTGGTCTCCGTCGTGATAGTGTCCGCCTTACGGTGAAAGTGTCGCTGATCTTCCATTTTGATAAATTTGTTCATTTTTTCCTGCAATTCCTCCATTGTCGCCGGTAACTCGGCATACAGGGATTCAGATACGTAACCCGGCCGTAAGCAATTGGGTAGATTGCCAATAATGAATTCTTGACTCACCTCCTTGACCCTTCTTGCTATTTCAGTGTACCTGTGATACATCCAGGGGGATGTATAGATGAAGTTCCGTGAGATATGAAGAGAGGATCAGCTCTGAAATTCCCGTGAGCCAATAAAACAGTGTAGGAAGTGAGCTGCAGATCTAGAAATGCAGAGAAGGAGCAGCTCTCGGGTGTATGACTTGTGGAGATGGTTGCAGCGGATTGATGGTGAATTTAGTGAGGTGAGGTGGAGGCTAGCTTCAATGAATGGTTAACTACTTCAGAAGGCTTCCATAATGGAAGAAAGTAGCAATGGAGTTGCAAGCAAGAAGTATGACTTTCGGTTTTGAGAGAATTGTGCATATGAGCAGAATTTCATCTTCTATATTTCCAAAAGTGAATTACAAGCATTGCCAATGAGATTTTATAGCACAATCTCAAGGCCAAGCATGTGATGTGCTGAGATCCACAAAATATGGATCTAATGCCACCTCATCAATCATGTGCAAAGTGTGAATGGCTTCTAGAAAGCCTTATGATTCACGTGGTCTATTAGCTATACATAAGTGGAAATAGCTATGCTAATGCTACCCCTATGATACTATGTGCACCCCCATCTTTATGTAGCCAAAGTCCATTTTACCCTTATCCATGTTTTGGCACTTTGATAACATCTCCTTGGTCTCCAATCTTCCATCCAAAAATAGCAAAGAGTACTTGACCTTTGGGAGAGTGCTCATCTTGAAGCTTCTTGATCATCCCTCTTGTGATAGGTCCTATGGTGCTAGGCCTTCTTGTATCATCCCCTCCCTCTTGAGAGGGATTTGTCCTCAAATCCATAGGGTCTTCTTCATCTTCACTTTCATAACCTACAAAAGGTTTAAGATCAGATACATTGAAAGTAGCATGAACACTATATTCAGGAGGAAGATCAATTTGATATGCATTGTTGTTAATCCTCCTTATTACTCTAAAAGGTCCATCTCCTCTAGGATTGAGTTTGGATTTTCTTAGTTGAGGAAATCTTTCCTTTCTAAGATGAACCCAAACTAAATCTCCTTCATTGAAGATTAACTCTTTCTTGCCCTTATTATGTTGCTTGGCATATTTCTCATTTTGTTGTTGAATTTGATTTCTAACCCTTTGATGTAATTCTTTGATAAACTTAGATTTAGATACCCCATCTTGATGAACAAAATCAATAGAACTTGGAAGGGGTATTAAATCCATGGGTGTCAAAGGGTTAAAACCATAAACAACCTCAAAAGGAGACAATTTAGTAGTTCCATGAACTACTCTATTGTATGCAAACTCAACATGAGGTAGGTACTCATCCCAAGATTTGTGATTTCCTTTAAGAACTACCCTTAGTAAAGTGGAGAGAGATCTATTGACTACTTCAGTTTGACCATCTGTTTGAGGATGGCAAGTAGTAGAAAAAGATAACTTAGTCCCTAATCTAGACCATAAGGTCCTCCAAAAGTGACTAAGAAATTTTGTATCTCTATCCGAAACTATTACTTTAGGTAGCCCATGAAGTTTGACCACATCTCTAAAGAATAACTTTGCTATGTTGCTTGCATCATCTACTTTGTGGCAAGGTATAAAATGAGCCATTTTACTAAATCTATCCACCACCACAAAGATAGAATCAAATCCCCTAGAAGTCTTAGGAAGTCCTAGCACAAAATCCATACTTATCTCTTCCCAAGGGGTTGATGCAACATGCAAAGGAGTGTAAAGTCCATGAGGCATTGTTTTAGACTTTGATTCTAAACAAGTAATGCACTTAAAACAATGTCTTTGGACATCCCTTCTCATGTGAGGCCAAAAGAACTTTTCTTTCAACATGCCAAGGGTCTTGTCTACCCCAAAATGCCCCATTAAGCCTCCTTCATGTGTTTCTTTGACAAGGAGTTTTCTATGTGAGCCTTGGGGAATGCAAATTTTTCCTTCTTTAAAAAGATACCCTTCCCTCACATAGAATCCCCCTTGTGATTTATTGAGACATTCCTCATAGATATGAGCAAAATCAGGATCATGTGAATACAACTCAAGAATGTTATTAAATCCAAGAATTTGAGCTCCCAATGTGGCTAAAAGATTAATTTTCCTTGATAAAGCATCAGCCACCACATTGGATTTTCCTTTCTTGTATTTAATAACATAAGTGAATTGTTCAATAAATTCCAACCACTTAGTATGTCTCTTTTGTAACTTGTGTTGACTCTTCAAATACTTAAGTGATTCATGATCACTATGAATGATAAACTCCTTGGCAACAAGGTAATGTTCCCAAGTTTGAAGAGCCCTCACAAGTGCATAGAGTTCCTTGTCATAGGTGGGGTAATTACAAGAGGCACCATGAAGTTTTTCACTAAAATATGCAATTGGGTGTCCTTCTTGTAATAATACTGCACCTATGCCAAATCCTGAAGCATCACATTCTAACTCAAAAGTTTTGGAAAAATTTGGCAAAGCTAGAATGGGTGCTTGTGTGAGCTTCTCTTTGAGTAGCTCAAAAGCTTTTTGTTGTTTTTCCCCCCAATGGAATGTAACATCCTTTTTCACCAACTCATTGAGGGGTGAAGCAAGACTAGAGAAGTTAGGAACAAATCTTCTATAAAAGCTTGCCAACCCATGGAAGCTCCTTACTTCTCCTACATTCTTTGGAGGAGGCCAATCTTGGATGGCCTTTATTTTTTCTGGGTCCACATGAACCCCATTTTTGGTGACCACAAATCCAAGAAATATGACACTATCAACACAAAAAGTACACTTGTCAAAGTTTGCAAATAATTTGTGTTTTCTAAGAATTGTGAAAACAAATCTCAAATGATTTTCATGAGTTTGCAAATTTTGACTATATACCAAAATGTCATCAAAGTAAACAACTACAAACTTCCCAATACAATCCCTAAGGACATGATTCATAAGTCTCATGAATGTGCTTGGAGCATTTGTAAGACCAAAAGGCATAACTAGCCATTCATATAATCCAAACTTGGTCTTAAAGGCAGTTTTCCATTCATCACCCTCTTTAATTCTTATTTGGTGATAGCCACTTTTTAAATCTACCTTTGAAAATATTTGTGCTCCATGCAATTCATCCAACATATCATCAAGCCTAGGAATGGGATGTCTATACTTGATTGTGATGTTGTTGATAGCTCTACAATCACAACACATGCGCCACTTCCCATCCTTCTTTGGTACAAGCAATACTGGTACAGCACATGGACTTAGACTCTTTTGAACTAAGCCTTTATCTAGCAACTCTTGGACTTGGGTCTCAATCTCCTTAGTTTCTTGGGGGTTTGTCCTATAGGCAGGCCTATTAGGAAGAATTGCCCCTGGAATGAAATCAATTTGATGTTCTATTCCTCTTATAGGTGGAAGCCCTTTTGGAATTTCTTTTGGAAATAGCTCATCAAATTCTTTCAAAAGTTTTTGAATGGGTGGAGAAAGAGATGAAGTCTTGGACTCACTAGATGTGCATGTAAGTGTCCCTTGACAAAGAAGAAGGTATGAAGGTTGCTCAACTTGAAGTGTATTGATTAAAGTCTTTTTGTTTAAAAGGACTTCATGTTGAGTGACCTTAGATGGCACACTTATCTCACCACTCTCCTTTCTTTTTGACTTTTTCTTTTGATCATGTTCTTGCTTTCTTAAAGACTTCATTTGTGCTTGATCCTTAGCCACTTGAGTAGGAGTCAAAGGATGAAGCACAAACTTCTTGTCCTTTTGATGGATAGTAATGGTATTGGTTAGACCATGATGTATAGTTTGATGATCAAATTGCCATGGTCTTCCCAATAACACATGACATGCTTCCATGGGAACTATATCACATAAAACTTCATCTTTGAAGTTCCCAATGGAAAATGCCAATTGCACTTGATTCTTGACTATTATATCCCCATCTTCATTTAGCCAATGAAGTTTGTAAGGTTTTGGATGAGGTATAATGTCAAGCTTCAACTTCTCAACCAACCTTGTGCTACAACAATTGCAACAAGATCCACTATCAACAATGAGAGAACAATGATTTTCTTGAATTTTACATCTTGTGTGAAAGATGTTCTCTCTTTGTGATAAGTGTTCAAGACTTGGTTGGCTATTAAGTATTCTTCTTATCAGGAGAAGTTGTCCATCATCAGCATATATTTCCTCTTCTCTTTCTTCTTCCTCACTCTCACTTTCACTAGTTGGGGTGTCACTTTCACTACTATAAATGTCCTTGCCTTTCAAAATGATGTTTCTTTTTGTAGGACATTGAGTAGCTACATGACCCCTTCCTAGACATTTAAAGCACTTGATCTCACTTGTTCTTGTGTGTGAGGGTGTTTCTTTCTTGGGTCTCTCTTCTATTTTGGCTAGAGGTTTAAATGGCTCTTTTTCTTTAAAAACTTTCTTTTCAAAAGTAGGTTGAACTTGAATTCTTTTAGAAGAAGATTTTCTCAAGTTTTGTTGTTCTACCTTTATACACATTTGAACAAGATCATTCAAATCTCTATAAGGTAGAAGTTCAACCCTATCTCTTATTTCAAAATTGAGCCCACTTAAAAATCTAGCTAAAGTAATTTCTGGACCCTCTACTATGCCTGCCCTCATCATATATAACTCCATCTTTTGTCTATATTCCTCAACTGTCATAGACCTTTGTTGTAACCTTTGGAGTTTATCCATGAGTTCCCTATTGTAGTAGGAGGGAATGTGCCTCCTTCTAAGGGCAGACTTAAGATCATTCCAATAATGGATGGGAGGGGCTTGATGTCTAAGCCTCTCTTGGACTAAGGCAGTCCACCAATACATTGCATACCCTTGAAAGCTTAGGGTAGCTAGAGAGACCTTCCTCTCTTCACTCACTTGGTGGCATTCAAACAATTGTTCCACCTTCATCTCCCAATCAAGATAAGCCTCTACATTGTCCTTCCCATGGAAGTGAGGCAACACCACATTGACTTCTTTTGGGGGTGGGGGTGCATGAGAATTTCTTCTATGCCTTCTTGAAGAAGAAGGCTGATGAGGGTAATAATCACCCATGCTTAAAGGTATCCCTCCCTCTTGAGAATAATCACTATGACTCCCCCTTGACTTTTCCCTCAACAATCTTAATTCATTTTGAATGACAGCATTTTGAAGCTCTCTATTGACTTTCTCTTCATTTATTTCCCTTCTCATTTCTTTGAATTCATTAACTAAAGCTTGAAGAGAAAAATTTTCTTTTTCACTATCACTAATCCTAGGAGAATGCCTTCTAGACATTATGATGGACTTAAGTGTTATTCTTGAAATAAAGACTAAAGATTTTCACTTGAAAGCAATATTCCAGGTAAGGGTGGTGAACCACTAGGGTCACTTAATAACCAGGCCTTGTCCTTGCCAAATATGCTTCTAGCTACTTACTAAAGTCCTTTAGATCAAAATCACTCTTAAATCCATCTAAGTCTTAAAGACAACAAAGAAAACACAAAACAAAGAAAACAACAAGGTTTTGGACTCTAAAATTCGGACTCTAGGCACGCTCCTAGTCCTTGAATGAAAACAATGAAACTTGAAAGTAAAGATGATAAAGTAAAAGTGAGGTCTCCTATGGTGAGGCTTAGACTTTGGATCTAAGACACACTCACCGACTACCCAATTTTTAGGTTGTGAGACTTCTTTGAGTCTAGTTACAAATGAGGGAAGAGCACTTGTGAACTCTAGCACCTCATTTGCTTGGATTTGGAACTTACAAACAAAAACCAATGAAATTTACAAAGAACTTGGTAAAGGGAAAACAAGGAACGTTAAAATTGGGCTAAAGAAAGAATGTGTGCAGCTTTGGTTGCTCTCAAAGAACTTGAATCTATTAGATTCATTCCACAAAACTCTCAGCTGCAAGTGATCACTCAATCTGGACAACTCTGCTGAACTGGATGTTGCTGCTGGCTGCAGTGTGGCTGTCGCGCAACCTGCAACAAGTTTGATGCAGAGACGCTCACAATTTCCCTCAGCCAAAGGCCACCTTCTTGCACTTGTCTCTCCTAATTGAACCTTCTTTGATGCTTCCACTTGTGATAAACCTTCTGAGGTACAAACCACCTATCCAACAAGCCCACTAGTCACTGAAAATGTCACCACATTTGCTATAATTTTCGCAACCAATGACAGCAACACCAAGGAATTTTTACAAACAGTTGGTGTGCAAAGTGTTTTAAATTCGGAAAAACAAGCAATTAAAGGGTGATCAAACACGGTGGCACCTCAAATGGAACCTAAGATTAGCTCTAGAACAGATTTAAAACACAAGAAAAGACTTTAAACCAGAATCAAATACGAAATGGCTATGCTACAAATTTGGACGAAACTGTTTGATGAAAGGTCTGAATGAACTTGCACTAATTTTTGACAGCAAAGTTCAATGCAACCAGAATTTTCGAAACTGATGATGCAATGGTCCTATTTGCCTTTTAACATTTTGAATAACTCTTTTAAATTGTTATTTTGCTATTTTTAATGGACCATAGGCTTTTGTTGCATCTAATTGTGAAATTACAACAGCAAATCAGTGCAGAATTTGTTGCATCTAAACCATCAAACAGTTCTCGGCAGAGTTACAATTTCAGTGCAGAAAATTTACCAAATGAACAGTACTGCATGTAAGTTCAATCCAATGATTCAAACATGTTTTAATGATGAATTGAGACTTGTTGAAGCTAGTTTGATGGATCAAAACAATGTGTAACAGATTTTCACTACTGCAGTACCAATTTCAACTAAAATTCACAACTAGCATGGTCAAATCTCAATTGTAATGTAATTCTGGTTTGAAAACAGCAAAGAGAAGTTAGAATTGGTATTTGAAAGTTGCTCAATAGCAGAAAATCAGTGTTGAAGATGGTTGGCAATGATCTAGTACCAACATCACTCAATTATGCAGAATTTACCACAAAGGAACAAGAGCATCTCGGCTAAATGCTTGGAAACACTTGCAACACGAAAATCATTTGGAATCAACTCATTCTCATCTTCCAAATGGTTCAGACAATGGATCAGTCAACTGCTGTTCAATAGAACAGTAACAGACCAAATGAACAATGTTTGTTGCAGCAGAAAACAGAAATCTGAAAATTCTGTATCAGATTTTGAAAACAGAATCAGATCTGAGTTTGAATGGTAGATCTAACACCTGAGCTCAATTCAGAATTATTCATTGCTCTTTAATTGGTGTAGCCATATTCAAACAACTCAGTTTTTGGTAAAAACTTGGTTAAAACCCAGATTTGATGACAAGAACAGCAAAGTAACCAAACATGACTAAGACAAACTGGAAATGATGCTTAAATGATTAAAATGACTCAAAATAACCAGAGATAGCCGAATAAAATGATAATAGACTCAATCAATCACAGCTAGTATCAAAGAACAACTCAAACATAGAAGCCTAAGTGCTGAAACAGGAAAACAGAACCAGAAACAATCAAGACAACCAGGAAAAAATCTGACAGCAAGGAATGGAAGAAAATGGACTTATCTCACGGTTCTAGCTTGAACCATAGCTCTAGATACCACTTGATACATCCAGGGGGATGTATAGATGAAGTTCCGTGAGATATGAAGAGAGGATCAGCTCTGAAATTCCCGTGAGCCAATAAAACAGTGTAGGAAGTGAGCTGCAGATCTAGAAATGCAGAGAAGGAGCAGCTCTCGGGTGTATGACTTGTGGAGATGGTTGCAGCGGATTGATGGTGAATTTAGTGAGGTGAGGTGGAGGCTAGCTTCAATGAATGGTTAACTACTTCAGAAGGCTTCCATAATGGAAGAAAGTAGCAATGGAGTTGCAAGCAAGAAGTATGACTTTCGGTTTTGAGAGAATTGTGCATATGAGCAGAATTTCATCTTCTATATTTCCAAAAGTGAATTACAAGCATTGCCAATGAGATTTTATAGCACAATCTCAAGGCCAAGCATGTGATGTGCTGAGATCCACAAAATATGGATCTAATGCCACCTCATCAATCATGTGCAAAGTGTGAATGGCTTCTAGAAAGCCTTATGATTCACGTGGTCTATTAGCTATACATAAGTGGAAATAGCTATGCTAATGCTACCCCTATGATACTATGTGCACCCCCATCTTTATGTAGCCAAAGTCCATTTTACCCTTATCCATGTTTTGGCACTTTGATAACATCTCCTTGGTCTCCAATCTTCCATCCAAAAATAGCAAAGAGTACTTGACCTTTGGGAGAGTGCTCATCTTGAAGCTTCTTGATCATCCCTCTTGTGATAGGTCCTATGGTGCTAGGCCTTCTTGTATCAACCTGCGTATGAATGTTCTCAAGGACTCATCTTTTTCCTGTTTGAGATTGACCAGCTCAGCTGCTGTGGCCGTTTCTTTGCAGTTGGTTGCATATTGTTTCTTGAACAAAGTTATAACGGTGCGAAAGTTGTCTATAGAGTTAGGGGGGAGGGTATAATACCACTCGAGGGCCTCACCCTTCAAGGATTGAGAAAACGCCCGACATTTAACCGGATCTTCATTAGAATAAAAGGCCATAGAATCAATGAAGCTTCGGAGATGGTGTTCCGGGTCCGCGGTTCCGTCAAACTTTTCTATCTGTGGGGGAGGCCGGTCGGGCATAGGGGCCTGCATGACGACTTCAGTAAAAGGTAGCATGTCCGGCGAGTGAGGTGGACCGCCGTTTTGATCCGTGCGGTTATTATTGTTGTTGTTACCGTCCTCGTGCAGGCTGTTGTCATCTGTTGCTTCTCGTTGTTTCTCCCTGAGTTGCCTAAATTCCTCCATGAGCTTTAGATGAGTTTCTTGTTGCTCACGAATGAGCTGATTCTGCTACTCCAGTTGAAGGTTCTGCTGTTCCAATTGAGCTTGAAGACGTCTTAGTTATTCTGTAGGGTCAACGCCGTCCATACTTCTGGTGGTCACCATAGGGAGTCTTCGCTTTCGGCCCCACGGTGGGCGCCAAAATGTTTCGGTATAAATTGGGGGACCGAAAGGTCAAACCTGGATCACGTCGCTTTCTGCCCTTCTGTCTGCTTCTTCTTTTTCAGGACCGTCCGGTTGATATCTGCTTCAACCGTCCGGTGTTCTTCGAGCTCTGACCGAGAGGGGGGAGTACCTGCAAAGGCGCTCCGACGCTCAAGTTAGGCGTGAGTAGAGAATCAGACCCTCTGTGAGAGAGGATTGATAGAGTTTTATAGCAAAGAATGTGCTAAGGAATTATGAGTGGAGTGTATTGGGAGTGTGAATAAATCGTACCTTGTTTGGAGTCCTCAGGCCTTTATTTATAGGCTTTGGATTGATATAAGATAAACAAAATATAAACAGAATAAAATATAATCTTACTTGGCATATCTCTGATATGATATAAACCGAATAAAATATAATCTTACTTGGCATATATCTGATATGATATAAAGAGAATAAAATATAATCTTACTTGGCATATCTCTGATATGATATAAACAGAATAAAATATAATCTTACTTGGCA
>CP144698.1:30310807-30315807 GCA_036885675.1 Vigna mungo | reverse complement strand
TTGCAAAATTTGGCTAAGTACGTAAGGCCGAATGGCTGAGGAGTTGAGGTTGAAGGACCGTACCTGTTGCCCAATTTGGCTACGAACATAAGGCTGAATGGCTTAGGAGTTGAGGCCGAAGGGCCGAACACTTGATTCCGGATTTGGCTAAGTACTTGTGAGGCCGAATTGCCGAGCAGTTGAGGTCGAATGTCCAAGCAATTGAGGCCGAAGGGCCAAGTACCTGTTGCCAAATGTAGCTAAGTACCCAAGGCCGAATGGCCGAGGAGTTCAGGCCGAAGGGCCGAATACCTATTTCCAAATTTGGCTAAGTACATAAGGTCGAATGGCCTGTTGCAAAATTTGGCTAAGTACCTAAGGCCAAATGGCCGAGGAATTGAGACCGAAGGGCCGAAAACTTGATACCATATTTATCTAAGTACCTCTGAGGCCGAATGACCGAGCAGTTGAGGGCGAATGGCCAAGAAATTGAGGTCGAACGGCCTAACACTTGATGCTAGATTGGCTAGCTACCTGTGAAGCCGAATGACCAAGCAATTGAGGGTGAAGGGCCGAATACCTGTTGCCCAATTTAGCAAAGTACCTAAGTCCGAATGGTCGAGAAGTTGAGGCCGAAGGGCCGAACACTTGATGCCAGATTTGGCTAAGTACCTGTGAGGCCGAATGGCCAAGGAGTTGAGGCCGAATAGCCAAGCAATTGAGGCCGAAGGGCCGAATACCTGTTGCAAAATTTGGTTAAGTACCTAAGGTCGTATGGCCGTGCAGCTGAGTCCTAATGGTCAAGGAATTGAGGCCGAAGGGCCGAACAATTGATGCCAGATTTGGCTAAGTACCTGTGAGGTCGAATGGTCGAGCAGTTGAGCCGAAGAGCAGAATACCTGTTGCCAAAGTTGGCTAAGCGCCTAAGGCCGAATGGCCGAGGAGTGTAGGCCGAAGGGCCGAATACCTATTGCCAAATTTGGCTAAGTACCTATGGTCGAATGGCCAAGGATTTGAGGCCGAAGGGCCGAACACTTGGTGCCAGATTTGGCTAAGTACCTAAGATAGAATGCCTGAGGAGTTGAGGCCGAAAGGCCAAATACTTGTTGTCAAATTTGGCTAAGTACCTAAGGCCGAATGGCCGAGGAATTGAGGTCGAAGGGCCGAACTCTTGATGCCAGCTTTGGCTAAGTACCTGTGAGGCCGAATGGCCGAGCAGTTGAGGCCGAATAGCCAAGCAATTGAGGCCGAAGGGCCGAATATCAGTTGTAAAATTTGGCTAAGTACCTAAGGCTAAATGACCGAGGAATTGAGACTGAAGGGCCGAAAACTTGATGCCAAATTTTGCTAAGTACCTATGAGGCCGAATGGCCAAGCAGTTAAGGTCGAATGACGAAGCAATTGAGGCCGAAGGGCCGAATACCTGTTGCCAAATTTGGATAAGTACCTAAGCCCAAATTGCCGAGGAGTTGAGGCCGAAGGGCCTAACACTTGATGCCAGATTTGGCTAGCTACCTGTTAGGCCGAATGACCAAACAATATAGGGTGAAGGGCCGAATACCTGTACCCAATTTGGCAAAGTACCTAAGTCCGAATGGTTGAGGAGTTGAGGCCGAGGGGCCGAACACTTGATGCCAGATTTGGCTAAGTACCTGTGAGGCCGAATGGCATAGCAATTGAGGCCAAAGGGCCAAATACCTGTTGCCATAGTTGGCTAAGTACCTAAGGCCGAATGGGCAAGGAGTGTAGGGCGAAGGGCCGAATACCTGTTGACAAATTTGGCTAAGTACCTAAGGTCGAATTACCGAGGAATTGAGGCCGAAGGGTCGAACACTTGGTGCCAGACTTGGCTAAGTACCTGTGAGGCCGAAGGGCCGAATATTTGTTGGCAAATTTGGCTAAGTACCTAAGGCCGAATGGACGAGGAGTTGAGGCCGAAGGATTGAACACTTGATGCCAGATTTGGCTACGTACCTGTGAGATCGAATGGTCGAGCAGTTGAGGCCGAATGACAAAGCAATTGAGGCCGAAGGGACGAATACCAATTGCAAAATTTGGCTAAGTACCTAAGGCCGAATGACCGAGGAGTTGAGGTCGAAGGGCCAAACACTTGATGTCAGATTTGGCTAAGTACCTGTGAGGCCGAATGACCGAGCAGTTGAGGCCGAATGGCCAAGCAATTGAGGCCGAAGGGCCGAATACCAATTGCCAAATTTGGCTAAGTACCTAAGGCCGAATGACCGAGGAGTTGAGGCCGAAGGACCGAATAGTTGATGCCAGATTTGGCTAAGTACCTGTGAGGCCAAACGGCCGAGCAGTTGAGGCCGAATGTCCAAGCAGTTGAGGCCGAAGGGCCAAGTACCTGTTGCCAAATCTAGCTAAGTACCTAAGGCCAAATGGCCGACGAGTTGAGGCCGAAGGGCCGAAAAATTGATGCAAAATTTGGCTTGTACCTGTGGGGCCGAATGACCGAGCAGTTTAGGCCGAATTGCCAAGTAATTGAGGACGAATGGCCGAATACTTGTTGCCAAATGTAGCTAAGTACCTGGGCTGAATGACCGAGGAGTTGGGGCCGAAGGGCCGAACACTTGATGCAAAATTTGGCTAAGTACGTGTAGGGCTGAATGGCAAAGCAGTTGAGGCCGAATGGCCAACCAATTGAGGACAAGGGGCTGAATACCTTTTTCCAAAATTTGATAAGTACCTAAGGCTGAATGGCCTAGGAATTGAGGCCGAATGGCCAAGGAATTGAGGCCGAATGGCCGAGGAATTGAGGCCAAACGGCCGAACACTTGATCCCAGATTTGGGTAAGTACCTGTGAGATCGAAGGGCCGAGTAGTTGAGGCTGAATGGCCATGAAATTGAGGCCAAAGGGTCGAATACCTGTTGCCAAATTTGGCTAAGTACCTAAGGCCGAATGGCCGAGGAGTTGAGGCCGAAGGGCCGAACACTTGATGCAAAATTTGGCTAAGTACCTATGGGGCCGAATGGCCGAGCAGTTTAGGCCGAATTGCCAAGCAATTGAGGACGAGTGGCCGAATACCTGTTGCAAAATGTAGCTAAGTACCTGAGGCCGAATGGCCGAGGAGTTCGGGCCGAAGGGCCGAACACTTGATGCCAGAATTGGCTAAGTACCTGTGAGGCCGAATAACGAAGCAGTTTAGGCCGAATGGCCAAGTAATTGAGGCCGAAGGGCCAAATACCTATTTCCAAATTTGGATAAGTACCTAAGGTAGAATGGCCGAAGGGCCGAGAACTTGATGCCAGATTTGGCTAAGTACATGTGAGACCAAATGGACGAGCAATTGAGGCCGAATGGCCAAGCAATTGAGGTCAAAGGGCCGAATACCTGTTGCCAAATTTGGCTAAGTACCTAAGGCCAAATGGCCGAGGAGTTGAGGCCGAAAGGCCGAACACTTGATGCCAGATTTGGCTAAGTGCCTGTGAGGCCGAATGGCGAGGCAGTTGAGGCCGAATGGCCAAGCAATTGAGGCCGAAGGGCCGAATACCTGTTGCCAAAATTGGATAAGTATCTATAAGGCCGAATGGGCGAGAAGTTATTGCCGAATGGCCTAGCAATTGAGGCTGAAGGGCCGAGTACATGTTGCAAAATTTGGCTAAGTACCTAAAGCCAAATAACTGATGAGTTGAGGCCGAAGGGCCGAATACCTTTTTCTAAATTTGGCTAAGTACCTAAGACCGAATGGCCGACGAATTGAGGCCGAAGGGCTAAACACTTGATACCAGATTTGGCTAAGTACCGGTAAGGCTGAATAGGTAACCTATTGAGGCCGAAGGGCCGAATACCTGTTGCAAAAATTGGATAAGTACCTAAGCCCGAATGGCGAAGGAATTGGGGTCGAAGGGCCGAACACTTGATGCCAGATTTGGCTAAGTACCTGTGAGGCCGAATGGCCGAGAAGTTGATGCCGAATGACCAAGCAATTGAAGCCGAAGGCCCGAGTTCATGCTGCCAAATTTGGCTAAGTACCTAAGGCCGAATGGCCGAGGAGTTGAGGCCGAAGGGCCGAATACCTTTTTCCAAATCTAGCTAAGTACCAAGGCCGAATGGACGAGGAGTTGAGGCCGAAGGACTGAACACTTGATGCCAGATTTGGCTACGTACCTGTGAGATCTAATGGTCGAGCAGTTGAGGCCGAATGGCAAAGCAATTGAGGCCGAAGGGCCGAATACCAATTGCCAAATTTGGCTAAGTACCTAAGGCCGAATGACCGAGGAGTTGAGGCCGAAGGGCCGAATAGTTAATGCCAGATTTGGCTAAGTACCTGTGAGGCTGAATGGCCGAGCAGTTGAGGTCGAATGTCCAAGCAATTGAGGCCGAAAGGCCAAGTACCTGTTGCCAAATGTAGCTAAGTACCCAAGGCCGAATGGACGAGGAGTTGAGGCCGAAGGGCCGAACACTTAATGCAAAATTTGGCTAAGTACCTGTGGGGCCGAATGGCCGAGTAGTTTAGGCCGAATTGCCAAGAAATTGAGGACGACTGGCCGAATACCTGTTGCTAAATGTAGCTAAGTACCTGAGGCCGAATTGGCGAGGAGTTAAGGCCGAAGGGCCGAACACTTGATGCCAAATTTGGCTAAGTACCTGTAGGGCCGAATGGCCAAGCAATTGAGGCCGAAGGGCCGAATACCTGTTGCCAAAATGGGATAAGTACCTAAGGCCAAATGGCCGAGAAATTGAGGCCGAACGGCCGAACACTTGATCCCAGATTTGGGTAAGTACCTATGAGGCCGAACGGTCGAGCAGTTCAGGCCGAATGGCCAAGAAATTGAGGCCAAAGGGCCGAATACCTGTTGCCAAGAAATTGAGGCCAAAGGGCCGAATGGCCAAGCAATTAAGGCCGAAGGGCCGAATCCCTGTTGCCAAAATTGGCTAAGTACCTAAGGCCGAATGGCCAAGGAGTTGAGGCCGAAGGGTCGAACCCTTGATGGCAGATTTACGTAAGTACCTGTGAGGCCGAAAGGCCGAGCAATTGAGGCCGAATGACCAAGCAATTGA
>CP144698.1:30279274-30304274 GCA_036885675.1 Vigna mungo | reverse complement strand
TATTATTATTAATATTATTATTATTATTATTATTATTATTATGATTATTATAATTATGTTGATTATTATTCTTATTATTAGGATTATGTTTATTATTATTATGATTATTATGATTATAATTCTTATAATTATGTTGATTGTTATTATTAAGAGAATTATTATTATTATTCGGTCCTTTGGTACTTAGCCAAATTTGGCAACAGGTATTCGGCCCTTTGGTCTCAATTTCTTGGCCATTCGGCCTCAACTGCTCGACCGTTCGGCCTCATAGGTACTTACCCAAATCTGGGATCAAGTGTTCGGCCGTTCGGCCTCAATTTGTCGGCCATTTGGCCTTAGGTACTTATCCAATTTTGGCAACAGGTATTCGGCCCTTCGGCCTCAATTGCTTGGCCATTCGGCCCTACAGGTACTTAGCCAAATTTGGCATCAAGTGTTCGGCCCTTCGGCCTTAACACCTCGCCAATTCGGCCTCAGGTACTTAGCTACATTTAGCAACAGGTATTCGGCCAGTCGTCCCCAATTGCTTGGCAGTTCGGCCTAAACTGCTCGGCCATTCGGCCCCACAAGTACTTAGCCAAATTTTGCATTAAGTGTTCGGCCCTGCGGCCTCAACTCCTCGTCCATTCGGCCTTAGGTACTTAGCTACATTTGGCAACAGGTACTTGGCCCTTCGGCCTCAATTGCTTGGACATTCGGCCTCAACTGCTCGGCCATTCAGCCTCACAGGTACTTAGCCAAATCTGGCATCAATTATTCGGCCCTTCGGCCTCAACTCCTCGGTCATTCGGCCTTAGGTACTTAACCAAATTTGGCAATTGGTATTCGGCCCTTCGGCCTCAATTGCTTTGCCATTCGACCTCAACTGCTTGACCATTAGATCTCACAGGTACGTAGCCAAATCTGGCATCAAGTGTTCAGTCCTTCGGCCTCAACTCCTCGTCCATTCGGCCTTGGTACTTAGCTACATTTGGAAAAAGGTATTCGGCCCTTCGGCCTCAACTCCTCGGCCATTCGGCCTTAGGTACTTAGCCAAATTTGGCAACATGAACTCGGGCCTTCGGCCTCAATTGCTTGGCCATTCGGCATCAACTTCTCGGCCATTCGGCCTCACAGGTACTTAGCCAAATCTGGCATCAAGTGTTCGGCCCTTCGGCCCCAATTCCTTCGCCATTCGGGCTTGGGTACTTATCCAATTTTTGCAACAGGTATTCGGCCCTTCGGCCTCAATAGCTTGCCTATTCGGCCTTACCGGTACTTAGCCAAATCTGGTATCAAGTGTTTAGCCCTTCGGCCTCAATTCGTCGACCATTCGGTCTTAGGTACTTAGCCAAATTTAGAAAAAGGTATTCGGCCCTTCGCCTCAACTGCTCAATTATTTGGCTTTAGGTACTTAGCCAAATTTTGCAACATGTAATCGGCCCTTCAGCCTCAATTGCTTGGCCATTCGGCATTAACTTCTCGCCCATTCGGCTTTATAGGTATTTATCCAATTTTGGCAACAGGTATTCGGCCCTTCGGCCTCAATTGCTTGGCCATTCGGCCTCAACTGCTCGGCCATTCGGCCTCACAGGCACTTGGCCAAATCTGGCATCAAGTGTTCGGCCTTTCGGCCTCAACTCCTCGGCCATTTGGCCTTAGGTACTTAGCCAAATTTGGCAACAGGTATTCGGCTCTTCGACCTCAATTGCTTGGCCATTCAGCCTCAATTGCCCGTCCATTCGGTCTCACAGGTACTTAGCCAAATCTGGCATCAAGTTCTCGGCCCTTCGGCCATTCTACCTTAGGTACTTATCCAAATTTGGAAACAGGTATTCGGCCCTTCGGCCTCAATTGCTTGGCCATTCGGCCTAAACTGCTCCGTTATTCGGCCTCACAGGTACTTAGCCAATTCTGGCATCAAGTGTTCGGCCCTTCGGCCCGAACTCCTCGGCCATTCGTCCTCAATTGCTTGGCAATTCGGCCTAAACTGCTCGGCCATTCGGCCCCATAGGTACTTAGCCAAATTTTGCATCAAGTGTTCGGCCCTTCGGCCTCAACTCCTCGGCCATTCGGCCTTAGGTACTTAGCCAAATTTGGCAACAGGTATTCGACCCTTTGGCCTCAATTTCTTGGCCATTCAGCCTCAACTACTCGGTCCTTCGGTCTCACAAGTACTTTCCCAAATCTGGGATCAAGTGTTCGGCCGTTTGGCCTCAATTCCTCGGCCATTCGGCCTCAATTCCTCGGCCATTCGGCCTTAGGTACTTATCAAATTTTGGCAAAAGGTATTCGGCCCCTTGTCCTCAATTGGTTGGCTATTCGGCCTCAACTGCTTTGCCATTCAGCCCTACACGTACTTAGACAAATTTTGCATCAAGTGTTCGGCCCTTCGGCCCCAACTCCTCGGTCATTCAGCCTCAGGTACTTAGCTACATTTGGCAACAAGTTTTCGGCTATTCGTCCTCAATTGCTTGGCAATTCGGCCTAAACTGCTCGGTCATTCGGCCCCACAGGTACTTAGCCAAATTTTTCATCAATTTTTTGGCCCTTCGGCCTCAACTCGTTGGCCATTCGGCCTCAACTCTTCGGCCATTCGGCCTTAGGTACTTAGCTAGATTTGGCAACAGGTACTTGGCCCTTCGGCCTCAATTGCTTGGACATTCGGCCTCAACTGCTCGGCCATTCGGCCTCACAGGTACGTAGCCAAATCTGGCATCAAGTGTTCAATCCTTCGGCCTCAACTCCTCGTCCATTCAGCCTTAGGTACTTAGCCAAATTTGGCAACAAGTATTAGGCCCTTCGTCCTCCATAGCTTGCCCATTCGATCTTACCAGTACTTAGCCAAATCTGGCATCAATTGTTCAGCCCTTCGGCCTTAATTCGTCGGCCATTCGGCCTTAGGTACTTAGCCAAATTTAGAAAAAGGTATTCGGCCCTTCGGCCTCAACTCCTCGGTCATTCGGCCTTGAGTACTTCGCCAAATTTGGCAACAGGTATTCGGCCCTTTGTCCTCAATCGCTTTGGCATTCAGCTTCAATTACTCGCCCTTTTGACCTTACTAGTAATTAGCCAAATCTGGCATCAAGTGTTCGGCCCTTCGGCCTCAACTCCTCGGTCATTCGGCATTAGGTACTTAGCCAAATTTGGGAAGAGGTATTCGGCCCTTCGGCCTCTATTACTTGGCCATTCGGCCTCATAGGTACTTAGCCAAATCTAGCATCAAGTGTTCGGCCCTTCGGCCTCAATTCCTCGGCCATTCGGCCTTAGGTAGTTAGCCAAATTTGGCAACAGATACTCGGCTCTTCCGCCTCAACTCCTCGGCCATTTGGCCGTAGGTACTTAGCCAAATTTGGCAACAGGTATCCGCCCCTTCGGCCTTAATGGCTTGGCCTTTCGCCCTCAACTGCTCGGTCATTCGGTGTGACAGGTACTTAGCCAAATTTGCAACAGGTATTCGGCCTTTCGGCCTCAACTCCTCGGCCATTCGGCCTTAAGTACTTCTCCAAATTTGGCAACAGGTATTTGGCCTTCGTCCTCAATCGCTTTGCCATTGGGCCTCAACTGCTCGCCCTTTCGGCCTTACTGGTACTTAGCCAAATCTGGCATCAAGTGTTCGGCCCTTCGGCCTCAATTGCTTTGCCATTCGGCCTCACTAGTACTTTGCCAAATCTGGCATCAACTGTTCGGCCCTTCGGCCTCAACTCATCTGCCATTCGGCCTTAGGTACTTAGCCAAATTTTGCAAAAGGTATTCGGGCCTTCGGCATCAATTGCTTGGCCACTCGGCCTCAACTTCTCGACAATTTGGCCTTAAGTACTTATCCAAATTTGGCAACAGGTATTCGGCCCTTCGGCATCAATGGCTTGGCCTCAACTCCTCGGCCATTCGGTGTGACACGTACTTAGCCAATTTGCAATAGGTATTCGGCCTTTGGGCCTCAACTCCTCGACCATTCGGCCTTAAGTACTTAGCCAAATTTCGCAACAGGTATTCGGCCCTTCGTCCTCAATCGCTTTGCCATTCGGCCTCAACTGCTCGCCCTTTCGGCCTTACTGGTACTTAGCCAAATTTGGCATCAAGTGTTCGGCCCTTCAGCCTCAACTCCACGGTCATTCGGCCTTAGGTACTTAGCCAAATTTGTGAACAGGTACTTAGCCAAATGAGGCATCAAGTGTTCGGCTTTTTGGCCTCAACTCCTCGGTCATTCCACCTTAGGTACTTGGCCAAATTTTGCAATTGGTATTCGGCCCTTCGGCCTCAATTCCTTAGCCATTCGGCCTCCACTGCTCGGCCATTCGACCTCACAGGTACTTAGCCAAATCTGGCATTAAGTGTTCGGCCCTTTGGCCACAACTCCTCAGTCATTCGGCCTTAGGAACTTCGCCATATTTGGCATCAAGTGTTCGGCCCATCGGCCTCAATTTTTTGGCCATTGGGCCTCCCAGGTACGTAGCTAAATCTGGCATCAAGTGGTCGGCCCTTCGGCCTCAATTCCTCGGCCATTCGGGCTCAGGTACATAGCCAAATTTGGCAAAAGGTATTCGGCCCTTCGGCATCAACTCCTCGGCCATTCGGCCTTAGGTACTTAGCCAAATTTTGATACAGGTACTCGGCCCTTCGGCCTTAATTATTTGGATATTCGGCCTCAACTACTTGGCCATTCGGCCTCACATGTACTTAGTGAAACCTTGCATCAATTATTCGACCTTTCGGCCTCAACTCCTCGGCCATTCGGCCGTAGGTACTTAGCCAAATTCGGTAACAGGTATTCGGCCCTTCGGCCTCAATTGGTTGGCAATTCGGCCTTACAAGTACTTAACCAATTCTAGCATCAAGTATTCGGCCCTTCGGCCTCAACTCCTCAGCCATTAGGGCTTGGGTACTTAGCCAAATTTGGCAATAGGTATTCAGCCCTTCGGCCTCAATCGGTTGGCGATTCGGACTCACAAGTACTTAGCCAAATCTGGCATCAAGTGTTCAGTCCTTCGGCCTCAACTCCTCGTTCGTTCGGCCTTACGTACTTAGCCAAATTTGGCAACAAATATTCGGCCCTTCGGCCTCACAGGTACTTAGCCAAATCTGGCACCAACGGTTCGACCCTTCGGCCTCAATTCCTCGGTAATTCGACCTTAGGTACTTAGCCAAATTTGTCAACAGGTGGCCCTTCGCCCTACACTCCTCGGCCGTTCGGCCTTAGGTACTTAGCCAACTATGGCAACAGGTATTCGGCCCTTTGGCCTCAATTGCTATGCCATTCGGCCTCACAGGTACTTAGCCAAATCTGGCATCAAGTGTTCGGCCCCTCGGCCTCAACTCCTCAACCATTCGGACTTAGGTACTTTGCCAAATTGGGCACAGGTATTCGGCCCTTCACCCTATATTGTTTGGTCATTCGGCCTAACAGGTAGCTAGCCAAATCTGGCATCAAGTGTTAGGCCCTTCGGCCTCAACTCCTCGGCAATTCGGGCTTAGGTACTTATCCAAATTTGGCAACAGGTATTCGGCCCTTCGGCCTCAATTGCTTCGCCATTCGACCTTAACTGCTCGGCCATTCGGCCTCATAGGTACTTAGCAAAATTTGGCATCAAGTTTTTTGCCCTTCAGTCTCAATTCCTCGGTCATTCAGCCTTAGGTACTTAGCCAAATTTTGCAACTGATATTTGGCCCTTCGGCCTCAATTGCTTGGCTATTCGGCCTCAACTGCTCGGCCATTCGGCCTCAACTACTCGGCCATTCGGCCTCACAGGTACTTAGCCAAATCTGGCATCAAGAGTTCGGCCCTTCGGCCTCAATTCCTCGGCCATTCGGCCTTAGGTACTTATCCAAATTTGCCAACAAGTATTCGGCCTTTCGGCCTCAGCTCCTCAGGCATTCTATCTTAGGTACTTAGCCAAATTTGGCAACAGGTATTCGGGCATTCGGCCTCAATTGCTTGGCAATTCGGCCTCACACAAAGTTAGCCAAATCTGGCACCAAGTGTTCGGCCCTTCGGCCTCAAATCCCTGGCCATTCGACCATAGGTACTTAGCCAAATTTGGTAATAGGTATTCGGCCCTTCGGCCTACACTACTCGGCCATTCTGCCTTAGGCACTTAACCAACTTTGGCAACAGGTATTCTGCTCTTCGGCCTCAACTGCTCGACCATTTGGCCTCACAGGTACTTAGCCAAATCTGGCATCAATTGTTCGGCCCTTCGGCCTCAATTCCTTAGCCATTAGGACTCAGCTGCACGGCCATACGACCTTAGGTACTTAACCAAATTTTGCAACAGGTATTCGGCCCTTCGGCCTCAATTGCTTGGCTATTCGGCCTCAACTCCTTGGCCATTCGGCCTCACAGGTACTTAGCCAAATCTGGCATCAAGTGTTCGGCCCTTTGGCCTCAATTCCTCGGCCCTTCGGCCTTAGGTACTTAGCCAAATTCGGCAACATGAACTCGGCCCTTCGGCCTCAATTGCTTGGCCATTCGCCCTCAATTGCTCGGTCATTCGGTCTCACAGGTAGTTAGCCAAAACTGGCATCAAGTGTTCGCACCTTCGACCATTCTGCCTTAGATTCTTATCCAAATTTTTAAACAGGTATTCGGGTCTTCGGCCTCAACTACTCGGCCATTCAGCGTCATAGGTACTTAGAAAAATTTGGCATCAAGTGTTCGGCCTTTTGACCTCAATTCCTTGGCCATTCGGCCTTAAGTACTTAGCCAAATTTGGCAACAGGTATTCGGCCCTTCGGCCTTAGTTGTTTGGCCACTCGGCCTCAACTGCTCGGCCATTCGATCTCATAGGTACGTAGCAAAATCTGACATCAAGTTTTATGTCCTTTGGCCTCAACTCCTCATCCATTGGGCCTTAGGTACTTAGCCAAATTTGGGAACAAGTATTCGGCCCTTCGGCCTCAATAGCTTGCCCATTCGGCCTTACCAGTACTTAGCCAATTCTGGCATCAAGTGCTCAGCCCTTCGGCCTCAATTCCACGGCCATTCGGCCTAAGGTACTCAGCCAAATTTGGAAAAAGGTATTCGGCCCTTCGGCCTCAACTCCTCGGTCATTTGACCTTAGGTAGTTAGCCAAATTTGGAAACATGTACTCGGCCCTTCAGCCTCAATTGCTTGGCCATTCGGCATCAACTTCTCGGTCATTCGGCCTCACAGGTACTTAGCCAAATCTGGCATCAAGTGTTCCGCCCTTCGGCCCCAATTCCTCGGCCGTTCGGCCTTAGCTACTTAGCCAAATTTGGCAACAAGTATTTTGCCATTCGGCATCAACTTCTCGGCCATTCGGCCTCACAGATACTTAGCCAAATCTGGTATATTGTGTTCGGCCCTTCAGCCTCAATTCCTCAGCCCTTCGGCCTTAGTTACTTAGCAAAATTTGGCAACAGGTATTCGGCCCTTCGGCCTCAATTGCTTGGTCATTCAGCCTCACAGGTACTTAGCCAAATCTGGCATCAAGTGTTCGAGCCTTCGGCCTAAATTCCTCAGCCATTCGGCCTTAGGTACTTATCCAAATTTGGCAACAGGTGTTCGGCACTTCGTCCTCAATTGCTTGGCCATTCCGCCTCAACTTCTCGACCATTCGGCCTCAGAGGTACTGAGCCAAATATGGCATCAAGTGTTCGGCCCGTCGGCCTCAACTCCACGACCATTCGACCGGTACTTAGCCAAATTTGGCAACAAGTATTCGGCCCTTCGGCCTCAAATGCTTGGCCATTCGGCCTCAACTGCTTGGCCATTCGGCCTCAACTGCTCGGCCATTCAGCCTCACAGGCACTTAGCCAAATCTAGCATCAGGTGTTCGGCCTTTCGGCCTCAACTCCTCGGCCATTTGGCCTTAGGTACTTAGCCAAATTTGGCAACAAGTATTCGGCCCTTCGACCTCAATTGTTTGGCCATTCGGCCTCAATTGCTCATCCATTCGGTCTCCTAGGTACTTAGCCAAATATGGCATCAAGTTCTCGGCCCTTCGGCCATTCTACCTTAGGTACTTATCCAAATTTGGAAACAGGTATTCGGCCCTTCGTCCTCAATTGCTTGGCCATACGGCCTCAAGTGCTCGGCCATTCGGCCTCACAGGTACTTAGCCAAATCTAGCATCAAGTGTTCGGACCGTCGGCCTTAGGCACTTAGCCAAATTTGGCAAGAGGTGTTCGGCCCTTCGGCCTCAATTGCTTGGCCATTCGGCCTCAACTGCTCGGCCATTCAGCCTCACAGTTACTGAGCCAAATTCGACAACAAGTATTCGGCCCTTCGGCCTCAAGTGCTTAGCCATTCGGCCTCAACTGCTCGGCCATTCGGCCTCACATGCACTTAGCCAAATCTCGAATCAAGTGTTCGACCCTTCGGCCTCAATTTCTCGGCCCTTCGGCCTTAGGTACTTAGCCAAATTTCGCAACAAGTATTAGGCCCTTCGGCCTCAATTGCTTGGCCATTCGGCCTCACAGGTACTTAGCCAAATTTGGCATCAAGTGTTCGGCCCATCGGCCTAAATTCCTCGGCCATTCGGCCTTCGGTACTTATCCAAATTTGGAAACAGGTATTCGGCCCTCCGGCCTCAATTACTAGGCCATTCAGCCTCTCAGGTACTTAGGAAAATCTGGCATCAAGTGTTTGGCCCTTCGGCCTCAACTCCTCGGCCATTCGGGCCTAGGCACTTATCCAAATTTCCCAACAGGTATTCGGCGCTTCGGCCTCAATTCCTCGGCCATTCGGCCTTAGGTTCTTAGCCAAATTCAGCAACAGGTATTCGGCCCTTCGGCCTCAACAACTCGGCCATTCGGCCTTAGGTACTTAGCGAAATTTGGCAACAGGTATTCGGCCCTTCGGCCTCAATTCCTCGGCCATTCAGCCTTAGGTACTTAACCAAATTCGGCAATAGGTATTCGACCCTTCGGCCTTAGGCACTTAGCAAAATTTGGCAACAGGTATTCGGCTCTTCGGCCTCAATTGTTTTGCCATTCGGCATCAACTGCTCGGTCATTCGTCCTCACAAGTACTTCGCCTAATCTGGCATCAAGTGTTCGTCCCTTCGGCCTCAATTCCTCGGCCATTCGGCCTTAGGTACTTATCCAAATTTGGAAACAGGTATTCGGCCCTTCGGCCTTATTTGCTTGGCCATTCGGCTTCAATTGTTGGGTCATTCGGCCTTACAGGTACTTAGCCAAATCTGGAATCAAGTTTCGGCCTCAACTCGTCAGCCATTCGGCCTTAGGTACGTAGCCAAATTTGGCAACAGGTATTTGGCCCTTCGGCCTCAATTTCTTGGCCATTCGTCCTCACAGCTAGTTACTGTAATATGGCATCAAGTGTTCAGCCCTTCGGCCTCAACTCCTCGGACATTCAGCTTTAGGTACTTACCCAAATTTGGCAACAGGTATTCGACCCTTTTGCCTCAATTGCTTGGCCATTCAGCCTCACAGGTATTTAGCCAAATCTGGCATCAAGTGTTCGGCCCTTCGGCCTCAATTCCTCGGCCATTCGACCTTAGGTATTTATCCAAATTCTGCAACAGGTATTTGCCTCTTTGGCCTAAACACCTCGGCCAATCGACCTTAGGTAGTTTGCAATATTTGGCAACAGGTATTCGGCCCTTCGGCCTCAATGGCTTGGCTATTCGGCCTCAACTGCTCGGTCATTCGGCCTGACACATACTTAGCCAACTTTGGCATCAAGTGTTCGGCCCTTCGGGTTCAATTCCTCGGCTATTCGGCAATTCGGTACTTAGCCAAATTTGGCAACAAGTATTCAGCCTTTCGGCCTCAACTCCTCGGCCATTCGGCTTTAAGTACATAGCCAAATTTGGAAACAGGTATTCGGCCCTTCGTACTGAATCGCTTTGCCATTCGGCCCCAACTGCGCCCCCATTCGACTTTACTGGTACTTAGCTAAATCTGGCATCAAGTATTCGGCCCTTCGGCCTCAACTCCTCGGCCTTAGGTACTTAGCCAAATTTGGCAACAGGTATTCGGCCCTTCGACCTCAATTACTTGGCAATTCGGCCTCACAGGTACTGAGGAAAATCTGGCATCAAGTGTTTGGCCCTTCAGCCTCAAACACCTCGGCCATTCGGGCTTAGGTACTTATCCAAATTTGGCAACAGGTATTCGGCCCTTCGGCCTCAATTCCTCGGTCATTCGGCCTTAGGTACTTAGCCAAATTCAGCAACAGGTATTCGGCCCTTCGGCCTCAACAACTCTTCCATTCGGCAATAGGTACTTAGCGAAATTTGGCAACAGGTATTCGACCCTTCGGCCTCAATTCCTCGGCCATTCGGCCTTAGGTACTTAGCCAAATTCGGTAACAGGTATTCGGCCCTTCGGCCTCAACTCCTCGGCCATTCGGCGTTAGGTACATAACCAAATTTGGCAACAGGTATTCGGCCCTTCGGCCTCAATGCCTTGGCTATTCGACCTCAACTGCTCGGCGATTCGGCCTGATACATACCTAGCCAACTTTTGGCATCAAGTGTTCGGCCCTTCGGGTTCAATTCCTCGGCTATTCGGACATCGGTACTTAGCCAAATTTGGCAACACGTATTCAGCCTTTCGGCCTCAACTCCTCAGCCATTCGGCCTTAAGTACTTAGCCAAATTTAGAAACTGGTATTCGGCCATTCGGCCTGAATCGCTTTGCCATTCGGCCTCAATTGTGCGCCAATTCGACTTTACTGGTACTTAGCCAAATCGGACATCAAGTGTCCGGCTCTTCAGCCTCAACTCCTAGGCGTTTCGGCCTCAGGTATTTAGCCAAATTTGGCAACAGGTATTCGGCCCTTCGACCTCGATTACTTGGCCATTCGGCCTCACAGGTACTTAGGAAAATCTGGCATCAAGGGTTTGGCCCTTTGGCCTCAACTCCTCGGCTATTCGGGCTCAGGTACTAATCCAAATTTCGCTTAAGGTATTTGGCCCTTCGGCCTCAATTCCTCGTCTATTCGGCCTTAGGTACTTAGCCAAATTCGGGAACAGGTATTTGCCCCTTTGGCCTAAACTCCTCGGCCATTCGACCTTAGGTAGTTTGCCATATTTTGCAACAGGTATTTGGCCATTCGGCCTCAATTAATTCGCCATTTGGCCTCACAGGTACTTAGCAAAATCTGGAATCAACTGTTCGGCCCTTCGGCCTCACTTCCTTGACCATTCGGGCTAAGGTTCTAATCCAAATTTGGCTTAAGGTATTCGGCCCTTCGGCCGAAATTTCTTGGTCATTCTGCCTCACAGGTACTTAGCCAAATCTGGCATCAAGCGTTCGGCCCTTCGGCCTCAATTCCTAGGCTATTCGACCTTAGGTACTTATCCAAATTTGGCAACAGGTATTCGGCCCTTCGGCCTCATCTCCTCGGCCATTCCGCCTTAGGTACATAGCAAAATTTGGCAACAGGTATTTGGCTCTTCGGCCTCAATGGCTTGGTTATTCGGCCTTAACTGCTTGGCGATTCGGCCTGACACATACTTAGCCAACTTTGGCATCAAGTGTTCGGCCCTTCGGGTTCCATTCCTCGGCCATTCGGCCTTCGGTACTTAGCCAAATTTGGCAACACGTATTCATCCTTTCGGCCTCAACTCCTCGGCCATTCGGCCTTGAGTACTTAGCCAAATTTGGAAGCAGGTATTCGGCCCTTCGGCCTGAATCGCTTTTCCAATCGGCCTCAACTGCACGCCCATTCGACTTTACTGGTACTTAACCAAATCTGGCATCAAGTATTCGGCCCTTCGGCCTCAACTCCTAGGCCTTTCGGCCTTAGGTACTTAGCCAAATTTGGCAACAGGTATTCGACCCTTCGACCTCAATTACTTGGCCATTCGGCCTCACAGGTACTTAGGAAAATCTGGCATCAAGTGTTTGGCCCTTCGGCCTCAACTCCTCGGCCATTCGGGCTTAGGTACATATCCAAATTAGGCAACAGGTATTCGGCCCTTCGGCCTCAACAACTCGGCCATTCGGCCTTAGGTACTTAGCGAAATTTGGCAACAGGTATTCGGCCCTTCGGCCTCAATTCCTGGGCCATTCGGCCTTAGGTTCTTAGCCAAATTCGGTAACAGGTATTCGGCCCTTCGGCCTTTAGGCACTTAGCAAAATTTGGCAACAGGTATTCGGCTCTTCAGCCTCAATTATTTTGCCATTCGGCATCAACTTCTCGGTCATTCGGCCTCACAGCTAGTAAGCCAAATCTGGCATCTTGTGTTCGGCCCTTCGGCCTCAATTCCTCGGCTATTCGGCCTTAGGTACTTATCCAAATTTGGCAACAGGTATTCGGCCCTTCGGCCTCAACTCCTCGGCCATTCGGCCTTAGGTACATAGCCAAATTTGGCAACAGGTATTCGGCCATTCGGCCTCAATGGCTTGGCTATTCGGCCTCAACTGCTCGGCGATTCGGCCTAACACATACTTAGCCAACTTTGGCATCAATTGTTCGGCCCTTCGGGTTCAGTTCGTCGGCCATTCGGCCTTCGGTACTTAGCCAAATTTGGCAACACGTATTCAGCCTTTCGCCCTCAACTCCTCGGCCATTCGGCCTTAAGTACTTAGCCAAATTTGGAAACAGGTATTCGGCCCTTCGGCCTGAATCGCTTTGCCATTCGGCCTCAACTACACGCCCATTCGACTTTACTGGTACTTAGCCAAATCTGGCATCAAGTATTCGGCCGTTCGACCTCAATTACTTGGCAACAAGTATTCGGGCCTTCGGCCTCAATTCCTCGGCCATTCGGCCTTAGGTACTTAGCCATATTCAGCAACAGGTATTCGGCCCTTCGGCCTCAACAACTCGGCCATTCTACCTTAGGTACTAAGCGAAAATCGGCAACTGGTATTCGGCCCTTCGGCCTCAATTCCTCGGCCATTCGGACTTAGGTACTTAGCCAAATTCGGCAACAGGTATTCGGCCCTTCGGCCTCAACTCCTCGGCCCTTCGGCCTTAGGCACTTAGCAAAATTTGGCAACAGGTATTTGGCCCTTCGGCCTCATATTCTTGGCCATTCTGCTTCAACTGCTCCGTTATTCGGCCTTACAGGTACTTAGCCAAATCTAGAATCAAGTGTCGGCCTCAACTCCTCGGCCATTCGGCCTTAGGTACGTAGCCAAATTTGGCAACAGGTATTCGGCCCTTCGGCCTCAATTGCTTGGCCATTCGGCCCTTCGGCCTCAACTGCTCAGCCATTCGGCCTCACAACCACTGACTGTAATATGGTATCAAGTGTTCGGCCCTTCGGCCTCAACTCCTCGGACATTCGGCCTTAGGTACTTACCCAAATTTGGCAACAGGTATTCGACCCTTTGGCCTCAATTGCTTGGCCATTCAGCCTCAAAGGTATTTAGCCAAATCTGGCATCAAGTGTTCAGCCCTTCGGCCTCAATTCCTCGGCTATTCGACCTTATGTACTTATCGAAATTCGGGAACAGGTATTTGCCCCTTTGGCCGCAACTCCTCTGCCATTTGACCTTAGGTAGTTTGCCATATTTGGCAACAGGTATTCGGCCCTTCGGCCTCAATTACTTGGCCATTCGGCCTCACAAGTACTTAGCCAAATCTGGCATCAAGTGTTCGGCCCTTCAGACTAAATCGCTTTCCCATTCGGCCTCAGCTGCTCGCCCTTTCGGCCTTACTGGTACTTAACCAAATCTTGCATCAAGTGTTTGACCCTTCGGCCTCAACTCCTCGGCCATTCGGCCTTAGGTACTTAGCTAAACTTGGCAACAGGTATTCGGCCCTTCAACCTCAATTACTTGGCCATTCGGCCTCACAGGTACTTAGCCAAATCTGGCATCAAGTGTTCGGCCCTTGCGGCCTCAACTCCTCTGCTATTCGGCCTTAGGGACATAGCCAAATTTGGAAACAGGTATTCGGCCCTCCGGCCTTAATTGCTTTGCCATTCGGCCTCACAAGTACGTTGCAAAATCTGGCATCAATTATTCGGCCCTTCGGCCTCAACTCATCTGACATTTGGCCTTAGGTACTTAGCCAAATTTTGCAACTGGTATTCGGTCCTTCGGCGTCAACTGCTTGGCCACTCGGCCTCAATTGCTCAGCAATTCGGCCTTAGGTACTTAGCCAAATTTGGCAACAGGTATTCGGCCCTTCAGCCTCAATTACTTGGCCATTCGGCCTCACAGGTACTTACCCAAATTTGGCATCAAGTGTTCGGCCCATCGGCCTCAACTCCTCGGCCATTCGGCCTTAGGTACTTAGCCAAATTTGGCAACCAGTATTCGGTCCTTCGGCCTCAATTTCCTTGCCATTCAGCCTCACAGGTACTTCGCCAAATCCGGCATCAAGTGTTCGGCCCTTCGGCATCAACTCCTCGGGCATTCGGGCTTAAGTACTAATCCGAATTTGGAAAAAGGTATTCGGCCCTTCGGCCTCATTTACTTAGCCATTCGGCCTCTACTGCTCGGCCATTTGGCCTCATAGGTACTTAGGCAAATTTTGCAACAGGTATTCGTCCTTTCGGCCTCAACTCCTCGGCCATTCGACCTTAAGTACTTAGCCAAATTTAGCAACAGCTATTCTGCCCTTCGGACTCAATCGCTTTGCCATTCGGCCTCAACTGTTCGCCCTTTCGGCCTTACTGGTACTTAGTCAAATCTGCCATCAACTGTTCGGCCCTTCGTCCTCAACTCCTCGGCCATTCGGCCTTAGGTACTTAGCCATATTTGGTAACAGGTATTCGGCCCTTCGGCCTCAATTACTTTGTCATTCGGCCTCACAGGTACTTAGCCAAATCTGGCATCAAGTGTTCGGCCCTTCGGCCTCAACTCCTCGGCCATTCGGCCTTAGGTACTTAGCTAAATTTGCCAACAGGTATTCAGCCCTTCGGCCTCAATTGCTTGGCCATTCGGCCTTAACTGCTCGGCCAAATCTGGCATCAAGTGTTCGGCCCTTCGTCGTCAACGCCTCGGCCATTCGGCCTTAAGTACTTAGCCAGATTTGACAACAGTTATTCGGCCCTTCGGCCTCAATTTCTTGGTCATTCGGCCTCAACTTCTCGGCCATTCGATGCACAGGTACCTAGCCAAATCTGGCATCAAGTGTTCGGTCCGTCGAATTCAACTCCTCAACCATTCAGCCTTAGGTACACTGCCAAATTTGGCAACAGGTATTCAGTCCTTCGGCCTCACATGTACTTAGCAAAATCTGGCATTAAGTGTTCGACCCTTCAAACTCAACTCCTCAGTCATTCGACCTTAGGTACTTAGCCAAATTTGGCAACAGGTATTCAGCCCTTCGACCTTAATTTCTTGGCCATTCCGCCTCAACTGCTCGGCCATTCGGCCGCACAAGTACTTAGCAAAATCTGGAGTCAAGTGTTCGACCCTTCCCCTTCAACTCCTCGGCCATTCGGCCTTAGGTACTTCGCCAAATTTGGCAACAGGTATTCGGCCCTTCGTCCTCAATTGCTTGGAAATTAGGCCTTAACTTCTTGGCCATTCGGCCTCACAGGTACTTAGCCAAATCTGGCATCAAGTGTTCAGCCCTTCGAACTCAATTCCTCTACTATTCGACCTTAGGTACTTAACCAAATTTGGCAACAGGTATTTGGCCCATATCCCTCAATTGCTTGGTCATTCGGCATCAACTGCTCCGCCATTCAGCCTCACAGGTACTTACCTAAATCTGGCGTCAAGGTTTGACCCTTCGGCCTCAACTTCTCGGTCATTCGGCCTTAGGTACTTAGCGACATTTGGAAACAGGTATTCGGCCCTTCGGCCTCAACTCCTTGGCCATTCTATCTTAGGTACTTAACCAAATTTGGTAACAAGTATTCGGTCATTCAGGCTAAATTGCTTGGCAATTCAGCCTCATAGGTACTTAGCCAAATCTGGTGTCATGTGTTTGGCCCTTCGTCCTCAACTCCTCGGCCATTCAACCTTAGGTACTTAGCCAAATTTGGCAACAGGGATTCGGCCCTTCGGCCTCAACTTCTCGGCCATTCGGCCTCACAGGTACTTACTCAAATCTGGGATCAAGTGTTCGGCCGTTCGGCCATAATTCCTCGGCCATTCGGCCTTAGGTACTTATCCAATTTTGGCAACAGGTATTCGGCCCTTCGGCCCCAATTCCTTGGCCATTCGGCCTTAGGTACTTATCCAATTTTGGCAACAGGTATTCAGCCCTTCGGGCTCAATTGCTTGGCCATTCGGCCTCAACTGCTCGGCCATTCGACCCTACAGGTACTTAGCCAAATTTGGCATTAAGTGTTCGGCCCTTCGGCCTCAACTCCTTGGTCATTCGGCCTTAGGTACTTAGGTACATTTGGCAACAGGTATTAGGCCATTCGTCCTCAATTGCTTGGCAATTCGACCTAAACTATTCGACCATGGCCCCACATGTACTTAGCCAAATTTTGCATCAAGTGTTCGACCCTTCGGCTCAACTTCTTGGCCATTTGGCAACAGGTATTCGACCCTTTGGCCTCAATTTCCTTGCCATTCGGCCTCAACTGCTCGGCCACTCGGCCTCACAGGTACTTACCAAACTCTGGCATGAAGTGTTCGGCCCTTCGGCCTCAATATGTTGGCCATTCAGCCTTAGGTACTTAGCCAAATTTGGCAACAGGTATTCGGCTCTTCGGCCTCAACTCCTCGACCATTCGGCGTTAGGTACTTAGCCAAATTTTGCAACAGGTATTCGGCCCTTCGGCCTCAATGGCTTGGCTATTCGGCCTCAACTGCTTGGCCAATCGGCCTGACAGGTACTTAGCCATCTTTGGCATCAAGTGTTTGGCCCTTCGGGGTCAATTCCTCGGTCATTCGACCTTCGGTACTTAGCCAAATTTTGCAATAGTTATTCGGCCTTTCGTCCTCAACTCCTCGGCCATTCGGCCTTTCGTCCTCAACTCCTCGGCCATTCGACCTTACATACTTAGCCAAATTTGGCAACAGGTATTCGGCCCTTCGTCCTCAATCGCATTCTCATTCGGCTTCAACTGCTCGCCCTTAGGGGCTTACTGGTAATTAGCCAAATCTGGCATCAAGTGTTCGGCCCTTTGGCATGAACTCCTAGGCCATTCGCCTTAGGTATTTAGAAAAATTTGGCAACAGGTATTTAGCCCTTCGGCCTCAATTCCTTGGCCATTCGGCCTCAACTTCTCGGCATTTGGCCTGACAGGTACTAAGCCATCTTTGGCATGAAGTGTTCGGGCTTTCGGGCTCAATTCCTCGACCATTCGGCCTTCAGTACTTAGCCAAATTTTGCAACAGGTATTCGGCCAGTCGGCCTCAATTCCTTTGCCATTCGGCCTCTACTCCTCGGTCATTCGGCGTCATAGGTACTTAGCCAAATCTGGCATCAAGTGTTCGGCCCTTCGGCCAAAAACTCCTAGGCCATTCGGCCTGAGGTACTTAGCAAAATTTGGGAACAGGTATTCGGCCCTTCGGCCTCAATTCCTTGGCCATTCGGCCTGAACTCTCGGCCATTCGGCCTAACAGGAACTTAGCCATCTTTGGCATCAAGTGTTCGGCCTTTCGGGCTCAATTGCTCGAGCATTCGGCCTTCGGTACTTAGCCAAATTTTGCAATAGGTATTCGGCCTTTCGGCCTCAACTCCTCGGCCATTCGACCTTAAGTACTTCGCCAAATTTGGCAACAGGTATTCGGCCCTTCGTCCTCAATCGCTTTGCCATTCGGCTTGAACGACTCGCCCTTTTGACCTTACTGGTAATTAGCCAAATCTGGCATTAAGTGTTCGGCCCTTCGGCCTCAACTCCTCGGCCATTCGGCGTTAGGTACTTAGCTAAATTTGATAACAGGTATTCGGACCTTCGGCCTCAACTTCTCGGTCATTTGCCCTTAGGTACTTAGCCAAATTTGGCAACATGTACTCGGTCGTTCCGCCTCAATTCCTTGGCCATTCGGCATCAACTGCTTGCCTATTCAGCCTCACAGGTACTTTGCCAAATCTGACATCAAGTGTTCGGGCCTTTGGCGTAAATTCGTCGACCATTCGGCCCTAGGTACTTATCCAAATTTGGCAAAAAGTATTCGGCCCTTCGGACTCAATTGCTTGGGCATTCGGCCGCAACTGCTCGGTCATTCGGTCTCACAGGTACTTAGCCAAATCTGGCATCAAGTGTTCGGCCCTTCAACCTAAATTCCTCGGCCATTCGGCCTTAGGTACTTATCCAAATTTTGAAACAGGTGATGAGCTCGACTCTGAGGCATATCGGCGAGGAGCTCTAGAATTTGATACGGATCGATCTGAAACACCGAGAAATAGCGGAAGACACAACCAAACTAGGAACCCTAGGGTTTGGTGTCGGAAAGGGGAAGGAAGTGAACAAACATCGGATTTTAAGGTTTGTTCGGTAGAAACCTAAGGTTTGACGCGGAAGCAAGTTTGAATGACGGAGAAGTGAGATCTCACCGATTGAATCAGTGGAAGGGAAGGAATCGAGGTTTTTAATTAGTGGAAAGGCTCGAATATGATTTCAATCGGGAGATGGAAGGAAAAGGCCAAGAATGTTCGGTTAAAGGGAAGGCAATGGTGAGAAGGTGAATCTAGGAACGGAAAACAAGTTTATCGGTGGAAGAAGCGTGGATCTGAGGTGGAAGATGAAGCTCGGTGGTCGAGTGGCCGGAACCCTAGCAGAGAAGTTGCTTCGAAGGAGAAAATATGAGAGTATGTTTCTATGGTGCGCGCGAATGGAATTGTAGAGTGGAAAGGAAGCGCTGATGCATGAACGCGGAGGCTGCGGATTGGAACGAGTGGCGTGAAAGGATTGGCTTATGTGGAGGAGTGAGAAATCTGGTGGAAAACGATAGGAATGGCAAAGTGAATGGAAGGTGGCTGAGGAATCCCTTGGATTCTTCAGCTTTGACTATCAAGGGATTAAAATCTCGAGTGCTCTCAAGAGAAAATTTAATTCAACTATCTCAAAAGTGATTACAAAAGGTGTGGCATGCCTTTATATAGGACTAAAAGTCCCATATGCCTTACACATATTACAAATGTATAAAAGAATTGCTAAACTAAGGAAATTGGGCTTGGGCCCAAGTCATCAACAGATTTGGCTAAGTACCTAAGGCCGAATTGCCGATGAATTGAGGCTGAAGGCCCGAACACTTGATGACAGATTTGGTTTAGTACCTGTAAGGCCGAATGGCCAAGCAGTAGAGGCCGAATGGCCAAGCAATTTAGGCCGAAGGGCCGAATACATGTTTGCAAATTTGGATTAGTACCTAAGCCCGAATGGACGAGGAGTTGAGGCTGAATGGCCGAACACTTGATGCCAGATTTGGCTAAGTACCTATGAGGCCGAATGGCCAAGTAATTGAGGTCGAAGGGCCGAATACCTGTTGCCAAATTTGGCTAAGTACCTAACGCCGAATTGCCGAGCAGTTGAGGCCGAGTGGACAAGCAGTTGACGCCGAAGGACCGAATACCTGTTGCAAAATTTGGTTAAGTACCTAAGGCCGAATGGCAGATGAGTTGAGGTCGAAGGGCCGAACAGTTGAAAGATTTGGCAAAGTACCTTTGAGGCCGAATGGCAAAGCAATTGAAGCCGAAGGGCCAAATACCTGTTGCCAAATTTGGCTAAGTACCTAAGGCCGAATGGCCGAGGAGTTGAGGCCGAAGGGCCGAACACTTGATGCTAGATTAGGCTAAGTACCAGTAAGGCCGAAAGGGCGAGCAGTTGAGGCCGAATGGCAAAGCGATTGAGGCCGAAGGGCCGAATACCTGTTGCCAAATTTGGCTAAGTACTTAAGGCCGAATGACCGAGGAGTTGAGGCCGGAAGGCCGAATACCTGTCGCAAAATTTAGCTAAGTACCGAAGGCCGAATGGAAGAGAATATGAGCACGAAGTACCGAACACTTGATGCAAAAGTTGGCTAAGTACCTGTCAGGCCAAATGACTGAGGATTTGAGGCCGAAGAGCCGAATTCCTGTTGCAAATTTGGTTAAGTACCTAAGGCTGAATTGCTGAGGAATTGAGGCCGAAGGGCCGAACACTTGATGCCAGATTTGGCTAAGTACCTATGAGGCCGAATAACAGAGCAGTAGTGGCCCAATGGCCAAGCAATTGAGGTTGAATGGCCGAATGCCTTTTTCCAAATTTGGATTAGTACCTAAGCCCGAATGGCCGAGGAGTTGAGCCCGAAGGGTCCGAACACTTGATGCCGGATTCGGCTAAGTACCTGTGAGGCTGAATGGCCAAGTAATTGAGGCCGAAGGGCCGAATACCTGTTGCCAAATTTGGCTAAGTACCTAAGGCCAAATGGCCGAGGAGTTGAGGCCGAAGGGCCGAACACTTGATGCCAGATTTGGCTAAGTACCAGTAAGGCCGAAAGGGCGAGCAGTTGAGGCCGAATGGCAAAGCGATTGAGGCCGAAGGGCCGAATACCTGTTGCCAAATTTGGCTAAGTACCTATGGCCGAATGGCCGAGGAATTGAGGTCGAAAAGCCGAATACCTGTTGCCAAATTTGGCTAAGTACCTAAGGCCGAATGGCCGAGGAATTGAGGCCAAAGGGCCGAACACTTGATGCCAGATTTGGTTAAGTACCTATGAGGCCGAATGACCGAGCAGTAGAGGTCGAATGGCCAAGGAATTGAGGCCGAAGGGCCGAATACCTATTGCCAAATTTGGATAAGTACCTAAGCCCGAATGACCGAGTTGAGGCCGAAGGGCCGAATACCTGTTGCCAAATTTTTATTAGTACCTAAGCCCGAATGGCCGAGGAGTTGAGGCCGAAGGGCCGAACACTTGATGCCAGATTTGGCTAAGTACCTATGAGGCCGAATGGCCGAGCAGTAGTGGCCGAATGGCCAAGCAATTGAGGCCGAATGGCCGAATAACTTTTTCCAAATTTGGATTAGTACCTAAGGCCGAATGGCCGAGGAGTTGAGGTCGAAGGGCCGAATACCTGATTCTGAATTTGGATAAGTACCCAAGGCCGAATGGCCGAGGAATTGAGGCCGAAATGCCGAACACTTGATACCAGATTTGGCTAGTACCTGTGAGGACAAATGGCCGAGCAGTTGAGGCCGAATGGCCAAGCAATTGAGGGCGAAAGGCAGAATAGCTGTTGCCAAATTTCTCTAAGTACCTAAGGCCGAATGGCCGAGGAGTTGAGGGCGAAAGGCCGAATACCTGTTGCCGAATTTGGATAACTACCTAATGCCGAATGGCCAAGGAATTGAGGCCGAAGTGCCAAACACTTGATACCAGATTTGGCTAAGTACCTGTGAGGACGAATGGCCGAGCACTTGAGGCTAAATGGCCAAGCAATTGAGGCTGAAGTGGCTAATACCTGATGCCAAAGTTGGCAAACTACCTAAGATCGAATGGCCGAGGAGTTGAGGCCGAAAGGACAAATACTTGTTGCCGAATTTGGCTAAGTACCTAAGGCCGAATGGCCGAGGAGTGGACACTAAAGGGCTGAATAGCTGTTGCGGAATTTGGCTAAGTACCTAAGGCTGAATGTCTGCGGAGTTGAGGCCGAAAGGCCGAACACTTAATGCATTATTATAGTAAGTACCTCTGAGGCCGAATGGCCGAGCAGTTGACGCCGAATGGCCAAGCAATTGAGGCCGAAAGGCCGAATACCTGTTGCAAAATTTGGCGAAGTACCTAAGGCCGAATGGCCGAGGAGTTGAGGCCGAAGGGCCGAATACCTATTGCCGAATTTGGATAAGTACCTAAGGCCGAATGGCCGAGGAATTGAGGCCGAAGTGCCGAACACTTGATTCCAAATTTGGCTAAGTACTTGTGAGGACAAATGGCCGATCAGTTGAGGCCGAATGGCCAAGCAATTGAGGGCGAAAGGCCGAATAACTATTGCCAAATTGGGCTAAGTACCTAAGGCCGATTGGCCGAGGAGTTGAGGCTGAAGGGCCGAATACCTGTTGCCGAATTTGGATAACTACCTAAGGCCGAATGGCCGAGGAATTGAGGCCGAAGTGCCAAACACTTAATACCAAATTTGGCTAAGTACCTGTGAGGATGAATGACTGAGCAGTTGAGGCCGAATGGCGAAGCAATTGAGGCCGAAGTGCCGAATACCTATTTCCAAATTTGGCTAAGTACCTAAGGCCGAATGCCCGAGGAATTGAGGCCGAAGGGCCGAACACTTAATGCCAGATTTCGCTAAGTACCTGTAAGACCGAATGGCCGAGAAGTTGAGGCCGAATGGCCAAGCAATTGAGGTCAAAGGGCCAAACACTTGTTTCCAAATTTGGCTAAGTACCTAAGGCCGAATGGCCGAGGAGTTGAGGCTGAAGGGCCGAATACCTATTGCCGAATTTGGATAAGTACGTAAGGCTGAATGGCTGAGGATTTGAGGCCGAAATGCCGAACACTTGATACCAGATTTGGCTAAGTACTTGTGAGGACAAATGGCCGATCAGTTGAGGCCGAATGGCCAAGGAATTGAGGGTGAAAGGCCGAATAGCTGTTGCCAAATTTTGCTAAGTACCTAAGGCCGAATGGCCGAGGAGTTGAGGCCAAAGAGCCGAATACCTGTTGCCAAATTTGGATAAGTACCTAAGTCCGAATGGCCGAGGAATTGAGGGCGAAGTGTCGAACACGTGATACCAGATTTGGCTAAGTACCTGTGAGGACGAATGACCGAGCACTTGAGGATCAATGCTTAAGCAATTGAGGCTGAAGAGCGTAATACCTGATGCCAAATTTTGCAAACTACCTAAGGTCGAATGACCGAGGAATTGAGGCCGAAAGGCCAAATACTTGTTGTCGAATTTGGCTAAGTACCTAAGGCCGAATGGCCGAGGAGTGGACGCTAAAGGGCTGAATAGCTGTTGCCGAATTTGGCTAAGTACCTAAGGCCAAATGTCTGAGAAGTTGAGGCCGAAAGGCCGAACACTTGATGCCATATTACAGTATGTACCTGTGAGGCCGAATAGCCGAGCAGTTGACGCCGAATGGCTAAGCAATTGAGGACGAAGGGCCGAATACCTGTTGCCAAATTTGGCTAAGTACCTAAGGCCGAAGGCCCGAGGAATTGAGACCAAAGGGCCGAACACTTGATGCCAGATTTCGCTAAGTACCTGTAAGGCCGAATGGTCGAGAAGTTGAGGCCGAATGGCCAAGCAATTGAGGTCAAAGGGCCAAATCCTTGTTGCCAAATTTAGTAAGTACCTAAGGCCGAATGACCGAGGAGTTGAGGCCGAAAGGCCGAATACCTATTGCTGAATTTGGATAAGAACCTAAGGCCGAATGGCCGAGGAATTGAGGCCGAAATGCCGAACACTTGATACCAGATTTGGCTAAGTACTTGTGAGGACAAATGGCCAATCAGTTGAGGCCGAATGGCAAAGCAATTGAGGGTGAAAGGCCGAATAACTGTTGCCAAATTTGGCTAAGTACGTAAGGCCGAATGGCCGAGGAGTTGAGGCCGAAGGGCCGAATACCTGTTGCCGAATTTGGATTAAGTACCTAAGGCCAAATGGCCGAGGAATTGAGGCTGAAAAGTCGAAAACTTGATGGCAGATTTGGCTAAGTACCTGTGAGGCTGAATGACCGAACAGTCGAGGTTGAATGACCAAGAAATTGAGGCCGAAGGGATGAATACCTGTTGCCTCAACTCCTCGTCCATTCGGCCTTAGGTACTTAGCCAAATTTGGCAACAAGTATTTGAACCTTTGGCCTCAATAGCTTGCCCATTCGGCCTTACCGGTACTTAGCCAAATATGGCATCAAGTGTTTAGCCTTTCAGCCTCAATTTCATGGCCATTAGGCCTTGGGTACTTAGCCAAATTTGGAAAATGGTATTCGACCCTCCGACCTCAACTCCTCGGTCATTTGACCTTAGGTACTTAGCCAAATTTGGCAACATGTACTCGGCCCTTCGGCCTCAATTGCTTGGCCATTCGGCATCAACTTCTCGGTCATTCGGCCTCACAAGTACTTAGCCAAATCTGGCATCAAGTGTTCGGCCCTTCGACCCCAATTCCTTGGCCATTCGACCTTAGGTACTTAGCCAAATTTGGCAAGGTATTCGGCCCTTCGGCCTCAACTGCTCGGCCATTCGGTGTGACAGGTACTTAGCGAAATTTGGAACAGGTATTCGGCCTTTCGGCCTCAACTGCTCGCCCTTTCGGCCTTACTGGTACTTAGCCAAATCTGGCATCAAGTGTTCAGCCCTTCGGCCTCAACTCCACGGCCATTCGGCCTTAGGTACTTAGCCAAATTTGGCAACAGGTATTAGGCCCTTCGTCCTCAATTACTTTGCCATTCGGCCTCACAAGTACTTTGCCAAATCTGGCATCAACTGTTCGGCCCTTCGGCCTCAACTCATCTACCATTCGGCCTTAGGTACTTAGCCAAATTTGGGAACAAGGATTCGGCCCTTCGGCCTCATCTCCTCAGACATTCGGCCTTAGGTACTTAGCCAAATTTGGAAATAGGTATTCGGCCCTTCGGCCTCAATTTCTTGGCCATTCGGCCTAAACTGCTTCGTCATTCGGCCTCACAGGTACTTAGCCAAATCTGGCATCAAGTGTTCGGCCCTTCGGGCTCAACTCCTCGGCCATTCGGCCTTGGGTACTTAGCCAAATTTGGCAACAGGTATTCGGCCCTTCGGCCTCAATTACTTGCCTATTCGGCCTCACAGGTACTTAGCCAAATCTGGCATCAAGTGTTCGGCCCTTCGGCCTCAATTCCTTGCCCATTCGGCCTGTACTCCTCGGTCATTTGGCGTCATAGGTACTTAGCCAAATCTGGCATCAAGTGTTCGGCCCTTCGGCCTCAATTCCTCAGCCATTCGGCCTTAGGTACGTAGCCAAATTTGGCAACAGATATTCTGCTCTTCGGCCTCAATTCTTCGGCCATTCGGCCTTAGGTACTTAGCCAAATTTGGCAAGGTATTCGGCCCTTCGGCCTCAACTGCTCGGCCATTCGGTGTGACAGGTACTTAGCGAAATTTGGAACAGGTATTCGGCCTTTCGGCCTCAACTGCTCGCCCTTTCGGCCTTACTGGTACTTAGCCTTATCTGGCATCAAGTGTTCAGCCCTTCGGCCTCAACTCCACGGCCATTCGGCCTTAGGTACTTAGCCAAATTTGGCAACA
>CP144698.1:30269274-30274274 GCA_036885675.1 Vigna mungo | reverse complement strand
TGAAAATCTCAGTTCGGTCCTCAAGTTTTGAACTGTCTCAATTGGGTCATAATTTTTGAAGTGTCGACAATGACGCCATTTTTTAGTTTGAGAGGGAGAAAAGTTGTGAGTCGGGGGGTTTGAGGGTGGAGGAATGAGGGAAATGTGATCAATGATTGGAAGGAAAAAGAAAGACCATAGCCACGTGGGTTTAATGATTTTAAAACATAAAAAAAAATTACAGCTCAGTTCAAAGTTAACGCCGTCTCAATACACTTAACGGTTGGGGTAAAATGTTGTAAAATGTATGCATTTCATAAGGACTTGAGGAAAAACTTGAGGACCAAACTGAGATTTTCACACAAACATAAGGACCAAGGGAGGGATTAAGCCTAAAATAAAAAATACATCTCAGCATAAATTAACGTCGTTTGAGACCAGTTAACGGTTGGGGTAAAATGTGTGCATTTTTACAAAAATTATGACCCAATTGAGATAGTTCAAAACTTGAGGACCAAACTGAGATTTGCACACTAATATGAGGACCAATGGAGGGATTAAGCCTAAATAAAATGAACAAAATCTGATACAAGCTTGTCAGAACATGAAAAAAATCATTCCATGTCTTCAAATCCCCCAAACAAAAAGCAAATTCGCAAACCCTTATTTTTGTCATTATAGGGTTTTTGAAAAAAAAAAAGAAAGAGAAGTGAGAAAACAAAAATGTAGAGAAAAAAGAAGAAAAAAGGAAGGGTGTTTTACCTGCTCCTTGAAGAATTTCAGTGAAGTGAGGGTGAGAGCACCGTCAAATGAGAGCAAGTACCGTGAGAGTGATTTGTGAGAGCAGAGGTTACTTTTTTGGTATACACAGTGAGTGAATAAAGTATTTTATTTTTTAGGGTTTCATAAATAAAATAATAAATTAAAAAATTAGAATTAGGTAGGTGGGTTGGTGGGCCAACCCGGCTCACCACGGGTTCAACCCGCATGAGCCGGGTCTAAATGAGCCGGGTTGAAATCTGACCCGCATATAAGTGGGTTGTATTTTTCAAACCCAACCCGGCCCGAACCCGTGATGGGCCGGGTTGGCCCGCGGGTTGTGACCCATTTTGACGGCTCTACTTTCACTCTCACTTCACTAAAATTATTCAAGGAGCAAGTAAAACATCATTCCTTTTTTCTTCTATTTTCTCCACATTTTTGTTTTCTCACTTCTCTTTCTTTCTTTTTTTCAAAAACCCTATAATGACAAAAATAGGGGTTTGCGAATTTGTTTTTTGTTGCAGGAGATTTGAAGACATAGAATGATTTTTTTTCCTGTTCTGACATGCTTGTATAAGAGTTTGTTCTTTTTATTTAAACAATTTGAGTATACATTATTTGAACAAGCTGCTTTTGATATCTTTGAATTGGGGAAATTATGTTAGAAATTAAACTATTAATTTTTTGTTGATATTGTTAAGTACTAGTTATTTTTTTATATCTTTGAATTTGGATTATATTGTACTTTTTATTATTATTTTGAATTGTCTTTAACATAATTTTTTGGGAGCGAAATTTGTTTAAATTTAAATTACAGAAAGTTTGTATTATTTTTTTTATTTAAAAAAAATGTAATTAAATGAGCTACTGAGCCAACCCGTTTACCCACCAACCGTGGTGGGTCGGACTGGGTTCAAGTTTTTCTGGCTCGCTAATAAATGAGCCGGGTTGGGTTGGCTCACTAAGTGACCAACCCGTGGTGGGCCGGGCCGGATCGGACCGGGTTATCCATTCTGACACCTCTAATGATTATTATTATTATTAAGATTATTATTATTATTCTAATTATTCTTATTATTATTATTATGACTATTATTATTATGATTATTATTATTATGATTATTATTATGATTTTGATTATTATTATTATTATTATTATTATTATGATTTTCATTATTTATATTATTACTATTATTATTATTATTATTATTATTATTATTATTATTATGATTATTATTATGATGATGATTATTTTGATTATTATAATGATTATTATTATTATTGTAATAATTATTATTATTATAATTATCATCATCATCATTATTATTATTATTATGGTTTTGACTATCATTATTATTATTTTTATTACTATTATCATTATTGTTGTTACTATTATTATTGTTGTTATTATTATTGTTATTATGATTATGATTATGAATATTATTATGATTATTATTATTATTATTATTATTATTATTATTATTATTATTATTATTATGGTTTTGACTAATATGAATATGATGATTATTATTATTAATATTATTGGTAGTATTAGTATGATTATTATTATTATTGTTATTTTTATTATGATTATTATGATTATTATTATTATTATTATTATTATTATTATTATTATTATGATGATTATTATTATTATTATTATTCTTATTCTTATTATTATTTTTTTATTGTTGTTGTTGTTCTTATTATTATTCTTATTATTATTATTATTCTTGTTGTTATTAGTATTGTTACTGTTATTATTATTCTTTTTATTATTATGGTTATTATTATTATTGTTGTTATTATTATTATTATTAATATTCAGATTATTATTATTATTATCACTATTATTATTGATTATTATTTTTATTTTTATTATTGTTAGTATTATTATTGTTATTATCATTATTGTTGTTATTATTTTTATTATTATTATTATGATTATTATTATTATTATTGTTATGATTATTAGTATGATTTTCATTATTATGATTATTATTATGACTATTATTTTATTATTATTATTATGATGATGATGATTATGATTCTTATTACGATTATTATATTATAATAATAATTATTATTATTATTTTTATGATTATGATTTCTATTATTATTATTATTGTTATTACTATTATTATTATTGTTGTTATCATTTTTATTATTTTTATGATTATGATTATGATTATGATTATGAGTATTATTATCATTATTATGATCATCATTATTATTATATTTATTATTATTATTATTGTTATTATTATGATTATGATGATTATTATTATTAATATGATTATTATTTTTATTCTTATTATTATTATTATAATTTTTATTATTATTATTTATTATTATTATTGTTATTATTATTATGATTATTATTATTATTATAATTATTATGATTATTATGATTATGATTATAATTATTATTATGATTATGATTATTATTATGATTATTATTGTTATTATTATTATCAATATGATTATTATTATTATTCTTATTGTTATTATTATGATTATGATGATTATGATTATTAATATGATTATTATTTATATTCTTATTCTTATTATTATTATGATTATTATTATTATTATTATTATTATTATTATTATTATGATTATTATGATTATGATTATAATTATTATTATTATGATTATTTTTATTATTATTATTATTATTATTATGATTATAATTATTATTATTGTTATTATTATTATGATTATTGTAACATCCCAAAAATTATATACTAAATATAATATATAAGGACATAACATTATAATATGGTAAAGCATTTTAAGGATGTACCTAAAGTTATAAGATTTACAGTCATCCAAAGAGGCTATAAAAATTTAAGACTTTAAGTACATCAGGGGTATCCCGAAATAATAGAAATTACCTAAGAGTAATCTTATAAACTAGGAGCTAGGTCTTCTTCATTCTCCAATGCTTGCTCCAGGGGCGCATCATCAACTTCTGCTCACATCCAAAGGATTGGATGATCATCGCAAGGAAGAAGGCAACCACATACAACACACACAAGAGTAAGGGTAAGTTAGGTCTCAAATAAACATACAATTTAATCCAATTCAATTTAATGTTTCCGAGAACCTCCACACCCACATAAACATGCAATCCTCATAAACATGGACATTAATTTCAAAAAACACATCAAAATAATCATCCTATCATATTAAGAGTTCTAGACTCGTCCGGACTAAGAATGTATATAGAGCTGGGGCGGGTTGTGCACTTGTGGTGGCCTCTACTGCTTTGCAAAGCCATTGCCGAGGGGTTTCACCCGACCACACACAAGGCTGGTCTGTTACCGCGGAATAGACCTCCAGTGATAGCACCTACCCTAGGACCTCCCACTACTCTCACCACACGCGTCAATCCTCTCTAAGTGAGAATGAAAGACTGTTAGAGTGTTAGGGATAACCCCCCATAGTGGAAGCCTCTTACATACATTCAATACACTAACTGATCTCACCGAGAGATCTTAATTTCATATTCCATCCGACCACTTTAAATCACATGATATTCCTCTTGAATCAATAATGTACCTCATAAACCACTTTGATTCATCAAACATAAAATTTCATAGTCATTCAAGTGCATTCTTACTATATTGTCTCGTACCAAACTCATACACCATCATACTACATCAATCATGTCATAAAAACAACTCATACATTACATATTTTCACAAAAATATCACTTATTAACACAAATATCTTTATAGTATTTAATTATCAATACTTAAGTAATTCAAATGGCTTGGAGTCCCCCACCAATAGCTTCGGAAGGGTCAAAAACCTCCAGAACGACCTAAAGAACGTCCAAAACGAACATCCGGAACCCCCCAAACTATAAAAATAAAAACAACAGCAGAAAAGGGCGCCCAACGCCCTTTAGGGGTGCCCAGGCATGAAAATTAAGCTGAAACAGCGAGTTAAAGGGCGCCCAGCGCCCCTCAGGGGCGCCCAGGCGTGGATTATGCAGATTTTGCAAAACTCACACCCCTAAGTTTCGTTTCAGGCCTTTTGGTGAATTTCTAGCACTCAAAACTCAATCTATATGATGAATCTAACTTGTCTAATCAACTGTAACACTTTCTAAACCAATTCTCTAGTGATTACGCATAGATTTAGGCTCTAAATCTCCATTTTCATCAACCAAGATACCCAATTATAAATCTATTACTTAGAAACTGTTTTTACCACTTTTGTCACTCCTAATAAGTCATAATTGACTTGCC
>CP144698.1:30241781-30254281 GCA_036885675.1 Vigna mungo | reverse complement strand
CATTAAGCATTTGAGCATTTAAGCATTTTAAGCATTTAGGAATTTAAACATTTAAGCTTTTAAGAATATTAGGGTATAAGCATATTAATTATTGTTAACGATTAAGCTTGAAGCATTAGGCATGAAGCATTCAGCATGAAGCATTAAGCATTAAGAATTAAGCATTAAGCATTAAGCATTAAGCATTAAGCATTAAGTATTAAGCATGAAGCATGAAGCATGAAGCATGAAGCATTAAGCATTAAGCATTAAGCATTAAGCATTATGCATTAAGCATTAAGCATTAAGCATTAAGCATTAAGCATTAAGCATTAAGCATTAAGCATTAAGCATTAAGCATTAAACATTAAGCATTAAGCATTAAGCATTAAGCATTAAGCATTAAGCATTAAGCATTAAGCATTAAGCATTAAGCATTAAGCATTAAGCATTAAGCATTAAGCATTAAGCATTAGCATAGCATTAAGCATGAAGCATTAAGCATTAAGCATTAAGCATTAAGCATTAAGCATTAAACATTAAGCCTTAATCATTAAGCATTAAACATTTAGGAATTTAAGAATTTAATCATTTAAGCATAAGCATTCAAACATGTAAGCATATAAGGGTATATGCATATTAATAATTATTAAGGATTAAGCATGAAGCATTATGCATGAAGCATTAAGCATTAGGCATTAAGCATTAAGCATTAAGCATTAAGCATTAAGTATTAAGTATTAAGCATTAAGCTTTTAAGCTTTTAACTATTTAAGCATTTAAGAATTTAATTATTTAAGCATTTAAGCATTTACACATTTATTAAGCATATAAGCATATTAAGCATTATTAAAGATTAAGCTTAAAGTGTTAAATATTAAGCATTAAAATTTAAGTATTAACCATTTAAGCATTAAACCATTTAAGGATTTTAGCCTCGAAGCATTTAAGCATTTAAGAATTTAAGCATTTAAGCATTTAAGCATGAAGAATTAAACATTAAGCATTAAGCATTTAAGCATTTAATATAGGCATTTAAGCATTTAAGCATTTAAGCATATAAGCATATAAGTTTATAAGCATATTAAGCATTAAGCATTCAAGCATTCAAGCATTTAAGCATTTTAAGCATTTAGGCATTTAAGCATTTAAGCATTTAAGAATTGAAGCATTTAAGAAGTTAAGCTTTTAAGCACATAAGCTTAAAAGCATATTAAGCATTAAGCATTTAAGCATTTAAGCATATAAAGCATTTATGAATTTAAGCATTTAAGCATTTAAGCATTTAAACATCTAAGCATATAAGCATATAAGCATATTAAGCATTATTAAGGATTAGGGATGAAGCATTAAGAATTAAGCATTAAGCATTAAGCATTTAAGCATTATGTATTTAAGCATTTAAGCATTTAGGCATTTAAGCATTTAATAATTGAAGCATATAAGCATATATAAGCTTATAAGCATATTAAGCATTAAGCATTAAGCAGTAAGCATTAAGCATTTAAGCATGTAACCATTTTATGCATTTAGGAATTTAAGCTTTTAAACATTTAAGCATATAAGGGTAGAAGAAAATTAATCATTATTAAGCATTAAGCATGAAAAATTAAGCATTAAGCATTAAGCATTTTAGAATTTCTTTATTTAAGCATTTAAGCATATTAGCATATTAAGCATTATTAAGGATTAATCATTAAGCATTAACTATTAAGTATTAAGTATTTAAGCATTTAAGCATTTAAGCATTTAAGCATTTAAGCATTTCAGCATTTAAGCATATAAGCATTTAATCATTTAAGCATATAAGCATATAAGCTTATAAGCATATTAAGCATTAAGCATTAAGCATTCAAGCATTTAAGCATTTTTAGCATTTAGGAATTTATGCATTTAAGCATTTAATAATTTAAACATTTAAGCATATTAGGGTATAAGCATAATAAGCATTATTAAGGATTAAGCATGAAGCATTAGACATGAAGCATTAAGCATGAAGCATTAGGCACGAAGCATTAAGCATTATGCATGAAGCTTTAACGCGTTAAGCATTAAGCATGTAAGCATTTTAAGCATTTAGGAATTAAAGCATTTAAGCATGTAAGCATTTAGGCATTAAGAATTTAAGCATTTAAACCTTTATGCATATAAGGTTATAAGCATATTAAGCATTGTTAAGGATTAAGGATGAAGCAGTAAGCATGAAGCATTACGCATTAAGCATTAACCATTAAGTATTAAGCATTAAGCTTTAAGCATTAAGCATTAAGCATTAAGTATTAAGCATTAAGTATTAAGCGTTAAGCATTAAGCATTAAGAATTAAGCATTAGGCATTTAAGCATTTAACCATTTAAGCATTTAAGAATATAATTATTTAAACATTTAAGTAATTTAACATTTAAACATATAAGAATATAAGCATGTTAAGCATTATTAAGGATTAATCATTAAGCATTAAGCATTCAATATTAAGCATTTAAGCATTTAAGCCTTTAAGCATTTAAGCATTTAAGCTTTAAAGCATTTAAGCATTTAAGCATTTAAGCATTTAAACATTTAAGCATTTAAACATTTAAGCATTTAAACATTTAAGCATATAAGCTTATAAGCATATTTAGCATTATTAAGGTTTAAGCATGAAGCATTAAGTATTAAGCATTATGGATTTAAGAATTTAAACATTTAATCATATAAGCATATAAGCATATTAAGCATTAAGAATCATGAAACAAACATTAAGCATTAAAGGATTTAAGCATTTAGACATTTAAGCATTTAAGCATTTAAGCACATAAGCATTTTAAGCATTTAGAAATTTAAGCATTTAAGCAATTAAGCATTTAAGCATTTAAACATTTAAGCATATAAGCATATAAGCATATTAAGCATTATTAAGGATTAAGCCTGAAGCATTAAGCATGAAGCATTAAGCATGAAGCATTAAACATTAAGAATTAAGCATTAAGCATTAAGCATTACGCATTTAAGCATTAAGCATTTAAGCATTTAGGCATTTTACCATTTAAGCATTTAAGAATTTAAGCATATAAGCTTATAAGCATATTCAGAATTAAGCATTAAGAATTAAGCATTAAGCACTAAGCATTATGCATTATGCATTAAATATTTAAGCATTTAAGCATTTTTAAGCATTTAGGAATTTAAGCATTTAAACATTTAAGCATATAAGGGTATAAGCATATTAATCATTATTAAGCATTAAGCATGAAGCATTAAGCATTAAGCATTAAGCATTAAGGATTAAGTATTAAGCATTATGCATTATGCATTGAGCATTAATAACTAAGAATTACGCATTAAACATTTAACAATTTAAGCATTTAAGAATTTAAGCATTTAAGCATATCGGCATTTAAATATTTAAGCATATAAGCATATATGCATATTAAGCATTATTAAGGATTAAGCATTAAGTATTAAGCATTTAAGAATTTAAGCATTAAGCATTTAAGCATTTAAGCATCTAAGCATATAAGAATATTAAGCATTATTAAGGATTAAGCATTAAGCATTAAGCATTATGAATTAAGCAATAAGCAATAAGCATTAAGCCTTTAACCATTTAAGAATTTAAGCCTTTAAGCATTTAACCATTTAAGGATTTAAGCATTTAAGCATATAAGCTTATAAGCATATTAAGGATTAAGTATTTAAACATTTAACCAATTAAGCCTATCAAAATTTAAGCACTTAAGCATATAGACATTTAAGCATATAAGCATATTAAGCATATAATCATTAGAGCCTTCAAAATGGGTCACAACCCGCGGGCCAACCCGGCCCGTCACGGGTTCGGGCCGGGTTGGGTTTGAAAAATACAACTCACCTATATGCGGGTCAGATTTCAACCCGGCTAATTTAGACCCGGCTCATGCTGGTTGAACCCGTGGTGAGCCGGGTTGGCCCACCAACCCACCTACCTAATTTTATTTTTTTAATTTATTATTTTATTTATGAAACCCTAAAAAATAAAATACTCTCTTCACTCACTGTGTATACCAAAAAATCTCTGCTCTCACAAATCACTCTCACGGTACTTGTTCTAATTGTGCTCTCACTCTCACTTCACTGAAAATCTTCAAGGAGCAGGTAAAACACCTTTTTTTTCTTCTCTTTTCTCCACATTTCTGTTTTCACACTTCTCTTTCTTTTTTTTAAAAAACCCTATAATGACAAAAATAGGGGTTTGCAGATTTGATTTTTGTTGTGGGGGATTTGAAGACATGGAATGATTTTTTTCCTGTTCTAACATGCTTATATTAGAGTTTGTTCATTTTATTTAAACAATTTGATTATAAATTATTTGAACAAGCTGCTTTTGATATCTTTGAATTTGGGAAATTATGTTACAGATTAAACTATTAATTTTTTGTTGATGTTGTTGAGTACTAGTTCTTTTTTGATATCTTTGAATTTGGATTATATTGTACTTTTTATTATTATTTTGAATTGTCTTTAACATAATTTTTTGGGAGTGAAATTTGTTTAAATTTAAATTACAGAAAGTTTGTATTTTTTATTTTAAAAAAATGTAATTAAATGGGCTAGAGAGCCAACCCGTTTACCCACCAACCCGTGGTGGGTCGGGCCGGGTTCAAGTTTTTCTGGCTCGCTAATAAATGATTCGGGTTGAGTTGGCTCACTAAGTGACCAACCCGTGGTGGGCCGAGCCGGGTCGGGCCGGGTTACCCGTTTTGACAGCTCTAATCATCATCATCATCATAATAATAATCATAATAATAATAATCATAATAATAATAATAATAATAATAATAATAATGATCATGATGATGATGATGATCATAATCATAATCATATATTGTAATCATAATCATAATTATAATAATAATAGTCATAAAAATAATAATAATAATAATAATAACAACAAAAATAATAATAATCATAATCATAATTCAAAATAATAAAATAATAATAATAATAATAATAATAATAATCATACTAATAATAATAATAATAATAATAATAATAATAATAAGAATAATAATAATAATAATCATGATCATAATGATAATAATCATAATAATAATCATACTCATAATAATAATAATAGTAATCATCATCATAATATAAATAATAATAATAATCGTTAGCATTATAATAATAGTAATAATAATAATAATAACAATAATAATAATAAAAATAATAATAATAATAATAATAATATTAATAATAATAAAAATAATAATAAAATCATAATCATAAAAATCATAATAATTATCATAGTAATAACAATAACTAGAGCCGTCAAAATGGGTCACAACCCGCGGGCCAACCCGGCCCGTCACGGGTTCGGGCCGGGTTGGGTTGGAAAAATACAACCCACTTATATGCGGGTCAGATTTCAACCCGGCTCATTTAGACCCGGCTCATGCGGGTTGAACCCGTGGTGAGCCGGGTTGGCCCACCAACCCACCTACCTAATTTTGTTTTTTTAATTTATTATTTTATTTATGAAACCCTAAAAAGTAAAATACTCTCTTCACTCACAGTGTATACCAAAAAAGTAACCTATGCTCTCAGAAAGTGTTTGCTCTCATTTGACGGTGCTCTCACCCCCACTTCACTAAAATTCTTCAAGGAGCAGGTAAAACACCTTCCTTTTTTCTTCTCTTTTCTTCACATTTTTGTTTTCTCACTTCTCTTTCTTTTTTTTTCGAAAACCCTACAATGACAAAAATAGGGGTTTGCGAATTTGTTTTTTGTTTTGGGGATTTGAAGACATGGAATGATTTTTTCATGTTCTGACATGCTTCTATCAGATTTTGTTAATTTTATTTAAACAATTTGAGTATACATTATTTGAACAAGCTCTTTTTGATATCTTTGAATTTGGGAAATTATGTTACAGATTAAACTATTAATTTTTTGTTGATGTTGTTGAGAACTGATTCTCTTTTTTTTTTACTAATATTTTTTTTATTGATTGTCGGAATTGTTCTAATATTAGGAAAATCTTTATTAGTGAATTTGGAGACAACAAGAATAAGGATCAAGGGTTACAACAATTGATGTGATAAACTACATTCAGGTTGGTTTGACATTTCCTACTTTTGCATATAATATAGTATTATTGTGCTTTGTGCATGCTTGTGCGGTTGAGATTGAAGATTGTTCTGTAGCAAACAAACAAAGATAATGACTTATGAAAGGTTGTCATGTCATGGTCCACAAATATTTCCAATTGTTCCAATATTTAAAAAGTTGTGAAAGGCTCTCATGGTGCATAAGCGGATCATATTCAAATTGGTCCAATATTTAAAATGAGTGAATTTTCTAATCCAATTTTTAATGTTTTTTAAATGAGAAAGAAAGAAAAAACATAGAAAAGAGTGTGAAAAGCAAAAAGTAAAGACATGAATAAGTAATTATTTTGCTTAAATTATAAAATATTTGTAATATATATATATATATATATATATATATACATACGTCCACCTGTAGCAGGGATCCCTACTGTTCGCCCAATTATTCCTCCTGTTGTCAAACCTATGGTAGCCCCTAGTGTTACCCCAGCTGAGAAGCCTCAAAACACAGTTTACATTGGCAAGATTGCATCAACTGTGGAAAATGAGTTCATGCTCTCTCTCCTTCAAGTAATTTTTTTAAGTTTGTTCTTTACTTGGGTGGGAGCAGGGTTTGGGTATTTAGGACAAGAGTTTCTGTCATGCAACATTTTTAGGGCTTTTTCAGAAGCTACTTTTGGCTTTGAGAAAACACTAAATCAACTTAGTTTTTGTGGTTTTCTTTTTTATTTGTCCTTTTATTAAAACTGTCTAGTTAGTATAAACTTTTTAGCATGTCTTTTAATTTAAAAAAAAAAAACTTTTCTCTATTATTCTCTTCCCATCATTTTTTTCATATGTACTAGACAATAGGTGTCTTAGAACCTCATGTATAATTTATAAACATACTGATTCCTTTATTTCCTTTAAGTTATGTGGAACTATCAAGACCTGGAAACGTCCTCAAGATTTATCCACTGGAACTCCTACCAGTTTTGGGTTTTATGAGTTATATATATATATATATATATATATATATATATATATATATATATATATATATATATATATATATATATATATATATATATATATATATATATATATAAAGTACAATGGATTTTCTAGCTGAAATTCTATTTTTTAAAAATGTACAAGTTTGCACAAACCTGTTTCTGTTCAATGGAGCTGAAATTCTATTTTTAGCCTAATTTCTCTTCTCCAAATAATATAGTCTTCAGTACCCTTTTTAAACCTTTTTCTAATCCATCTTGGGGTTTCACCTTTAGGATCATGTTCAACATTTACTATATTGCTCAAAACTTATTTAGAAAAGCAAAGTCAAATACACAATCATATTGTTCATTATAATTAGAGAAGGAATTCATTCCTAAATAAAAATATTTTTATTTATTTAATCATATTTTTATTTGAGAACCTGATGTAATCCAACGTGTTATTAAATTTTGGTTTTATAATACTTGCATGCATTGTCAATGAGAAAATAAATAATAATTAGTTTAAACTACGTGTTTTTTATTTTCTTAAACTAAATTATTAGTTTAAAATTTCTAGGTTACAAACATTTTTATTAATTTTTAAATTTAGAACCACACTAAATCATGTTAATGGCTTAACCCTGTTACTACCACATCTTTTGTTTCTTTTCCTATTTATATTATTTCATGTCACTATACATATTCAGTCAAGATTATCTTGGTAATATTTTGTTTGTATTTTTTATTAGGTAATTAAGTGTTAAGACAAAATGAATTCTGAAACCGTAGATGATAATTTGAATGATTCTTTGCCACCAACCATGGAAGATATTGAGAATGAGGATAAGGATTTGGATAGAGAAAGTAAGAGACCTAGGATTAGTACTTCAAAAGTTTGGGATCATTTTACGAAAATTGGTATTAAAGATGGTAAAGAAAAGGCAAAGTGCAATGGATGTGGTGCAGAGTATGTTGCTGGTGGATCAAAAATAGGGACATCATCAATGTTGCGTCATTTGTCAAAGTGTTTGGTCCTAAAGAAATTAAAAGACAATGATGTGGGAAAAATGATAATTGATCATACTGGGAAATTAAGATCTAGGCAAGTTGACCAAAAAATTATAGATGACCTTATTTCAATGGCTATTATTCAACATGGGCTTCCATATAATTTTGTTGAATATAAGTGGATTAAAGAATTACTTGTATATCTAAATCCAGATGTAAAAGTTCCAAGTAGGAATACAGTTGTTTCTAATATTTCAAAGAAATTTCATGAACACAAAGAGAGGGTCAAACTTGCAATGCGTAAATCTCATAGTAGAATTTGTTTAACATCTGATTGTTGGACTTCTATAAATCAAGAAGGGTTTATCTGTTTGACTGCTCATTTTGTTGATGTTGATTGGAAGTTGAATAGTAAGATTATTGCCTTTTGTAAAATGGAACCTCCACATACTGGTCATGATTTGGCACAAAAAATTTTTGCTTTGTTGCTTGACTGGGAAATAGATAGGAAGATTTTTTCTATCACATTAGACAATGCTAGTGCCAATGAGTTGTTGCATAAAATTTTGAGTGAGCAATTGAAATTGCAAAATAGTTTGCTTTGTAATGGTGATTACTTTCATGTAAGGTGTAGTGCACATATCTTGAATATTATTGTGCAAGAGGGATTAAAGGTGGCTTCCAATGCTTTGCAAAAAATCAGAGAGAGTATAAAATATGTGAGAGGATCAGAGGCAAGAAAAATTGCATTTAAAGAATGTGTTATGCAAGTAAGGGGTATTGATTCCAAAGTAGGTTTGAGAATGGATGTTCCTACTAGATGGAATTCTTCCTATCTTATGCTTCAGAGTGCAATTAGATATCGACGTGCCTTTGGAAGTTTGGCTATCCGTGATAGAAACTATGTTCATTCTCTCTCAAATGATGAGTGGAAAAGGGCTGAAAAAATGTGTGAGTTCTTGAAGCCATTTTATGTCATGACTAATTTGATTTCAGGTTCTTCTTATCCAACTTCTAATCGTTACTTCATGCAAGTTTGGAAAATTGAATGTTTGTTGCTGGACAATGTTAAAAGTGATGATCCGACGATTAAAGATATGTCAATGAGTATGATGAACAAGTTTAGTAAGTATTGGGATCAATATTGTGACATTCTTGCTATTGCGGCTATTCTTGATCCACGGATGAAGTTTGAAGCAATTCGATTTTGTTATAGAAAGATTAATCCTTCTACTTGTGAAGAAAAGATTAATTTTTTAAAGGATAACATGTATAAGTTGTTTGAAGAATATGTCAAATCAAATTCAATTGATTCAAACACTTCAAGTTCTCAAGTTTCCCTTCCAACAAAACCATCTTTTACTAATGATGAGTCGGTGATGGATGCATTTGATGTAAGTTTTTAATTCTCAACTTATTTTACTTTATTTCTTACTTATGATGAATGACATATTAAATATGTTTCATGATGGTTTAGGAATATGTGGATTATTTGAGCCAACATGTTAATGACACTGGAAGGTCTGAATTGGACCTTTATTTAGATGAAGGGAATCTTGATCCAAATTTTTTTGAAAAGTTGGATGTATTGGGTTATTGGAGGGATCGTCGAGATCGATATCCAAACTTATCTAAGATGGCTTGTGACATTCTTAGCATTCCAATCACAACAGTTGCTAGTGAGTCTGCCTTTAGTCTTGGTTCTCGTGTGCTAACCAAATATCGTTCCTCCATTCTTCCAGAGAATGTTGAGGCACTCATTTTAACTCAAAATTGGTTACATGGTTTTTGAATTAACAGGTAACATTATTATTAGTACTGCGGAATTTATTTAATTATTTACTACTTTGTGTTTCAATATCATTAGTTAACACTTTTTTTTTCTTGAATTGTAGATGGAGATAAAGAAGATGATTCAAGAGAGCAGAATATTGTGGATTTATCTATTCAAGATTCTAATATCGTAAATGGATAAGGAACAAAAAATGATGAATATAAGAAACTTATTTGTATGTTTTTTGTGTTTGTTTTTGGATGACATTTGGATTATAGTGTACTTTTTATTATTATTTTGAGTTGTCTTTAACATAATTTTTTGGGAGTGAAATTTGTTTAAATTTAAATTACAGAAAGTTTCTATATTTTTTATTTAAAAAAAAATTAAATGGGCTAGTGAGCCAACCCGTTTACCCCACCAACCCGTGGTGGGTCGGGCCGGGTTCAAGTTTTTCTGGCTCGCTAATAAATGAGCCGGGTTGGGTTGGTCACTAAGTAACCAACCCGTGGTGGGCCGGGCCGGGTCGAGCCGGGTTACCCGTTTTGACAGCTCTAACAATAATAATAATAATAATAACAATAATAATAATAATAATAATTACAATAATTATTACTATAATAAATAAAAATAATCATAATCATAATCATAATAATAATCCATTCATAATAATAATAATAATAATAATAATAATATTATAATAATAATAATCATTATCATCATAATAATAATAGCAATAATAATAACCAACAACAACAACAATAATAATAATAATAATAATAAAAAATAATAATAATCACAATAATAATAAAAATAATAAGACAAATAATAATAATCGTCATCATAATCAGTAAAATCAATAATAATAATAATAATAATAATATTATTATTATAATAATATAATAATAATATCATACATAATAATAACATAATAATACATAAGAACAATAAATAATAAAAAACAATAATAAATGCTATAATAATAATAAGAACAAGACTAATAATTAATTATATTAATTAACAATAATCATAAATCATCAGCATCCATAATATAATAATAATAATAAGAATTAAAATAAATAATAATAATACATCATATTACTACTAATAAATAATAATAATAATAAGTAATAATAATAACAATAATAGTCATAATAATAATAATAATATAATAATCATCATCATAAGGATAAATCATATATAATAATAATAATTATAATCATAATATAATAATAATAATAACAAAATAATATAATAATCATAATTATAATTATAATCATAATCATAATATCATGATCATATAATGATAATATCATCGTCATCATAATAACATAATAGTATAAATAATAATAATACTAATAATAATAACAATAATAATAAAAATAACAGTAATAATCATAATCATAATAGTCATATTAATAATCATAAAATAATAATAATAATAATAATAATAATAAAAATCCTCATAATAATAATTTCCTAATAATGTTAATAATAATAATCACAATAATTATAATCAAAATAACAATAAATAATAATTAATAATAAATAATAATAATAATCATGATAATAATTATAACATAATCATAATAATAATCATAATCATAATAGTAATATTAAAAATAATAATAATAAATCATAATCATAATATCATATAATCATAATAATAATAATACTAATAATAACAATAATAATATAATAATAATAACAGTCACAATAATAACAATAATAATAATAATAACAGTCATAATATAACAATAAGGAAGGGCTTTTGTTACTTGCACTCCTTCAATAAGAGGTAATGAAGCTAGAGTTTTGGCTGTTTTGTAGCTTAATATATGTATTATATGTATATATTATGAAATATGTGTTGTGTCACTGATTTTGCTAGAAATTAGTTGATGCATGTTGAGATTTAGGGTCTCTTGAATGATGAACTGTGTGCTGATGATTTCCTGACTGTGAACTGTTATTGAGTATGATGTTTTGCTGGAATTGGATTTGTTGATGGGGTGAAACGTTTTATATTAATTAGTAGGCAATTCTTTGAATGAATTTGGTGCTTTTGAGTGAGTTTAGGAGGTGAGAGGGTGATTTGGAGCTATTGTTGTCTAAGGTGCAAGAGTGTTGTTGGGATAGTTTAGATAGATCATTTTGAGACTTGTTAGAAGAGCTAAAATGGTTGGAACTCATTCTAAATGGTAAATTCAGTTTTTGGTCTCTATGTTGGTGAAATTGGAGTTTTTTAAAGGGAAGGGAAGTAGTGAATTTGAGAGGTAGAGGTCTAGGACTCTTTGGACTATTGAGGCAGCTTAGACAAGTCAACTATAACCTGTTAGAACTATAAAATTGGTTAATATGAGGTTCTAAATAGAAGTGAAGTTGAGCCCTTAGGTTGAGGAAAACTAGTGTTTGAGTGAGTTTAGAGGAAGTGAGAGGGTGTTTTTGAGTAATTGAGGTCTAGGGTGTAAGTGGACAGTGGGGATGATAACGGTTGAAAAATCGTTATTTTCATGCATAAATTTGATATCAAAACACACCCTTTTGGCTTAGAATGAGCTTAGAATAAGTAAACTCTTAAGTTAAGTCATTTGAGAGTCAAAAGTTGTTTTTAGAGATATTATGCTTGTTTTGCATTGTTTTGTAGGGTTTTGATGAGATTGGAGATGAATGGAAAGAAAGGTTGAAGATCAAA
>CP144698.1:30221852-30236852 GCA_036885675.1 Vigna mungo | reverse complement strand
CAGGTATTCGGCCTTTCGGCCTCAACTCCTCGGCCATTTGACCTTAAGTACTTCGCCAAATTTGCCAAAAGGTATTCGACCCTTCGTCCTCAATCGCTTTGCCATTCGGCTTCAACTACTCGCCCTTTTGACCTTAGTGGTAAATAGCCAAATCTGGCATCAGGTTTTCGGCTCTTCAGCCTCAACTGCTAGGCATTTCGGCCTCATAGGTACTTAGCCAAATCTGGCATCAAGTGTTCGGCCCTTCGGCCTCAATTCCTCGGCCATTCGGCCTTAGGTACTTAGCCAAATTTGGCAACAGATACTCGGTTCTTCGGCCTCAACTTCTCGGCCATTCGGCCTTAGGTACTTAGCCAAATTTTGCAACAGGTATTCGGCCCTTCGGCCTCAATTACTTGGCCATTCGTCCTCACAGGTACTTTGCCAAATCCGACATCAAGTGTTCGGCCCTTCGGCGTCAACTCCTCGGCCATTCGGACTTAGGTACTAATCAAAATTTGGCAACAGGTATTCGGCCCTTCGGCCTCAATTGCTTGGCCATTCGGCCTCTACAGCTCGGCCATTCGGCCTCACAGGATCTTAGCCAAATCTAGCATCAAGTGTTCGGCCCTTCGGCCTCAATTCCTCGGCCATTCGGCCTTAGGAACTTACCCAAATTTGGCAACAAGTATTCGGCCCTTCGGCCTCAATTACTTGCCCATTCGGCCTCACATGTACTTAGGAAAATCTGCCATCAACTATTCGGCCCTTCGGTCTCAACTCCTCGGGCATTCAGCCTTAGGTACTTATCCAAGTTTGGCAACAGGTATACTGCCCTTCGGCCTCAATTCCTTGGCCATTCGGCCTCTACTCCTCGGTCATTCGGCGTAATAGGTACTTAGCCAAATCTGGCATCAAGTGTTCGGCACTTCGGCCTCAATTCCTCGGCCTCAATTCCTCGGCCATTCGACCTTAGATACTTAGCCAAATTTGGCAACAGGTATTCGGCTCTTCGGCCTCAACTCCTCGGCCATTCGGCCTTAGGTACTTAGCCAAATTTTGCAACAGGTATTCGGCCCTTCGGCCTCAATGGCTTGGTCATTCGGCCTCAACTGCTCGGCCATTCGGCCTGACAGGTACTTAGCCATCTCTGACATCAAGTGTTCGGCCCTTCGGTGTCAATTCCTCGGTCATTTGGCCTTAGGTACTTAGCCAAATTTTGCAATTGGTGTTCGACCCTTCGGCCTCAATTACTTTGCCATTCGGCATCAACTACTCGACTATTCGATCTCACAGGTACGTAGCTAAATCTGGAATCAAGTGTTTAGTCCTTCGGCCTCAACTCCACGTCCATTCGGCCATAGGTACTTGGCCAATTTTGGCAATAGGTATTCGGCCCTTCGACCTCAATTGCTTGGCAATTCGGCCTCAACTGCTCGACCATTCAGCCCTACAGGTACTTAGCCAAATCTGGCATCAAGTGTTCGGCCCTTCGGCCTCAATTCCTCGACCATTCGGCCTTAGGTAGTTAGCTAAATTTGGCAACAGGTATTCGGCCCTTTGGCCTCAATTTCTTGGCCATTCAGAATCAACTGTTCGGCCCTTCGGCCTCACAGGCACTTAGCCAAATTTGCCATCATGTTTTCGGCCCTTCGACCCCATTTCCTTGGCCATTCGGCCTTAGGTACTTAGCCAAATTTGGCAACAGGTATTCGGCCCTTCGGCCTCAATTGCTTGGCCATTCGGCCTCAACTTCTCCGTCATTCGGCCTTATAGGTACTTAGCCAAATTTGGTATCAAATGTTCGGTCCTTCGGCCTCAACTCCTCGGCCATTCGGCCTCAGGTACTTAGCTACAGTTGGCAACAGGTATTCGGTCATTAGTCCTCAACTGCTTAGCAATTCGACCTCAACTGCTCAGCCATTCGGCCCCACAAGTACTTAGCCAAATTTGGTAAGTGTTTGGCCCTTCGGCCTGAACTCCTCGGCCATTCGGCCTCAGGTACCTAGCTACAGTTGGCAACAGGTATTCAACCATTCGTCCTCAACTGCTCGGCAATTCGGCCTCAACTGCTCGGCCATTCGGCCCCGTAGGTACTTAGCCCAATTTTACATCAAGTGTTCGGCTCTTCGGCCTCAACTCCTCGGCCATTCGGCCTTAGGTACTTAGCTATCTTTGGCAACAGGTACTTGGCCCTTCGACCTCAATTGCTTGGACATTCCGTCTCAACTACTCGGCCATTCGACCTCACAGATACTTAGCCAAATTTGGCACCAACTATTCGGCCCTTCGGCCTCAACTCCTCAGTCATTCGGCCTCACAGGTACTTAGCCAAATCTGGCATCAAGTGTTCGGCCCTTTGGCCTCAACTCTTCCGCCATTCGGCCTTAGGTACTTAGCGAAATTTTGCAATTGGTATTCGGCCCTTGCACCTCAATTGCTTTGCCATTCGGCCTTAACTGCTCGACCATTCGATGTCACAAGTACGTAGCCAAATTTGGCATCAAGTTTTTAGTCCTTCTGCCTGAACTCCTCGTCGATTCGGACTTAGGTACTTAGCCAAATTTGGCAACAAGTATTCGACCCTTTGGCCTCAATAGCTTGCCCATTCGGCCTTACCGGTACTGAGCCAAATCTAACATCAAGTGTTTAGCCTTTCGGCCTCAATTCCACGGCCATTCGGCCTTAGGTAGTTACCCAAATTTGCAAAAAGGTATTCGACGCTTCGACCTTAACTCCTCGGTCATTTGGCCTTAGGTACTTAGCCAAATTTGGCAACATGTACTCGGCCCTTCGGCCTCAATTGCTTGGCCATTCGACATCAACTTCTCGGTTATTCGGCCGCATAGGCACTTAGCCAAATCTGGCATCAAGTTTTCGGCCCTTCGACCCCATTTCCTTGGCCATTCGGCCTTAGGTACTTAGCCAAATTTGACAACAGGTATTCGGCCCTTCGGCCTCAATTGCTTGGCCATTCGGCCTCAACTGCTCGGTTATTCGGCCTTATAGGTACTTAGCCAAATTTGGCAACAAGTATTCGGCCCTTCGGCCTCAATTTCTTGGGCATTCGGCCTCAACTACTCGACCATTCGGCCTCACAGGTACTGAGCCAAATATGGCATCAAGTGTTCGGCTCGTCGGCCTCAACTCCTTGGCCATTCGGCCTTAGGTATTTAGCCAAATTTGGCAACAAATATTCGGCCATTTGACCTCAATTGCTTGGCCATTCGGACTCAACTACTCGGCCATTCGGCCTCATAGGTACTGAGCCAAATATGGCATCAAGTGTTCGGCTCGTCGGCCTCAACTCCTTGGCCATTTGGCCTTAGGTACTTAGCCAAATTTGGCAACAAGTATTCGGCCCTTCGGCCTCAATTGCTTGGCCATTCAGCATCAATTGCTTGGCCATTCAGCATCAACTGCTTGGCCATTCAGCATCAACTGCTTGGCCATTCACCCTCACAAGTATTTAGCCAAATCTCGCGGCAAGTGTTCGGGCCTTTGGCCTAAATTCCTCGGCCATTCGGCCTTAGGTTATTATCCAAATTTGGCAACAGGTGTTTGGCACTTCGGCTGCAAATGCTTGGCCATTCGGCCTCAACTGCTCGGCCATTTGGCCTCACAGGTACTGAGCCAAATATGGCATCAAATGTTCGGCCCGTCGGCCTCAACTCCTCGGCCATTCGGCCTTAGGTACTTAGCCAAATTAGGCAACAAGTATTCGGCCCTTTGGCCTCAATTGCTTGGCCATTCGGCCTGAACTTCTCGGCCATTCGGCCTCACAGGCACTTAGCAGAATCTGGCATCAAGTGTTCGGGCCTTCAGCCTCAATTCTTCTACCCTTTTGCCTTAGGTACTTAGATAAATTTGGCAACAGTTATTCGGCCCTTCGGCCTTAATTGCTTGGTCATTCGGCCTCACGGGTACTTAGCCAAATTTGGCATCAAGTGTTCGGCCATTCGGCCTTAGGTAGTTAGCCAAATTTTGCAATAGGTATTCAGCCCTAGCGCCTCAATTGCTTGGCCATTCGGCCTCACAGGTACTGAGCCAAATATGGCATCAAGTGTTCGGCCCGTCGGCCTAAACTCCTTGGCCATTCGGCATTAGGTACTTAGCCAAATTTGGCAACAAGTATCCGACCCTTCGACCTCAATTGCTTAGCCATTTGGCCTCAACTTCTCGGTCATTCGGGCTCACAGGCACTTAGCCAAATCTGGCATCAACTGTTCGGCCCTTCAGCCTCAATTCCTCAGCCCTTTGGTCTTAGGTACTTAGCAAAATTCGGCAACAGGTATTCGACACTTCGGCCGCAATTTCTTGGTCATTCGGCCTCACGGGTACTTAGCCAAATTTGGCATCAAGTGTTCGTCCATTCGGCCTCAATTCCTCGGCCATTCGGCCTTAGGTACTTAGCCAGATTTGGCAATAGGTATTAAGCCCTTGGGCCTCAATAGCTTGGCCATTCGGCCTCAACTGCTTGGCCATTCGGCCTCACAGGTACTGAGTCAAATATGCGATCAAGTGTTCGGCCCGTCAGCCTCAACTCTTCGGCCATTCGGCCTTAGTCATACGCGGGGCCCAAACCCATCAAATAATCAAGAGAAAGTCAAAGGAAGAATACTAAAGGGGTATAATGGTCTAGTGCATTTTCCATGTGCTAGACACATCCGTAGCATAGTCTAGCTTATATATTGGTACATGTATTTTGTGCACATCCGTAGCATAATTTAGAAGAGTGTCTTCAGCATGGGTGCATCCACGTGGCTTGAGATCCGTGATCTTTGGCTCACCTCATCACCATATAGTCATGCTAGGCTTAGCTATAAATTTCACAAACCCCTGTACATGGACGTCACTTTTGGATTTAGAGAGAATTGAAATGCTCATGTACTTTCCATCCTTTTCTCCACCAAGTGTCAACAACCTTGTGCTTCCTTCCATTTTTCCTCTAGCTTCCTTCCAAGGAGAAGGCCTTCTGAGTTAGATCCACATCACCAAAGCACCTCATTCACCTCACCGAGCACCATACAAATACTTCCGCTGCAACCTCCATTTTCATCTGCCGTTTACTTCCTTTGCTACTGTTGCTCATAACCATCGCTTACGAATCTGTGGATTAGCACCGTAGATGCAGAACTTCCTTATCTCTGCATCTCACCGTCCACTCATCAACATCATTGCTGCAGAATTCCATTTCCTCTGTTGTTCATCCGCTGCCACTGTTTTCATCCTCTAAAACTCACGGATCTTACACATAGCACCAAGGCTGGTGGTATCAATTAGGTACTTAGCAAAATTTGGCAATAGGTATTCAGCCCTTCGGCCTCAATTGCTTGGCCATTCGGCATCAACTGCTCGGCCATTCAGCCTCACAGGTACTTAGCAAAATTTGGCATAAAGTGTTCGGGCCTTCGACCTAAATTCCTCGACCATTCGGCCTTAGGTTCTTATCCAAATTTGGCAACAGGTGTTCGCCACTTCAGCCTCAATTGCTTGGCCATTCGGACTCAACTGCTCGGTCATTCGGCCTCACAGGTACTGAGCAAAATATGGCATCAAGTGTTCGGCCCGTCGGCCTCAACTCCTCGGCCATTCGACCGGTACTTAGCCAAATTTGGCAACAACTATTCGGCCCTTCGGCCTCAATGGCTTGGTCATTCGGCCTCAACTGCTCGGCCATTCGGCTTCACATGCACTTAGCCAAATCTGGAATCAAGTGTTCGGCACTTCGGCCTCAATTCCTCAGCCCTTCGGGCTTAGGTACTTAGCCAAATTTGGCAACAGGTATTCGGCCCTCCGGCCTTAATTGCTTGGCCATTCGGCCTCACAAGTACTTAGTCACATCTGGCATCAAGTGTAAGGCCCTTCGGGCTAAATTCCTCGGCCATTCGGCCTTAGGTATTTATCCAAATTTGGAAACAGGTATTCGGCCCTTCGGCCTTAATTGCTTGGCCATTCGGCCTCAGAGGTACTTAGCCAAATCTGGCATCAAGTGTTCGGCCCTTCGGCCTCAACTCCTCGACCATTCGGCCTTAGGTACTTAGCCACATTTGGCAACAGGTATTCAGCCCTTCGGCCTCAACTCCTCGGCCATTCTATCTTAGGTACTTAACCAAATTTGGTAATAGGTATTCGGCCATTGAACCTCCATTGCTTGGAAATTCAGCCTCACAGGTACTTAGTCAAATTTGGCATCAAGTGTAAGGCCCTTCGGCCTCAACTCCTCGACCATTCGGCCTTAGGTACTTAGCAACATTTGGCAACAGGTATTCAGCCCTTCGGCCTCAACTCCTCGGCCATTCTATCTTAGGTACTTAACCAAATTTGGTAATAGGTATTCGGCCATTCAACCTCCATTGCTTGGCAATTCGGCCTCACAGGTACTTAGTCAAATTTGGCATCAAGTGTAAGGCCCTTCGGCCTAAATTCCTCGGCCATTCAGCCTTAGATATTTATCCAAATTTGGAAAAAGGTATTCGGCCCTTCGGCCTTAATTGCTTGGCCATTCGGCCTCAGAGGTACTTAGCCAAATCTGGCATCAAGTGTTAGGCCCTTCGCCTCAACTCCTCGACCATACGGCCTTAGGTACTTAGCCACATTTCACAACAGGTATTCAGCCCTTCGGCCTCAACTCCTCGGCCATTCTATCTTAGGTACTTGGCCAAATTTGGTAATAGGTATTCGGTCATTCAACCTCAATTGCTTGGTAATTCGACCTCACAAGTACTTAGCCAAATATGGCGTCAAGTGTTCGGCCCTTCGGCCTCAACTCCTCGGCCATTCGGCCTTAGGTACTTAGCCAATTTGGAAACAGGTATTCGTCCCTAAGGCCTCATTTGATTAGCAATTCGGCCTCAACTTCTTGGCCATTCGGCCTCACAGGTACTTAGCCAAATATCGCATCAAGTGTTCGGCCCATCGGCCTCCATTCCTCGGTCATTCGGCCTTAAGTACTTAGCCAAATTTGGCAACAAGTATTCGGCCCTTCGGCCTCAATTGCTTGGCCATTCGGCCTCAACTTCACGGTCATTCGGCCTCACAGGCACTTGGCCAAATCTGGCAGCAAGTGTTCGGCCCTTCAGCCTCAATTCCTCGACCCTTTGGACTTAGGTACTTAGCAAAATTTGGCAACAGGTATACGGCTCTTCAGGCTCAATTGCTTGTTCATTCGGCCTCACGAGTACTTAACGAAATTTGGCATTAAGTGTTCGGCCATTCGGCCTCAATTCCTCAGCCATTCGGCCTTAGGTACTTAACCAGATTTGGCAACAGCTATTCAGCCCTTGGGCCTCAATTGGTTCCCATTCGGCCACAACTGCTCGGCTATTCGGCCTCACAAGTACTGAGCAAAATATGGCATCAAGTGTTCGACGCGTCGGCCTCAACTCTTCGGCCATTCGGCATTAAGTACTTAGCCAAAATTGGCAACAAGTATTCGGCCCTTCGGCCTTAATTGCTTGGCCATTCGGCCTCAACTTCTCGACCATTCAGCCTCACAGGCACTTAGCCAAATCTGGCATCAAGTGTTCGGCCCTTCAGCCTCAATTCCTCGGCCCTTTGGCCCTAGGTACTTAGAAAAATTTGGCCACAGGTATTTGGCCCTTCGGCCTCAATTGCTTGGCCATTCAGCATCAACTCCTCGGTCATTCAGTCTCACAGGTACTTAGCGAAATCTGGCATAAAATGTTCGGGCCTTCGGCCATTCGGCCTTATATTCTTATCCAAATTTGGCAATAGGTGTTCGGCGCTTCAGCCTCAATTGGTTGGCCATTCGGCCTCAACTGCTCGGTCATTCGGCCTCACAGGTACTGAGCCAAATATGGCAACAAGTATTCGGCCCTTCGACCTCAATTGCTTGGCAATTCGGCGTCAACTGCTCAACCATTCAGCCCTACAGGTACTTAGCCAAATCTGGCATCAAGTGTTCGGCCCTTCGGCCTCAATTCGTCGACCATTCGGCCTTAGGTAGTTAGCCAAATTTGGCAACAGGAATTCGGCCCTTTGGCCTCAATTTCTTGGCCATTCAGCATCAACTATTCGGCCCTTCGGCCTCACAGGCACTTAGCCAAATTTTCCATCATGTTTTCGGCCCTTCGACCCCATTTCCTTGGCCATTCGGCCTTAGGTACTTAGCCAAATTTGGCAACAGGTATTCGGCCCTTGGGCCTCAATAGCTTGGCCATTCGGCCTCAACTGCTTGGCCATTCGGCCTCACAGGTACTGAGCCAAATATGCGATCAAGTGTTCGGCCCGTCGGCCTCAACTCCTCGGCCATTCGGCCTTAGTCATACGTGGGACCCAAACCCATCAAATAATCAAGAGAAAGTCAAAGAAAGAATACTAAAGGGGTATAATGGTCCGGTGCATTTTCCATGTGCTAGACACATCCGTAGCATAGTCTAGCTTATATATTGGTACGTGTATTTTGTGCACATCCGTAGCATAATTTAGAAGAGTGTCTTCAGCATGGGTGCATCCACGTGGCTTGAGATCCGTGATCTTTGGCTCACCTCATCACCATATAGTCATGCTAGGCTTTGCTATAAATTTCACAAACCCCTGTACATGTACGTCACTTTTGGATTTAGAGAGAATTGAAATGCTCATGTACTTTCCATCCTTTTCTCCACCAAATTTGGCCTCAACTCCTTGGCCATTCGACCGGTACTTAGCCAAATTTGGCAACAACTATTCGGCCCTTCGGCCTCAATGGCTTGGTCATTCGACCTCAACTACTCGGCCATTCGGCTTCACATACACTTAGCCAAATCTGGAATCAAGTGTTCGGCACTTCGGCCTCAATTCCTCAGCCCTTCGGGCTTAGGTACTTAGCCAAATTTGGCAAGCGGTATTCGGCCCTTCGGCCTTAATTGGTTGGCCATTCGGCCTCACAAGTACTTAGTCAAATCTGGCATCAAGTGTAAGGCCCTTCGGGCTAAATTCCTCGGCCATTCGGCCTTAGGTATTTATCCAAATTTGGAACAAGTATTCGGCCCTTCGGCCTTAATTGCTTGGCCATTCGGCCTCAACTTCTCGACCATTCAGCCTCACAGGCACTTAGCCAAATCTGGCATCAAGTGTTCGGCCCTTCAGCCTCAATTCCTCGGCCCTTTGGCCCTAGGTACTTAGAAAAATTTGGCCACAGGTATTTGGCCCTTCGGCCTCAATTGCTTGGCCATTCAGCATCAACTCCTCGGTCATTCAGTCTCACAGGTACTTAGCGAAATCTGGCATAAAATGTTCGGGCCTTCGGCCATTCGGCCTTATATTCTTATCCAAATTTGGCAATAGGTGTTCGGCGCTTCAGCCTCAATTGGTTGGCCATTCGGCCTCAACTGCTCGGTCATTCGGCCTCACAGGTACTGAGCCAAATATGGCAACAAGTATTCGGCCCTTCGACCTCAATTGCTTGGCAATTCGGCGTCAACTGCTCAACCATTCAGCCCTACAGGTACTTAGCCAAATCTGGCATCAAGTGTTCGGCCCTTCGGCCTCAATTCGTCGACCATTCGGCCTTAGGTAGTTAGCCAAATTTGGCAACAGGAATTCGGCCCTTTGGCCTCAATTTCTTGGCCATTCAGCATCAACTATTCGGCCCTTCGGCCTCACAGGCACTTAGCCAAATTTTCCATCATGTTTTCGGCCCTTCGACCCCATTTCCTTGGCCATTCGGCCTTAGGTACTTAGCCAAATTTGGCAACAGGTATTCGGCCCTTGGGCCTCAATAGCTTGGCCATTCGGCCTCAACTGCTTGGCCATTCGGCCTCACAGGTACTGAGCCAAATATGCGATCAAGTGTTCGGCCCGTCGGCCTCAACTCCTCGGCCATTCGGCCTTAGTCATACGTGGGACCCAAACCCATCAAATAATCAAGAGAAAGTCAAAGAAAGAATACTAAAGGGGTATAATGGTCCGGTGCATTTTCCATGTGCTAGACACATCCGTAGCATAGTCTAGCTTATATATTGGTACGTGTATTTTGTGCACATCCGTAGCATAATTTAGAAGAGTGTCTTCAGCATGGGTGCATCCACGTGGCTTGAGATCCGTGATCTTTGGCTCACCTCATCACCATATAGTCATGCTAGGCTTTGCTATAAATTTCACAAACCCCTGTACATGTACGTCACTTTTGGATTTAGAGAGAATTGAAATGCTCATGTACTTTCCATCCTTTTCTCCACCAAATTTGGCCTCAACTCCTTGGCCATTCGACCGGTACTTAGCCAAATTTGGCAACAACTATTCGGCCCTTCGGCCTCAATGGCTTGGTCATTCGACCTCAACTACTCGGCCATTCGGCTTCACATACACTTAGCCAAATCTGGAATCAAGTGTTCGGCACTTCGGCCTCAATTCCTCAGCCCTTCGGGCTTAGGTACTTAGCCAAATTTGGCAAGCGGTATTCGGCCCTTCGGCCTTAATTGGTTGGCCATTCGGCCTCACAAGTACTTAGTCAAATCTGGCATCAAGTGTAAGGCCCTTCGGGCTAAATTCCTCGGCCATTCGGCCTTAGGTATTTATCCAAATTTGGAACAGGTATTCGGCCCTTCGGCCTTAATTGCTTGGCCATTCGGCCTCAGAGGTACTTAGCCAAATCTGGAATCAAGTGTTCGGCCCTTCGGCCTCAACTCCTCGACCATTCGGCCTTAGGTACTTAGCCACATTTGGCAACAGGTATTCAGCCCTTCGGCCTCAACTCCTCGGCCATTCTATCTTAGGTACTTAACCAAATTTGGTAATAGGTATTCAGCCATTCAACCTCCATTGCTTGGCAATTCGGCCTCACAGGTACTTAGTCAAATTTGGCATCAAGTGTAAGGCCCTTCGGCCTAAATTCCTCGGCCATTCGGCCTTAGATATTTATCCAAATTTGGAAACAGGTATTCGGCCCTTCGGCCTTAATTGCTTGGCCATTCGGCCTCAGAGGTACTTAGCCAAATATGGCATCAAGTGTTCGGCCCTTCGCCCTCAACTCCTCGACCATTCGGCCTTAGGTACTTAGCCACATTTCGCAACAGGTATTCAGCCCTTCGGCCTCAACTCCTCGGCCATTCTATCTTAGGAACTTGGCCAAATTTGGTAATAGGTATTCGGCCATTCAACCTCAATTGTTTGGTAATTCAACCTCACAAGTACTTAGCCAAATATGGCGTCAAGTGTTCGGCCCTTCGGCCTCAACTCCTCGGCCATTCGGCCTTAGGTACTTAGCCAATTTGGAAACAGGTATTCTTCCCTAAGGCCTCATTTGATTAGCAATTCGACCTCAACTTCTTGGCCATTCGGCCTCACAAGTACTTAGCCAAATATCGCATCAAATGTTCGGCCCATCGGCCTCAATTCCTCGGCCATTCGGCCTTAAGTACTTAGCCAAATTTGGCAACAAGTATTCGGCCCTTCGGCCTCAATTGCTTGGCCATTCGGCCTCAACTTCACGGTCATTCGGCGTCACAGGCACTTGGCCAAATCTGGCAGCAAGTGTTCGGCCCTTCAGCCTCAATTCCTCGACCCTTTGGACTTAGGTACTTAGCAAAATTTGGCAACAGGTATTCGACCCTTCAGGCTCAATTGCTTGTTCATTCGGCCTCACGGGTACTTAACCAGATTTGGCATTAAGTGTTCGGCCATTCGGCCTCAATTCCTCAGCCATTCGGCCTTAGGTACTTAACCAGATTTGGCAACAGCTATTCAGCCCTTGGGCCTCAATTGGTTCCCATTCGGCCTCAACTGCTCGGCTATTCGGCCTCACAAGTACTGAGCAAAATATGGCATCAAGTGTTCGGCGCGTCGGCCTCAACTCTTCGGCCATTCGGCATTAAGTACTTAGCCAAAATTGGTAACAAGTATTCGGCCCTCCGGCCTCAATTGCTTGGCCATTCGGCCTCAACTTCTCGACCATTCAGCCTCACAGGCACTTAGCCAAATCTGGCATCAAGTGTTCGGCCCTTCGGCCTCAATTCCTTGGCCATTAGGCCTCAGCTGCATGGCCATTCAACCTTAGGTACTTAGCCAAATTTTGCAACAGGTATTCGGCCCTTCAGCCTCAATTGCTTGGCTATTCGGCCTTAACTCCTTGGTCATTCGGCCTCACAGGTACTTAGCCAAATCTGGCATCAAGTGTTCAGCTCTTCGGCCTCAACTTCTCGACCATTCGGACTTAGGTACTTTGCTAAATATGGCAACAGGTATTCGGCCCTTCACCCTCAATTGCTTGGTCATTCGACTTCATAGATAGCTATCCAAATCTGGCATCAAGTGTTAGGCCCTTCGGCCTCAACTCCTCGGTAATTTGGGCTTAGGTACTTATCCAAATTTGGCAACAGGTATACGGCCCTTCGGCCTCAATTGCTTGGCTATTCGGCCTCAACTGCTCGGCCATTCGGCCTCAGAGGTACTTAGAAAATTTGGTATCAAGTTTTCGGCCATTTGGCCTTAGGTACTTAGCCAAATTTTGCAACAGGCCATTAGACCTTATGTACTTAGCCAAATTTGGCGACAAGTATTTGGACCTTCGGCCTGAACTCCTCGGCAATTTGGCCTTAGGTACTTAGCCAAATTTGGCAACAGGTATTCAAACCTTCGGCCTTAATTTCTTGGCCATTCGGCCTCAACTAAACTGCTCGGCAATTCGGCCTCACAAGTACTTAGCCAAATCTGGCATCAAGTGTTCGGCCCTTCAGCCTCAACTCCTAAGCAATTCGGCCTTAGGTACTTAGCAAAATTGGGCAACAGGTACGGTCCTTCGACCTCAACTCCTCGGCCATTCGGCCTTACGTACTTAGCCAAATTTTACAAGAGGTATTCGGCCCTTCGGGCCCGATTGCTTGGCCATTTGGCCTCAAGTACTCGGCCATTCGGCCTCACAGGTACTCAGACAAATCTGGCATCAAGTGTTCGGTCCTTCAGCCTAGATTCCTCGGCCATTCGACCTTCAGTACTTAGCCAAATTTGGAAACAGGTATTCGGCCCTTCGGGCTCAATTGCTTGGACATTCGGCCTCACAAATACTTAGGCAAATCTGTCATCAAGTGTTCGGCCCCTCGGCCTCAACTCCTCCGCCATTCTGCCTTAGGTACTTAGCCAAATTTGCCAACAAGTATTCGGCCCTTCGGCCTCAACTCCTCTGCTATTCAGCCTTAGGTACTTAGCCAAATTTGAAAACAGGTATTTGGCGCTTCGGCCTCAATTGCTTTGCCATTCGGCCTCAACTACTCGCCCATTCGGCCTTACAAGTACTTAGACAAATCTGGCATCAGGTGTTCTGGCCTTCGACTTCAATTTCCTGGCTATTTGGCCTCAACTGCTTGGCTATTCGGCCTTACATGTACTTAGTCAAATCTCGCATTAAGTGTTCAACATTTCGGTCTCAACTCCTCGGCCATTCGGCCTTAGATACTTAGCCAAATTTGGAAACAGGTATTCGGCCCTTCGGCTTCAATTGCTTGGCCATTCGGCCTCACAGGCACTTAACCAAATCTGGTATCAAGTGTTCAGCCCTTCGGCCACAACTCCTCGGCCATTCGGGCTTAGGTACTTATCCAAATTTGGCAACAGGTATTAAGCCCTTCGGCCTCAATTTCTTGGCCATTCGGCGTCAACTTCTCGGCTATTCATCCGCACACGTACTTAGCCAAATTTGGCATCAAGTGTTCTGTCCTTCGGCCTCAATTCCTCGGCAATTTGGCATTATGTACTTAGCCAAATTTTGCAACAGGTATTCGGCCCTTCGGCCTCAACTCCTTGGTCATTCGGCCTTAGGTACTGGGCCAAATTTGGCACCAGGTATTCGGTCCTTTGGCCTCAATTGCTTGGCCGTTCAGCCTCAAATGCTCGGTAATTCGGCCTCACAAGTACTTAGCTAAATTTGGCAACAGATATTCGGCCCTTCGGCCTCAATTGCTTGGCCAGTCGGCCTCACAGGTATTAGCCAAAGTTGGGATCAAATGCTCGGCCCTTCGGCCTCATTTCCTCGGCTATTCGGCCTTATGTAATTAGCCAAATTTGGCAACAAGTAATCGGCCCATCGGCCTCAACTCCTCGGCCATTCAATCTTAGGTACTTAGCCAAATTTGACAACAGGTATTCGGCCCTTCGGTCTTAATTGCTTGGAAATTCGGCCTCAACTGCTCAGCCATTTGGCCTCACAGGTACTTAGCCAAATCTGGCATCAAGTGTGTGGCCCTTCTGCCTCAACTCCTAAGTCATTCGGCCTTAGGTACTTAGCCAAATTGGGCAACAGGTATTCGGCCCTTCGGCCTCAACTCCTCGGCCATTAGGCCTTACGTACTTAGCCAAATTTTGCAAGAGATATTCGGCCCTTCGGCCTCAATTGCTTTGCCATTCGGCCTCAACTACTCGGCCATTCGGCCTCACAGGTACTTAGACAAATCTGGCATCAAGTATTCGGCAATTCGACCTTCGGTACTTAGCCAAATTTGGCAAAAAGTATTCAGCCCTTCGGCATCAACTCCTCGGCCATTCGGCCTTAGGTACATAGCCAAATTTGGAAACAAGTATTCGGCCCTGCGGTCTCAATTGCTTGGACATTCAGCCTCAATTGCTCGGCCATTCGGCCTCACAGGTACTTAGCCAAATCTGGCATCAAGTGTTCGGCCCTTCGGCCTCAACTCCTCGATAATTTGGCCTTGGGTACTTACCCAAATTTGCCCACAAGTATTTGGCCCTTCGGCCTCAATTTGCTTGGCCATTCGGCCTCAACTGCCCGCCCATTCGACCTCACAGCTACTTACCAAACCTGGCATCAAGTATTCGGCCCTTCGGCCTCAATTCCTCGGCCATTCTACCTTAGGTACTTAGCCAAATTTGGCAACAGGTATTTGGCCCTTCGGCCTCAACTCCTCTACTATTCAGCCTTAGGTACTTAGCCAAATTTGACAACAGGTATTCGGCCCTTCGGCCTCAATTGCTTGGCTATTTGGCCTCAACTGCTTGGCTATTCAGCCTTACAGGTATTTAGCCAAATCTTGTATCAAGTGTTCGGCATTTCGGCCTCAACTCCAT